>OZ007563.1:85896640-86493787 GCA_963931875.1 Pollenia griseotomentosa
CATGACATGTTTAGAGGCGACCATAATATGGTTGCCGGTCACAATATTATGGTTGAACCATAAAACGTTTTAAATTTTCATTCAAAATTAATTTGTTGGAGGTTTTTTTTACAACGACATCTATATCACGCTACTTTATTTTGCAGTTGTAGTAACTTGTGGTCCAAACAAAAAGTTTTCGATGTTTTTGTGTTGAACCATTATTGATATTATGATATTAATTGAAAAATTTTGCCTTTTACTAAAAAATAGCAAGATTCAAAAATAAACTAAAAAAGACACTTTCTTGTAAACCATTAACATATGATTGAAACAATATGAATAACAAGAAGAAGTTATATGGGCACTTCCACAAAAGTGTCACGTTACGCAAACAAGCAATTTATCTTTTATTTTAGACCGATGTTGTTCAATTTTTTCCTCTCTTTCACTAAGTTGCGATTTACACTAAAATACAAAAAAAAATTAAATAATATATATTGTAAATTATTCTTTGAGAAACAATTTAAAAAGCTTGGTGGCGTAACGTGACAAAAAGTAGACTTTCCTGTGGAAATACCCATATCTTCTTTCTTTAGCTGCAGTTCTAAAATATGTATAGAATTCAAAACAAAATCTTTAAGCGAATAATGTTTAAGAAAAAAACTATAAAAAACAAAACAAACAAAAAACGTATAAAAACTTTCAAGGAAACTGTAAAATGCACAATAATTGAATCAGTTTTTCAACTTGAAAATTTATTATTTCTTATCTTTGTTATAAATTTGTTTGTTTTTCTTGTTGTTGAACTCTTAAAAGCTTTTGTTTTTTTTTACCCCTAACATTTCAATTCTATGAAATTTTTTGTGGAACAGAAAAATTAAAAAAACTTTCTATTGTTTTAGTGTTTTACAAAATTTTAAAAGCACTCAACTTGGTAACTTTTTATAATAAACAAGCTACACCCGGTGGGCTTCGCTACCCCAATCGTAATGAAATTAAATAAATAATAAAATAAAAAATAAAATAAATAATACATATATTTAGAATATTTTTTTTTTTTTTTGTTGCAGATTTGTAGAGTATCAATTTGGTAGACTAAGAAGTCGTAAACACAAAGTTTGGCCTTTATGAAATAGAAATAGACTACATTTCACGGACAAATTTTCTTCATGTACTACGTTATTTCATATGCTCTTGGTATAGCTTTTGCCCAATTAGATGGATTTAGGGATGCGAATCCCGAATTCCGGGGTTTAAATTTTGTAATCCCGGGATTTTCGGGATTTAGTTAATCCCGAAATTGTTAACAAATTTTTCTTGTTTTACCATTTTTTATAAAAAGAAATTCATCATGACATTCCCCCTTGAGAGCATAGGGAACAAAATACTGATCTTTAATATTAACTTGATTAACTCTGTTAATACTGTCATTGAAAACAATTATAAAGAAATTTTAATGAGAAGTGAAGAAAATAATTTAAGAATAAGATAAATAAAGGGAAAAAATGCCTTTTGAAATGCACAAAAAATTCCACTGGTGCTTCAAATTCGACATTAAAACTTTACTCTTTACAGGGTTAGAATTATTAAAGTATTTTACGAGAGTAGGCATAGGAACTACGGCAATTTATGGAGCGATTTTACAAAATTAAGAAGTGTATTTTAAACACTACACAATTCCTTCCACTTTGTGGTGGGTATAATAAATAATGTGATTTTGTTAAAATGAGATTTTTATGGTTGAGTAAATAAATTTATTTTGATAATTAATTTCGAATTAAAATTTGAATTATTCATTCTAAAGCTTCGTTCACAATCAGAGCAACAATTTCGTTTTTTCTTCTATCTTATTTCTTCCCAAAGTATTTCATATATTTTCCTTTCATTTTTCTAACAAAAGTGTAACTAAAGTTTTTTAAAATGAAATAGTTTCTGACGTTTAAAATAATTTTATTTAGTTTTGAACTAGGCGAATTCATACAAGGTGGTCTTATTTTGAAAACGTTTTACAACACTGTAAAATATTTTAACGTTGTGTCAAAAATTCAAGCAAATATTTCATTTTGTTTTCAATTTAAAATTGTGTGTTTTGAAATATAATAACTTAAAAAAGTTTTAAATTTCATAATTTTAAGCGAAAATTATAGAATTTTGTAAAGATTCCCCAGAACCACTAGAACGATATACCATTTTGACACAAGGTTAGTTATCAGCTGTTGCTTACGTAGCAAATTAAGTTCACCTGGTGTAAATTCGCCTTGGTTTTGAATGAAAATTTGAACATAATCAAGGTATATTTACACAAGGTAAACTCGTTGGCCCATATGTTTGTCAGCTGTTTACCCATAGTTGGAACCACAACGTCAAATTGCGTGTATATGAGCCAAAATTTGTACATGTGTGCGTTAAATTGTTTTTGTTTTATATGAAGACAATTTTGACAACATGGTTCCTTTTATAGAGCAGCATGTCTACACTCCCAAATGAGTCTACCTTGTGTAAATATACCTTGAACATAATGTTGTAAAAAATAATAATAAATGCATAATATTGTTGTGCGTAAAATTTGCAAACGGTTTCTTAACGCAAAGTGTGTGTGGTTGCGATGGTTGCAATAGAGCTGCCTCTACTAGCTCTTGGTCATACTCAAGATAGATTTCATTGGATAGCTCAACTTGCAGTACACCATGCTTTTTGGATGGTGAAATTATATACGCCTTCAAAATCCAATTGTTTCGCGAGGAAGGCGGTTTCAAAACCACACAAAAGAAAAAAATCGCAGTAAGAACGCTTTCTGAGCTTTGGAGGTTTTTGTATACATATATTGGTTTGAAGCCCCTATGGCTTCAAATGCAGATTGGAGAAACATTTTTCTGTGGAAAGACATGACTTATTATGAAATTATTGATCTTCGAGTTAGCGAAGTGGTTAAAAATTGCATAAAATCCTACAGGACCTCGGATGAGTTATTTGTCTTTAGTTTATTCTCAGAGAAAGCAACAAATGAGGCAAAGGTGGCAATTGACAAGAAGATGGAAGGATACCGACCAAGAGATAAGAGGAGATTCGCCACTTGTAAATGGCCAAGCCCTTTGAGGCTGTTAAAAATAAATGCAACTTTTTTTACCATAATTTTCAATGGAAAAGCAATGAACATTACATTAGTGGTAAAAAAATCTCAAATAAATTTAAAGTTGTTAAATAATAGTTGAGCGTGGTTTAAAACTTTTTTAAGAGTTTAACAAGCATCTGACATATGATGAAGAAGAGAAACAGTTGCTCCTGTTAGTGGTTGAAGCTAACAGAATGTGGGTTCCGACCAAAACTAAAAAACAAGCAGTTGTTGAAAGGGGGGGTGCTTTAAAGTCATGCGAAATAAGGCCATGATGGCTTTATTGCTCAATTGAATGGGAGATAAAGCCATAATGGCCTTATTGGACGGACAATCATTGAGAGATAAGGTCATATTTAAAATTTTACGAAATGAGAGATATAGCCATATTTTTTTTCACAAATGTGAGATAAAGTCATATTTTTCCAGAATATTGTTACTTTACTTTAGTGTTTCCGGGAAAAGTCATTTTTTTATTCTTGAGACGCACGCAGGAAAACTTTATTCAGCGAAGCCACCTGTCGCGTCCTACTGGAAGAGAAACCCCTTAAGCGCGGCCGCAGGGCGCCACGCAGAAAAACTTTAGTATGCGAAGCCAGATTCCAATACTTTACTTTAGTGTTTCCGGGAAAAGTCATTTTTTTATTCTTGTGACGCACGCAGGAAAACTATTCAGCGAAGCCACCTGCCGTGTCCTACTGGAGGAGAAAATCCGTAAGCGTAAGCCACGCAGAAAAACTTTAGTATGCGAAGCCAGATTTCAATACTTAACTTTTGTGTCTCGGGAAGACTCTTAATTATAAAAATAAGAAAACTATTAATCAATGTAAAATGCAAAAGTTCTTCAAAACTGAAATGAGAGATAAAGCCATTTTCTAATATCGCTAATGTGAGCTAAGGCCATGATGGCTTTATCTCCCATTCAAATGAGGAAAAAAAACAAAAGGCTTTATCTCCCTATTGAATGAGAGATAAAGCCATCATGGCCTTATTTCGCATGACTTTAAAGCACCCCCCGTTGAAAGTCTAAAGCTGTCAACTTCAGAGGAATAAGCCATGTTTATTTACCACATGCACTACTTTCCTACACGATTTTTGTATTATTCATCAGTTTTATACTTAAAAAAAAACTGATTTATTACTTCTCAACCAGTTGTGCCAAATTTATATCAACCCCCAAAATTACAGATTTTTTAAATTTATTATTAGTGTGACTGTTCCAATAGGAATATCATGCTCAAGCTTTGCCAAGATACTTATTATGTAACCAGTAAAACAGTTAGGGTGTGCCAATTAGTACTGGGAAACTATCGATAGTCTTAAAATATCGATAGGAAAAAAATCAATATCGATATTATTATTTATAATCACAGTTTTTCGCCTGAAGATGACTTGCAAATAATCGGCGCTGGATAACAGTAATGTATACAAGCAAGAAGAATAGCAGGTGGTATTGATAGCTCAGCTGTGATTCTTCGTGCTGATAATTAGAGGCCCTTATGTCAAAATTTGTATATGTTTAGATGGGGACTGAAATGTCACATGTTTTTGTAATGTTATAAAAAGAAGCAATTGCGAGCATAAGGGAATACAATGAACGACTATTAGAGAAAAAGTCCTCTAGATCGATTACCATTTGTGCGGAGAATCAACACCAATTTAGAACATTATCTAAAGTTGCAATCAAATATCTTATAGTCCCTGCTACTTCGGTTCCTTCAAAAAGATGTTTTTCAGCTGGCGGTGAAATATTAAATAACCGGAGAAACTGCCTTAAGCAATATAAGGTGGACATGCTAGTGTTTACAAACATCAATTTTTTCCTACTCAAGAACAATCCATGCGTCGATAGTAATATTGATAGTATCGATATTGAAATCTGAACTATCGATAAATATCGATAGTATCCCAGCGCTAGTGCCTACTAATGTAAACTTGTTTTAAAATTTTGAGGATTTAATATGGGCCACGCGAATGTACGTACATACGTTAAGTTTAGATAAATTTGTTTTCCTTACACTGAAAACAAATCTCAAAATGCGCTTGATTCAAGTATGTATAATGAAGATGATTTATTCCCGAATTCGTACTTAAAATAATCCGAAAGTAAAATTACATTGATTCTAACCTAAAACATTTAACCCAGAGACAGAAGAAGAATATTATTATGATTGATTTACTTACCCGTTTTACGCCTTACAAAATTTCAGTTATAAAACACCAGCATCATGCCTGGCATGTAGTGTTTTTCAGACGGGATTTCCCGGGACAAAAATCCCGGGAAATTTGTGCTGTTTATTTTACTTTCTAAGCATGAAAATAATGTCTGTTTGTTACTTGGTTTAAGAATTTTATACTTGTTTTAAGTAATTCCGGGAATTATTTTTAAAAGAAATCCCATTTAGGATTGTTTTAAGTACGTTTTAGTGATATTCGTACTTACATTTTTAAGTATGACTCGTACTTAAAGTAAGTATAAAAAATTTTATTTGTCCCGAGTGTTTTTTTTTAATATACATTTTGTATGAAATTTGTCGCTTACGATAAAATTGTTCTTGCTATAAAGTCGCAACGGTCATTTTAGGAGATGACGCTTGCGTTATTTTCGGGGTTAGGGCTTTTGTTTGTATGTACATAATTTTATGTATTGTTATAAATTTGTGGATGCAAGCTTTTTAAAATCGAAATAAAAAGCAAATGTTTATATGAAAGACAATGTACAAATTTAAAGATGATAGCTTCGCTATAAAGAATTTTCTCTAATTGGTTAAAGTTCGTCAGTGATCAGCTACTACGGTATAGAAAAGTTCAACTAACAGCCATACCTAAACAAGAGCTGTTTATTGGTCTAAGACTGCTTTTACCAATGTAATGCAATAAACTTGCATTACCATTGATTTGTTTTCATGTAAAAAAATTGTCAATGCTTTAGCATATTTAATGCATTTGTCCCAGGTGGGATATTTCTAATAGAATAGATCATCGTCTTTAAACCACAGGGAAATAAAACCCATTTAAATTTAAAAATAAACATACACAACTATAATATTTTTCACACATTGAACAATATTTAACATTTATTTTGATTTGGGACATATTTTGTCCATTTTAGTATTTTGATAGCCTTTCTTTTTGTCAAATTTCTCATTTTTTTTATAAATACAACAACTTTTTACGAATGAGCAACGCAGTACGGTTTAACTTTCAAATCAAAATTTGCTTTCGAAAAATTTTACTTTTCGAATTGAAATACGCGATAGCCCATCGAATGCAAACGCGAATTCAACTTAAAACACACGGGAAAAATTGCACAAGCAAGTAAACATTTAATTTTTTTTTTAATTATTAACTTTATTTTGGTTTATATGTATTACATAGTTTTCAGTCTTAACATATTTTTTTTGCAATATTTCACAGCATTGGAAAAAACAATAAGTACACAACGATAAAGTAAAATAGTTCCACCAACCACCTTGATAGACGCTTTTCATTAAATAATTTCCTGCTTCCAATCCGCTTATAGAGTAACTACTTGCAAATAAAGCAGGAATCAGAATTTGTGAACCTAATAGGGCACTAAAACGCTGAATCCCTTTGTCACCCAGCTTTAAGTAATTCTGCATAAAACTTATGTATTTAGGTGATTTGACTAAAGTCTTTACCATTTTTTCACCAAGCAAACAAGAGAAATTAAATAAAGTCCATATGAACATATATCTATAATAACCACGCCATAAAAACACAAACGAAAATGTAGTGGCTGTTGCTACAGTTTTTCTTAACGTCGATGAATTTTTGGGGCACATTTCGACATATATGTGTGTGAATAAGAACTCATATAGACCTTCGTCAAAATATTTCCACATCTCAGAATAATAATGAACTAAACTAACACAGCGAGGTTGCCGAGCTGGATCTAATCCTTCTAATTGGGCAAAAGCTATACCAAGACCATATGAAATAACGTAGAACATGAAGAAAAATTGTCCCGTGAAATATACTACAGCGTATAGGCCAAACTTTGTGTTTAAAACTTCTAAGGCGCGTATATCAACAGCCATATAATGAACATATACAAAGTGTGTGGCTATTTCTAAAACAATCCACCAAATCAATACTCTGAAAATCTGCCATAAAAATTGTCTTAATTTATGTATTCCAATTTGATTATCTGCATGTACAATGACAATATAACGATTATAACACATAAACGGTCCCATTATTAGACATGGAAAATATAAAGCGTAGCCGAAGAAGTGTTGCAACGTGTATTTGCTACTAAATTTATCTTCCTGTATGCTATATGATTTTTGGCGTTGCAAACTATAGCTACACCCGCGTAATATGGACCAACATAAAGTTACCATCAAATTACTAAACTCAAAGTATCCCAGGTTCTCTCTCAAAAAACGATTCGATTTAAGAAATATCATTGCAATGATCCATGCAACAGACAACAGCCACGTCAATATTTTGGAATTTCCAAGGTCAACAATATAATATGACACTAGCAAGCATCCAAGTAGAGCTACTGATATCAGTTTCATTGTCATCATTAATATCAGTATACAAACTATCGCATTTGCCAAGCTCTGCCATTTAGCTTTATATTTTCGAATCGCAGTAGTGACGGTTATATGAAAAATATACCAAGGCCAGTAAATTTTCAAATATTCATTAAAACAGTACAACTCATAATTTGTATCATCTTTGAATGAATTTAATATTGGCCATCCTGTGGGAAATTTATACTCAGACATCTTCCATATTTTATGGCGGGCTTCAATCAACATCCATAGTTCATACACTATATAAATAATATAAGCACTAAAATATACAATTATTTCACTCTTGTTTAAAATGTTGCTCTGCATTTTAGACACGCATAGACGACAGCTGAAGTTCAAATACACGTTAACATATTTTTTTTGTTCTTAGTTGTGTAAAATTTTATTTATGTAAGTCAGTAAGTAGACACGTCATAAAGTACGTATTTTAGTAACCAATTATAATAGAAAAATGTGTTTTTAGGGCGTATGTAAAACGGTAGCAATACTATTGTAAGCAGTGATGCCAGTTAAATTTCGAGAAAGATACATTATAGTTTCTAAAAAGATACACTTTTTCCCAAAAAGATACGTTTTGAAAAAAATTTGAAAATCCATTTTTACCGTTTAACATTTACTAACATAACATTTTTATTTCATATTTAAATGAATATTGTAAAGAAAATGATTTCGTATAAATTAATTTTTATATTTATTTAAGTCATAAATATTAGGAACATATGTTATTTTTTAAAATACAGTGAGCAAACTTTCAAATTAATTATATGTAATTATCTTTGGATGTTATCAAAACAAATTCATTTTTGTAAAAATTAATATACAAGTTAAGGCATTTTTACTAAGGCGATTATATCAACGTTCATATAAATTTCCTGAAAATAAAAAAGATGTTCATATTTCCTCAGAACAACTTCGCACTTCTTGTAATTTAATACCATGGGAGATAAGGCCATGATGGCTTTATCTCTCATTCAAAAGGGAGATAAAGTCTTTTATTTTTTTTGTTCATTTGAATGGGAGATAAAGCCATCATGGCCTTAGCTCACATAAGTAATTTTAGAAAATGGCTTTATCTCTCATTTCAGTTTTGAAGAACTTTTGCATTTTACATTGATTAATAGTTTTCTTATTTTTATAATTAAAAGGTAATGATTTTTCCTTTTACTAAAGTTAAGTATTGGAATCTGGCTTCGCATACTAAAGTTTTTCTGCGTGGAGGCCTGCGGCCGCGCTTACGGGTTTCGCCTCCAGTAGGACACGGCAGGTGGCTTCGCTGAATAAAGTTTTCCTGCGTGCGTCACAAGAATAAAAAAATGACTTTTCCCGGAAACACTAAAGTAAAGTATTAGAATCTGGCTTCGCATACTAAAGTTTTTCTGCGTGGCGGCCTGCGGCCGCGCTTAAGGGTTTTCTCCTCCAGTAGGACACGGCAGGTGGCTTCGCTGAATAAAGTTTTCCTGCGTGCGTCACAAGAATAAAAAAATGACTTTTCCCGGAAACACTTAAGTAAAGTAACAATATTCTGGATAAATATGACTTTAACTCTCATTTGCGAAAAAAAAATATGGCTATATCTCCCCTTACGTAAAATTTTAAATATGACCTTACCTCTCAATGATTGGGCAATAAGGCCATTATGGCTTTATCTCCCATTCAATTGAGCAATAAAGCCATCATGGCCTTATCTCCCATGGTTTTAAAGCACCCCCCCGTTGCAACCCCTTAATGTTTTCTTTCACCATTATTAAAGCTGTTATCAAGGCGAATTCACTAGAAGTTGGGGTCAAGTCAACATATGGTGTTTTTTTTCGGTGGTCGACTTGTCAAAGTGTGTATGCAAACTAATTTTTTATGTTAACTAATCTTTTTTACTAGCAATATTAGCTGCGTTCGAGAACACAAAAGTTTTTACTATTTTTTACTGAACTTTACTGCATTTTACGAAATTGCGTTCGAGTACACAAAATGCAGTAAATGAGAAAACAAATTGAGAGCGAAAAGTGACAGTTCTTGTCTGAGTATTTACAAATTTTTACTGTTTAGTAAAACAAAAAAACATATGTTTCAAAAGGTAAACTAACAAAATAACAAACAAAATGCTTACAAATTGTGAAAAAATTGTTAAATAAAAGAAAAGTTGAAATAAAAATTGAACATAAACAAAATGTGAATAAATATTAATTAATTAAACTTGTTTGTGAAGCATTTATTTGGCTAAATACCAACATATGAAACTTTTTTTGATATGTTAATTTTTTAGAGTTATAAAAGTGTTAAGTACTTGGGTACTTAAGTAATCAATAGCAAAAAATTATTCATGTTCTTTTGAATAAATTAACCCGCCACAAATTAGTAACATCAAATAAAATACAAAACAAAACTATTTATCCTTATATTTCACTTATTTTAACTCATCATGTTAACACCATTTTCCTATCGTCAGCGTTTCCGTCTTCGTGGAAGACGGCTCGTGTGGTACCTATCCCTAAGTCAAAAAATATTCGTGATTTTGAGGACTTGAGGCCAATTTCAATTCTTCCTGCTCTGTCAAAAGCGGTTGAACATATTATGAAGGATCAGATATTGTCATTTGTTCGCAATAGTATTGTTTCTTCGCAATATGCTTTTCGTCGTGGTCATAGTACTACATCTCTTTTACTTAACTTAACTGATGATATCAGATGTCATTTGAATGATAGTAAGGTAGCGACCTTAGTATCGCTTGACTTGACTAAAGCATTTAGTTCTGTTAACTTCCGAATTTTGATAAGAAAATTAAGAGAAATATTTAATTTTTCCGCAACGGCTTGTAAGTTGATTTATTCGTACTTGACAGATCGTGTTCAGTTCGTTGATGTTAACAATATATATTCTAATCTACTTCATCTGACATCTGGTGTTCCCCAAGGCTCAGTTTTGGGACCCATTCTCTTCACGTTATACGTTAATGACTTATCAAGTTATATTGATAACCATATATGTAAGTCATTTTTGTTCGCTGATGACGTATTACTTTTGTTTAATGGCAGAAGAGCGGAAATTAATAATTTATGTTTAAACATCAATGATATTCTTCAACGTTTTCTATATTGGTCTAATGAAAATTGCCTATCCATAAATTCGTCAAAGACTAAAGCTCTTGCTTTTGGTATCAATGAACAGCAGTTACTTGATTTAAATATATATGTTGGTGGAACACGCGTGAACTTCGTGGATCGGTTGAAATGTCTAGGCATTTATTTAGATAAATGTCTAAATTTTGAGGCTCATATTGATAACATTAGCTGGAAAGTTTCAAGTTTATTGCGTCAACTTTACTCTACAAATATTTATTTGCCACAACGTATTAAATTGCGTTTGGCTCATGCAGTTTTAATGCCACAGATCTTATATGGTCTTGAAGTTTTTTCTGGTTCAATGAATTATGTAACCTCTAAGTTAGGTCGCATCGCTAACACGATTGTACGGTACGTTTATGGTGTTCGTAGAAATGATCACATATCTGAATATGTTAAACGCTTTATGGGCTGTTCTTTCGGTAATGTAATAACTTTACGTAACTTGGCGTTTTTCTATAAAATTATAAAAAGCGGGTTTCCCACGCAACTTTATTCCAAATTTCTTTTTCCCCATTCAACAAGAAACCCTCAAATTATATTGCCTAGAATTAACAATGCTTTATTTGAAAGGTCTTTTATTGTAAGAATTGCACGTTGTTGGAACACATTACCCATTGAGCTTCGGGTGTTTTCACACTCAAATAACGCCTTTCGTGTGAAAATGTTGGCCGTTCTTCCGAACTTATAGTGAACAATTCATTGTATTTCATTTAAAACGTGAGGTTGCTTGCATATATTTTGGGATCAATTGTCTTTTTATATTGTCTTTTTATATTTTCTTATTTAATTCTACCTTTGTATATATATATGTATATGTGTACAATGTACACTGTACATATATATGTACATTGATTTTTATTTTGGTTTGGGACCTAGGGATTTTAGTTATATTCTAATTTAAATATTTTAGTATTAATTCAGGTATATTTCTTTGTAATATAGTTTATTGGCCTAATGAGGCTTTTATATTACCTGCAATAAATTGAATTGAATTGAATATGAAAGATTACGAAAATAATTGGTTTGAATTTTCCAAAAAAATTTTTGTTATAAAAAGTATTTAATCGAGTACCGATAAGAAAACGAGTTAAGTAGTCAAAAGTGTAAACATTTTTCAGCACTTTAATTATTTGTCATCAGCTGTTGCCTTTATTTTACGAATTTTTACAAAATTTGCGTTCGCGTGCTTTTTTGGACAACAGCTTTTTGTGAGAGCAAATTTTACAATTTTCTCATTTACTGCATTTTACTGTAAAAGTACTCAAACGCACCTATTTTTTTGACAATCCGACTATTGTATTAGTATTGAGTCGGTTAGTCTGGGTTCACACTTTGAAAATGTTCTTTCAGAAAGTCTGTGTTATTGGTGAGAGGGGAGAGAAGAAAAGCCTGTTCTCTTCTTCTCTTACCTATAAAGTCAGACTTTCTGAAAGAAAACTTTCAAAGTGTAAACCCAGACTTACGATGATAAGTCTTAATAAGTTTTAAATGGCTAAAAATTCTCGAATGTTTTGTTTCTGTACATTTTGCGTACAGATTCGAAAGATACGAAAAATGTCAGTATTATACATGATACCTAAAGAAGTCAAAAGATACGAAAAATGTATCTTTCGTATCCTAACGGCAACTCTGATTGTAAGTAAACTTTTGACACTTATGGGGTGAATAAAATTTCACTAGCTCTGATAGTTAGTAGCAATTATGTGATGTGATATATGTTTTCCTAAATTTTTCATTCTATTATAAATATTTTTGCAAAACTTTAAAGTTTCAAAGACAGTTTTTTCATTCCTTAAGCTGATATCAAAGTGCCTGAAAACTATTTTCAATATATGTACATTACAGTGGGTCAATTTTTTTCTCGACCAAGTGGTTGTCAAAATCGTAATCTACGACAAATTCTAAGAAGGTTTGCCCAAGAAACCATGGATCTAAAATCAAAATCGAGCTTCCCGTTTTTAACAACAAAGTTCTCTTTTCGAATTTTAAATTTTGTTAAAATATGCTAAAATTTTATTGAAAAAATCCAATCCGGCCAAGATTTTGTCAGATGTTGTGTACTGATAACCAAGATATTCGTACCAAATTTGGAAACTTTAGCTCTTGTCGTTGTACAGATAAACTTAAATCTATAATGTTTTTGTATGGGAGGTGTCCCGCCCACTTAAAATTTCAAAAAGATATATAGCCAATAGCACTTCCCAGACAATCAATAATATACTGTAAGAGTTTCATAAAGATCGGCTGAGCGGTTACGAAGATTACCTCCTGCAAACAAACAAACATTACCTCTTTGTAATATTAGTATAAACGAAAAGAAGTTTCTCTTTAAAAACCGGAAGCTCGATTTTGATTTTAGACTCATGGTTTCTTTGTCAAAACCTTCTTAGAATTCGTCGTAGATAACGATTTTGACAACCGCTAGATGAATTTTTTTTTTTAATGCATACAAATTAACCCACTCTAATGTACATACTTAAAAACATTCTAGGAATCGAACTACATATATGGTAAATATTTTATAATTCTCTTAAAGCATGGGATGGCAGTAATTAATTGTTACTGTTTAGAACATGCAAATTGTTTAAATTAAATAGTCAGGTACGCACAGAATTTGTACGAAAGTGAAAATTTTCACATTTTTAAATTCGTACCGGAAAAATAATAACTTTAATAAAATAATACAATATTTAACTGAAAATTCAAAAATGTGTTTTATGAGCTTTTATCAATAATAATATGTAAGTGCGTGTGAGTACTTTTACAGTTAAATGCAGTTAATGAGTAATTGCAGAGCAAACTAAAAAATGACTCTCAAAAAAAGCTGTTGCCCAAAAAAGTACGCGAACGGAAAATTTGTAAAAATTCGTATAATTTAGGGAACAGCTGATCGCAAATAAATGTAGTGTTGAAAAATGTTATCACTTTTTTGACTACTTAGCTCGTTTTCTTATTTTTTGATGTTTCTAATTTGAGTCTGGGTTAATTAATTCAAAAGAACACATAATTTTCTTGCTATTGATTACTTAAAAAACAAATGCAGTTATAAGTGCCCTAATACTTTGCACTTTTACAACTCTAAAAATATAACATAACAAAAAAAGTTTCAAAAGTTGGTATTTAAATTAATATTTATTCATTTTTTGTTTTTGTTGAATTTCTATTTCAACTTTTCTTTAATTAAACAATTTGGTTGCCTTCTGTTTGTTAACTTTTGCTTGTTTACCTTTTGAAACATGTTTTTTTCTTATACATAATTTAACAAAAATTTCTTAAAAAATTGTAAAAGAAATACAACAATTCCAAAAAAAAAGCTTCCAACAATAACGAAAAACTTGTTTTTTTTTTAATTTTTGGGAACGTTTTCGCTTCCAAGTACGGGTGCCAGGATTTCCATTACACAATTAAAGCACAGCCGCGAATAACGTTGTAAAAGAAAATTTTTGCAAATTATCGTTAACATTACTCTCTTACATTGTTTAAACATCATATCATCCAAAATTATGCACCTTAACCTTTTCAAAATGCAATACGAAGAGTCAGCTAGTGCAACAACGTTGTAAGTTACTAAAAAAATGATACAAACTAACGGTTTTGCAACGTGGAATCACATTTTAAAAGCCGCTTGCTTAGTGGAAAAACGTTTTAAATGACATCGCGATTGTGAATATGAAACGTTTTTCCACTAAAAGTATAAACTGTAAATTTGCATGTTATTTTATATTAAAATTTCTTGATATTTTGCACATAAGTTTTTATTATCGTTAATTTTGATAATCTAAAGAAAAATTAAAAATAAGTAGTCCTGCCTTTTAAAAACGTTTTTTGCTCTGCTGAAAAATAATTATGTTGTAACTGACAACGTTATTCGCGGCTGTGCTTCAATTGTTAGAAAATGTGGCATTAAGTGCAAATTTGTAAAAAAAAAATCGGTATATTTCGGAAGAGCCTTGAACCCGTCGTGTTTGACAACGTCTTTAGTAACATTGCGGAAACTGTTTTTACGGATACAATTGAATGTTTATAGACAGATCACAATTTAATTTCATGTAAGGTTGAGAGCCAAACCAATAGTTCTGAATATGTGGAAACAGTGCGTAAAGTTTGTAATTATGATAAAGCAAGAGAAAATCTCAACAACTATTTGCAAGTATATCAGGCATCTGATAGTATTTGTACAGATTTGTCACAAATTATAGCTTATATGGGAAATTCGGCTCAAAATGTTACTGACAATAAAAATGGTAAAAGGTTCTTTAAGAATAAATTGGTACCATGGATAAATAAAAATTTACAAGCCCTAATAATTTATAAAGATAAATTGTTAAAAATGAGAAGAAAGCGAAAAAGTGTTGGTATATAGATTAGGTTAAGAAGAATAATGTGTGGTTTATTATCATTATTTATTTATTGAATCTTTATATATTAAATATGAACTAACAATAATTAATCAAATCTTATCGTAATGCTTTATTTTATGTCCTGCCAGTGCCAGACAAAAATTTTCTTCATCGTGGGTTCTGTATCACATTTATATGTATATGTGTTTATCGCTCATCTAATTGGGTAAGTGCTGCAGTGTCTCTCTCCTTAAGCAAGTGTGGCCGCTATCATGTAAAATATTTCGAGCTAGTGGGTTCGGATGCAATTCGAGCCTTTTTAAGTATTTTACTGCATATTTCGTAATCATAGTTTTAACTAATGGAACATTGAGATCCTTGTGAATATTTGAGTTTTTAACATGCCAAGGGGCAGCTGTGATTATTCGAAGAAGTTTATTTTGGCGCCTTTGAATTTTTCCATATTAGAGGCCGAGGCAGTGCCCCATAACTGAATACCATAGCACCAGATTGGCTTTAAGATGGAGTTGTAGACTAAAAGTTTGCAGTCAAGACTAAGGACAGAGTTTCTTCTAATAAGCCAATGAATTTGGATGGCTTTTAGTTTCATTTGAGTTAATTTTACTTCTATATGGCTTTTCCACGTTAAACGGCGATCTAGATGAATACCGAGGTATTTTACATGCGAGTTTTGAGGTATTATTTGATTATTGATTTTAATAGGGGGGCATGATTCCCGACGCAAGGTGAATGTTATATGTACGCATTTTTGCTCATTGACCTTTATCCTCCATTGTTTTAACCATATTTTAAGTTAAAATATATGATCCTGTAGGTAACGTGATGCTTCATGACGGTTTTCGTGCACGCTTAGAAAGGCTGTGTCGTCCGCAAATGTTGAAGTTTGTGTGAAATTGTTAGTTGGCATGTCCGAAGTATAAATTAAGTATAATAGAGGGCCCAGACTGCTGCCTTGTGGGACTCCAGCGCCAATTGGCTGAGGTGAACTTAAGAAGTTTCCTTCTTTTATAATAAATTGACGACCGACTAAGTAGCTTTCTAACAGCTTGTGCGTGTTTGCTGGTAAATTTTGCTTCAATTTATGTAACAAGCCTTCATGCCAGACTTTATCAAAAGCTTGAGAAACATCGATGAAGAGAGCGGAGCAATATTTTCTTTCTTGAAAGGCTTTTCTTATGGCGTTTACTATCCGATAATTTTGTTCAATTGTGCTATGGTTTCTTCTGAAACCGAATTGATGGTGAGGTATACACCCATTGTCATTTAAAATTGGGATCAATTTTGACGCTAAGAGCTTCTCAAACAGCTTTGATATATTAGATAATAAGCTGATAGGCCTATATGACTCAACTTTTGTATGATCTTTTCCTGGCTTTGGTATCATCGTAACTAAGGAGACCTTCCATTCTTGAGGGTAGTATTTAAGGCGTAAAATAGCATTAAAAATAAAAAGAATAATTTTCTTTGCTATGCGAGGGAGCTCCAAAAGCATTTTGTTACAGATCTTATCAATACCAGGTGCCTTCTTGGTGTTTAATTCACAAATAGCCTTTTCTATTTCTCTTATCTCAAATCTTATGGGGATAGCTGCTCTAACATTAACAGGCGGTAATTCATCCTCTATATCGTCAGATATGTTTGGGGTAAATACGTTTTTCAAATGATTTATAAACAGGTTTCCTTTTTCATTATCACTTCTTGCCCAACTTCCATTCAGGTTCCTTAGTGGTGGTTTCGATATAACTGGCCTTTTGAGATTTCTAGCTGCACGCCATAATGAGTAGTCAGATTGTGGAGTTGCATCCATGCCCTTGATATATTTTCCCACGGAAGCCGTTTTCTGAGACTGTAGTAATTTTCTTAGCCTTTTTGTACACTCTTTTAATAACTTCTTAATTTGAGGGGATCTGTGCAATTGCCACTCTCTCGAGGCGCTCGACATCTGTAGAATATATTTTATTATTATTGGTTTTTTTGAGGGTTTTGCTGGAATGTTGAACAGCTAGTTTAAGATAACTGTCAAAATTGACAATTGAGAGATCCACATTCTCTGCTGTGCTAAGCGGAATATTTTCTGTGCAATGGGTACTGAGATATTTTTTATATTTTAACCAATTTATTTGTGCAGCTGCCGTCGCTATGTAACCAGAGCGAGATACAATTCTATTGGTGTTTGTTATAGTAACAATTGTAGGTGTGTGATCAGAGGATAATTCTAAGGAAGCTTCAACGTGAATCGTTTCTGTGGGGATGTTTTTAACCACGCCAAAATCGATGACATCTGGAATTTTTTGCGGATAAGTAGGCCAATATGTTGGTTGTCCGATTGCGACAACATTTAAATTCATTTTAGAGATTGTATTAAATAAAACACGACCCTTTGGTGTTATTAGTCGTAACCCCCAGAAGGTATGTTTAGCGTTATAATCGCCAGCAGCCAGGAAACAGGGTCCTAGTGATTTATAATATTCACAATATTGGCTTTCTGATATTGAAAATCTAGGTGGAGAGTATAAAGATGAAATTACTATGTTTCGATTTAGCTCTTCAACACAAATGTTCGTTGCTTGGAGATAATCTTCACGATGATTACACATTAGGTAGTGTTTGATTCGATTTTTTATTAAAATGGCAGAACCTCCACAAGCTCTATCTCGAGGGTCCTTAGTATCATATAGTGTATATCCATTGATTTTAAACGTATTTCTTGAGGTCAAATGAGTTTCAGAAATCATCATGACATCAATTTGTTTATTTTTAAGAAAGTTGGCGGATGCCGTTTGCGTTCCAGAAACAAATTTTTAAACAGTTCATGGCTTACTTACATTTAAAACAAACTTGGAAATTTTGTTTTTGTTTTAAATGTAAGTTGAACGGACGAGTTTTGCGCTCGTGTTCTATAGAACACACATAAGTTACGTAATTAAGAAATCGTGTAGAGAGTTAATGAAGAATTATTACTACAACCATTTGGAAAAAATTCAGCAGGAACCGAAGAAATGCTGGAAGTTTTTGAATCGAAATCTTGGTAGGAAAACAATGAGTCAAATAATTGTTAAAGATGCGAACGATATATTAGTAGTTGACAATCAACTTAAAAGTAATCTCTTTAATCAGTATTTTCTTGAAATTCCAAAAACACTAAAGGAACAAATCAGTTATTCACCTGCTGATTCATGTAACGCTTTAAGAACCTTAACACGTTGTCAAACCACATTTAGCTTTTCATATACTACTTCCTCAGAAATTAAACATATGATTTCAAACCTTGATTTAACAACGAGCTCTAGTTGAGATGAAATATCACCCAGGATGTTTATTGAATGCAAAAATCTTATCTCTCCATTGATACTTCGACATATCCAGAAGGAAAACAATGAATACTTCAATGGTAGAAAAATTCCGTCCTATTACTTTGCTGCCGATAATCAATAAATTTTTTTAAAAAATTTTTTATAAACAGTTGTCGTTATATTTGAATAATAATAGTTTATTATATAATTGTCAATACGGTTGTGGAACAGAAGAAGCTGTTTTAAATGTAATTAACAATATTTGTCAAGGTATGGAAAATGGATTCAGTGGTGTGGCTGGAATTTTTTACGATTTTTCTAAAGCGTTTGATTTAGTAGACCATAAAATATTAATTGAAAAACTAAAGTATTTTGGGGTTAATGAAAAAGCACTGGTTTTGTTAAAGAAGAACTACTTATCACATCGGAAACAATATGTAGATATAAAAAACTGTAAAAGTTATACTAGTGTAGTAGAGTATGGGTACTAGCGGTCTGCAAGAATAAATAAAAAGCAATGTAAAATATCTGTACCTACTGTATGTGTAAGCTTAACTCTTATAAATAAAAGAAGCCACAAGCTTACACACATATGTCAATGTATTCAAATAAATGTATGCACATTCAATAATTCAAAAATTATTCGAATGTTTTTTGTAAACTTGCTCTTTCTAACGGGTCATTCCAATGTTTTGTTATTTATGAATGACTCTCAAATTCATTTACAGTAAACAAGTTTTTTATTCAATTTATTCACTCTTATTTTTGTGTACGGTTTGCTCTCTTCTTGTCTTTTTGAATGTTTTTTATTTGAATAAATGTTGTGCACTTTGAGTAAAGGCAAACGAGTGAGTTATTCAAAGCAGACCTCTAATGGGTACCACAGGGAAGTGTATTGGGTCCTCTGGTATTTAATATATATCTATAAAAAATTTAGAATTGTTTGGAAAACTGTACATGTATGCTGATGATATATGTATGTATAAGCACGAATTAGTTTTAAAGACGTATATGGAGTATGATGCTGCTATAATTACAGAGTATGTGAGGCTAAATAAACTTATTTTAAATCCAGATAAAACCAAATTGTTAAGATTTCGGCCATATGCAACAGGCAACCAAAATGTTAGTATATATATTGATGGGAAAGAAGTTTTTTAAGTTTTCTCAACAAAATATCTTGGAATTTATCTACGAAACAATCTTTCCTGGGATAAAGAATTCAGAATAAATTATTGAAAGTCGTTTTTAATAAGCTCTTAATATATTCCACAATAACATTGTATAGGGATATATCGAAAACAATTCTACCTATTTACGGATTGTATAAATTGCAGTTGCTTTTGTATGTTTTTAAATCGATACATAATATAGGTCATCATACAATGTTTTTTGTTAGGAATCAAACCACAAGAAATAACATTAATCTCCGAGTTGCAAAATGTCGTTTGTAAACAACGAAACAAGGAGTTGAACATATGGGTAGTATTGAGTTCAATAATCTTTCTCAGAATTTGAAAAACATTGAAAGGATTTCAATTTTCAAAAAAAAGTTTAAAAGAGTTTCTTCTCCAAAATTTAGAAATACTTCTATTGTAAAAATTTATTGTGAACATTTATTTGATACGCAATAATATTTTTTTTTCAGTTTCTTTTTTTTCTTTTTTTTTATTGCTATTATTATATAAAACTTATTTAATATTTTTTGCCAACTCGCCTCAATAATGTCCAAGTGGCGCTGAGGCACTTTCTATCTTTTGTAAAATATTTCTTTTTTTTAAATAAACTGAATAATAAAAAAAAAGATTAAATTTTGATAGCATTTTTACAGCAATATGACACATGAAGTAGCCTTTTTCAGAATTTTATTTTCAAATATATTACTCTTTAGTTACAAAATATTTTTTCACAATTACCGATTTGCTGGTAATTCACAAAAAAATACTTTAAAAAAAATCATGATAAATTTGAAGGATCTATTTGCAAAATACTAGATTAGTGCCAGCAATTTCAACAAATAGATATCTCTATATTTCCGATAAGATAAACTACGTTTTTGTAGAACTCGATTAGTACATTTTACTAATAAAAATTTTTAAATCGGATCGATTTTATTTTGAATAATATAGCATATACAAAAATTTTTAATTTTTGGAACATGGGCGGTAGGCGTGTTCTTGGTCCGATTTTTTTTCTTGATGGTAAATGTAACGACTGTACGAAATTACAGAAGTCTAAGTCAACTTCTTCTATTTTTGTCCCATTGTTTTATGGGAACAAAGCACTGCGCGGCGTCGTCCCAGATACCAGTGTTTGTAATGGTTTTGGTGGTCTATTTAATTCTGGCAATTTTACTTCACCAAATCGGCCCCTTTTTTAAGCTTTACAATAGTCGCACTTTTGGACCGTGGTTAAATGCTAGGAGGTGTAAATATTTAATTGTTTGTCTTGTTTTTAGACGTTCATTTCGTATTTTGCGTTGTTGCTATGTAAAGTTTTCTCGGAAACGTGACACTCATTATCTAATTTGTTCGTTTTCTGCTGCGCGTTCCTCTTGAGTTTGTTATTAACATAATGTTCAACACTATTTGGGGCATTTTGATTAAAAATTTTAGTCATTATTAACGTATTTGAAATACATACTAAATTTGAATACATATTGACTTGTAAATGATTATTTTTTGAACTGTTAATGATGAAAGGGTATACACCCTGCTGTTCGTTAATAAGATTTGATTTGACATATAATTTTATTTAGTTAATTTTCTTGTAAGGGAGTGCCCTTCTTGCCGCCGATAGTCAGCTAGGATTCTCCTTGTATGCACCTTGTTTTTGACAGCGGAAATTATTTTCAAAATAATATACATCACACTTGAAGACTTTCCCAGTTTTTCCTAATATTGGATATATTTTTCTTTTGTATGAGGTACCTTCTTATCGCTTTTATCCCTTAAGTGCTCTGCGTATATAGAGTAAGTTTACTTTTGAAAACATACATGTACATATCTAAAAAAAGCCTTTTAAAAACAATGAATATTTTAACTCGCGCCATCTAACGGAAAACAGCAAAACTATACAGAACCACTCCTTACTTTTTATAGAAAATAAGTATGTTTAAGGTTTTGTAAAAATCGGTGCAGTTGTTGTCGAGTT
This sequence comes from Pollenia griseotomentosa, assembly GCA_963931875.1. Lineage (NCBI taxonomy): Eukaryota > Metazoa > Arthropoda > Insecta > Diptera > Polleniidae > Pollenia > Pollenia griseotomentosa. The sequence continues at coordinate 85,918,229 of OZ007563.1, forward strand.
TATCCACTAAAAACGAATACGTCCGTTTAATACTTCATATATACATACTACTTTTTGCCAATACGATATCGTTACGCAAAATAAAATATCGCCATATCGATACCTTTAGGAAGGTGTTCCGAAAATAAAGGTACTTGATTTCTTGAATGTTAAAAATTGGAAAATTTTTTGCTGTAATTTTTTTTATATTCTTGATGTATAATGCATCCTCTGTAACTAGCAGGATGAGATTCATCACAATTAACACATTTAGCTGGCAAAGTTTTGCTTTTTGTACATTCAACAGATATATGATTTCCTCCGGGTTTTTATCACATTTATAACAATTACCAATCATCACCAAATTTGTCATATTCTAATGCTGTTAAAGGGATGCCTAGCTTAAAAAATGATAACGCAACTTTACGAAAAGTTGAGAGCTTATTAACAAAACAGATGGAGCTGACAAACTTCCTTTTCAATATGATGTCAGTGCTTTGTACTTAATTATGTCAATCATTTCAGAGAGGTTGAAGCATTTTTGCAGTCAAACAACATCGACATATTTTTAATATCAGAAACGCATTTTACAAGTAAGTCATTTTTCAAGATTAAAGGTTATGATCTGATAAGTGCTAATCATCCAAATGAAAGAGCTCATTACGGCTCAGCAATTTTAATTAAATTGTGTATTAACTATTATAAAGAAGAACATTTTATGCAAGAAAGTATACAAGCTTCTATCATTAAGATTAAATGAAACATGTTTCTTGTGACTGTGTGTGCAATTTATTTTCCCCCTCGTCATAACGTTTATTGTGATGACTTTAATAAATTCTTTCAAAAACTTGGGCCTCGGTTTATTGTCGGGGGAGACTTTAATACTAAACATCCTTGGTGGGGTTCACGTCTAATAAATCCTAAGGGCAAAGAACTCTACAAAAGTCTAACATTAAAACAGTATTCTGTATTATCAACTGGTAAACCAACTTATTGGCCCACCGTCCTATCTAAAGTTCCGGACTTAATTGATTTTTTGGTTTATACTGGTATAAATGCAAGCCAACTTAGTATTTTAGACAATTATGATCTTAAATCAGATCATTCTCCAGTTTTATTATATTAACATATAACTCTAATCCTCAATTAATAAATAAAGTTCGAAAGCTAGTAACATACAATACTGATTTGGAATCCTTTTCGAATTGGATAGATGCCAATTTAAATTTTAATTTGCCAATATCAAATGCTTGTGAGCTGGATAATGCAGTTGAATATTTTACGATATTTATTCATGAAGCAGCATTTTTATCTAATCCATCAATACCTTCCCCTGTTGTGCAAAATAGATTTCAAATCTCTTCACAGACACGCGAACTTATTCGAATTAAGAGAAGGATTAGAAAATCATGGCAGATTAGCAGAAATCCCTTTGACAAAAGACGCTTAAACCTAGCAACGAAAAACCTTAAGCAGCATTTGAATAATTTGAAAAACAAATCTATTGGGGAGTTTTTTGACAACATTAATTCAGCATCAAATAACAAAAACTTATGGAAAGCTACAACATGTATTAAGCAGCAAACAAAAAGAAATCCTCCTTTTAAAGATGTTAATGGATCTTGATGTAGATCAGACGAAAAAAAGGCACTTTCATTTGCAAAACATCTGTATAAAACTTTTCAATCTCATCAAATTGGTAATCCTGTCGAAGATGAAGAAATCTCACATTTCTTAGATGCACCATATCAGATGTGCTTCCCAATAAGACCCATTTCTCTTTCTGAGGTTGAGGTCCAAATAAAAAGTCTAAATCCAAAAAAAGTCCCCTGGATATGATAATATTTATGCAAGGGTGGTTAGAAAAGCTTTTGAAGAAAAGAAGTACTGCTCTGGGGTATTGGATATTCAACAGGCGTTTGACAGAGTCTGGCATATTGGTCTTTTGTTTAAGTTAAAAAATCTTCTTCCAGCTACATTTTATTCAAAGTCATATATAGTTACAAAACAAATTCTTTTATGTAAAAAAAAGTCAAAGATGTGAGGTCAAACATTTTTGATATTAGAGCAGGTGTGCCACAAGGCAGCGTACGAAGTCCGGTGTTATACACAATTTTCACAGCTGACATGCCAATTTCAGAAAATGTAACTGTTTCAACAAATGCAGATGACACGGCAATTTTAGCAGCAGACAATTCACCTTCAGTTGCATCTAATAATGTTCAGAGTGAATTAAATCTAATTGAATTGTGGCTGTAAAAATGGAAAATAAAAGTAAATGCGGAAAAATCTTCACATGTAACTTTTACACTTAGAAAGGGTGACTATTACTATTAATAATATAATGATTGTGTTTAATATATTTGGCTTGAGCATGGATCAAAGACTTACTTGTAAACAACACATAAAAAATAAGCGTCAGCATTTGAATTTAATTAATAGAAAATTTTATTGGTTAATTGGTCCTAAATCTCAGATAAATATTGAAAATAAATTAAGACTTTATAAAGCAATTTTAAAACCGGTGTGGACTTATGGAATTCAATTATGGGGAACTGCAAGCCATTAAAATATAGAAATTATTCAAAGATACCAATTAAAAACTCTAAGACTTATTGTTCAGTCACCTTGGTATATTACTAATGAAGCAATCCACAATGATCTCAAAATTAAAACTGTAAAGGAAACTATAAATTCATTTAGTGATAAATACTTAAAAAGACTTAGTTATCACGTGAATCCATTGGCTATTGCTTTATTAGACGATACTGACGAAATTAAAAGACTTAAGAGATATCATATCTTAGACTTGCCATTTAGAAATTAGTTAAATGTATTTTTTTTTTTTTTTTTTTTTTTTTTTGTTTGACTGTATTTTTTTTTTTTTTTTTTTTGCTTTACTTTTAATTTACTTTGCCACTCATGTATATGTACTAAAAAACTTTGCCATTAATTATTTATTTAAAATTAATAATCATATTATCTAGATTATACTTGTTTATTGAAATTTTGTAAAGCATAGAATTCGTTTTCTATTTTTATAGTTGTACTTATTGTTAAAGTACAATTACAACTGTAATTTTTTTGTTTCATTTAATTTGCTTATTATCATTTTTTACTGATAGATTGCAATTAAAATATCGATACCGATACGAATATTGAATTTAAATTTAAGTTAAAATTAACAAAATTTAGGTAGAGTAATTTTTTATTATGCTGGCCAAAGCCTACAAAAAGTCTCAAATAAATAAAAACTTTTAATTAAGTTTCTCGTTATTTCTTGTTTTGTTTTCTTGATTTATAATTATTATTTTATTTTAAAGTGCAGTATTGGTTGTGGCAGCACTGTTCATAAATAACAAAACATTGGAACAGGCCTGCTTAAACTTTAAAAATTTCTATTATTTAGACAACATTAAAAACAAAATAATTAATTGATTACAAAAAAAAACTCGAATAAAAAGTTCACAATGCCTGAACTTCACTGTTTTTAAAATCATACAGAAATTTTTAAATAATTTTCCAAATTTAAAAATTACTAAAGCATTTAAAGCTAATGCGAATTTATTAATATTATATGAAAAAATAATACTTTCGAAGTTCGCAATAGGGAAATTATCGCATTTCTTTAAACAAAAATGAGTTAGAATTTTTCAACTAATATTTTAGAATTCAGACTGACCATCAAATAATTTTGTTCAGCTAGATTCGGGAATCTTACACCTGTTCAGTGGTTAAAATAGAAAAAATTTGCAATTTTTTTATAAGGCACTTACCTTTACAAGCCTTTTCATGCATTTCTCTGTCATCAGCTATAAGTTCTTCAAATTTGTGGTGTAAATTTGAAGCTGCCTCTTGTAGTGAATGTGCTTCATCATCGGCCTCATTTAGAGCTTTTAAATAATCTTCCATGTCAGCCTGCGAAATGCGTATACGTTTATTTTCTAAATAACGCACAAATTGAATTTCACTGGGGGTTAAGAATAACACAGCACAACCACTACGACCTGCACGAGCAGTACGACCAACACGATGTACAAAATCTGCAGTTTTTTGTGGTGGAGAATATTGAATAACTAAATCGATTTCTGGGACATCTATACCGCGACCGACAACATCCTGGGTAAAAAAAAAGCTGCAATTATTTTCTCATAAGTTGACGTAAAAGCTAACTTACAGTGGCAAGTAAAACTCCAGATTTACATTCTCTAAAACCTTTGAAAACGCCCTGTCTTTCAGTTTGAGACATTGAACCATGTAATCTAGAATTTAGTGTCAATTTTTATTTTGTATTCATAATGATATGAAACTCATAATGAAACTCACCTAAAGAATCTTAATCCCTTTAGCAAAGGTTCGTCTCCATCATCGTCAGAACATTCATTGGCCACATCTTCATCATCCTCATCCAATAGCTTTTGGGTTAGTTGTTCATTTAAAAGATCATGATGGAAATTAACCATTTCCATAGTACTCATAAAAATTAAGGCCTTAAATTTATGTTTGCCTCTAAATTTACGAGCCAAAAGACCAGCCAAAGTTACAAGACGCAGTTTAGGTGTTACCACCACATAACTGAGTTTCAAATTTTCTGGAATTGTCAGAATACCTGTCGAATCTTCACCATCTAATTGTTCAGCTGTTGCAGCTTCTATTGTTTCCTTATCATAACCATTAGCAGATGCGATAGCTTTTGAGGGATCTTCATCACTGTTATCAATATATATTGGATTATTTAAAGTTAATCCAGCCAATTTTTGTATAGCTCCTGTTAAAGTAGCTGACAATAACATTCTTTGAATAGGTGCTGCTGGTTGTTTATCCTCTTTAGCACTTTCATTACGCTGTTTATCTATACCCTCTACAATTTGTTGAACATCACGTTCATAGCCCATTTCCAACAGACGATCAGCCTCATCGAGTACCAAAAATTTGACTTTATTAACTTTAAAGGTTTCGGTATGAAGTAAATGATCTACCAAGCGGCCAGGTGTACCTACTAGTATATTAATACCTTTACGTAGTCTGGCTTTTTCAGCTTTACGTCTCTCGCCACCCATTAATACACCGGGAACTATCCATGTAAAAGGTTTGACCAACTTTTGAAACAATTCGTAAGTTTGTATGGCCAATTCTCTGGTGGGAACTATGATTAATGCCAATATACCACAATCGCGGGTAATTTTGGGTCTTATTTCTTGAAGTTTTTCTACGACGGGCAAAGCATAGGCTAAAGTTTTTCCCGAACCAGTTTGTGAACGTACAAGTAGATCTTTACCTAAAAAATATTTGTTAATATTAAAAATGGTTGTTAAAATTTAATTTTCTGGTATGAAATATCATGGTCTATCCAATTGGTCTTTTTTATACAGTCGGGCCTCGATTATCCGTGATGGTCGGGAGCAGAAGCATTTCGGATAATCGATTTTCACGGTTAATCGAATAAAAATTTTTATTATACAGTTTTGTTAATATTTTTATTATTTAACAATTGGACATTGGTGTACATTTATATTTACATCAAACAAATTAATTCAAGCAGTTTATGTACATTTTCAAATTAAATAAGTATGTATACATTAAATTTTCTACTGAAAACATGAGGCAAAAAAAAGAAAACAAAAAAAAAGAAAAGTCGAGTAATGTTGTTTGTCTAATATGTTTCAACTGCCTTCACGGATAATAGAGGTAATCACGGTTAATCGAAACAATCAATTTGAAAACATTGCAAACAAAACACAATAGACTGATCTTTGGCCACCACGGTTAAGCGGGGTTACCGGTAAACCGGATCACGGATAATCGAGGCCCGACTGTAGTTTGAAAGTGTAAAGTTGTACACAAAGTGTCTGTTCGATTTTTTTTTTTTTTGGCAAACATTATTGAAAAAAAATTTAAAGAACTGCATGACGATATATCTCAAATGCAGAATAATGTAACATCACATTTCATAAGTTTACATGCGAAGCAAAGAACTTTGTAAAATGGTAATTACATATTTGAGATTTAAAAGCAATTTTAAATATTTCAGCTAAAAATGCGATAACCGATATATTTTTGAGGAAAAAATATTATTTTCTAAGTTTTGTGTGTTACGTTATATTAATTTGTAATTTTCAGAAACAAAAAGACGTATCATCAACGAAAGTATATTAGTATTTAGTGAAACAAACCTTTAAAATATTAACCGCTGTATTCATAAAAAATTAAAATAGATTTGAAATGTATTTTAAGTAAAATTTTTATGAAAATTTTGCGTTAAAACACATTTCAAACTTGTTTTATTTGTGTTAAATTACCGGAAAAATAGAATATATACATATATATTCTCAGTACTGCATTTAAAAATGTGGATAATTTATATTATTATAGATATTATGACATACCTATTATGTATAATTTTTTATTGATTTTAATTACTAATAAGTTGTGGTTTAAACATAAAAAATTTACTTCATTAAATTTAGCTACAAATTGAATTTTTAAAAGCCATCTTTTTCATTCTTAAAATAAATTATCTTAATGATTTTTGTTTACAATGAACAAATTTTGCAAATAAAAATTTAACATAGGTACATATTTGATTCCATATAACAAATTATTTCAAAAGAAATTTGCATCGCATACTTACAACGCTATGTACGAAGCAAAAAGTAAATTTTAATTAGGTGATTTCTGAAAAATAATACTAAGAAGGAAAGAGTAGTCCAACTAGGAGTAGTGTTGATAGCAGCTCCCGTATTAAGTAAACGTAACTTTTGGACAAAGTAGTACTTCTCCAAAGAAAGATATTATTAGAATTTAATAAATCTAAAGCATTAACACAAAATATAGCTAAACAGTCTTTATTCCACTACTTTATAAAAAATTAAAAAAAGGCAATTATTCTAAAAATTAAGAATAACTGTATTTTTAAAGATATTGATGAAGGGCCACTTGGAAGAATACAATTCAACAAAAAAAAAACATATTATTTTAAATAAACTAATAAAAAATATTTCTTTTGTACCTATTATAAACTTTTTATCTGATGCATAAATTTTGTGGTCCCATACAGATTCATTTATAGGGGAGTTCGACTGTAGGTATTTTAATTTATTAAAAAGGAAATAGGTACACATACATTCATATATTAACTCAAAAATCTGAGGACCTGCAGATGTTGCCATTTATTCTTGGAAATTCTAAGCGTTTGGGAGTGCAATGGTGTAGGCTGCAAAATTTCAAAATTTCTAACGGTTCGGTTCTTATAATTTTTATTTTTTCTTATGCAATACTGAAAATTATTATTATGCACTATTATATGATCACTAATTCCACTAACACCGTGGTAATAGTTTTAAAACAGATTACCCAGTTTTGATGTTTAAAAATACTAATGTGTTCGTATAAAAAGAATTAAAAGCTCTGCCACTTTTTTTCTTGAGTGTGAATATACATTATGTTGTTAAAGAAAATTATATTTTTGAGATAACGTAATATTTAATTTTGTAAATAACTTGGATATTTTTTAAGGCAGCAGTTTAAAATTTTATTAAAATATGTAACGTGAATCGTAATCAACAAAACAAATCAACTTAAAATGTTCTCATAATACCTACATTGTTGTGCATTTAAGCTAACGATAAGTTTTTTGTTTGTGTAAACAATTCTTTGATGCCTTTAAAAAGCGTCACTTTTTCTTTCGTTAAAAGGACGTACCTATATGCAGAAATTATTGAGAAACAAATAGCCACAAGAACTTGTTGGTATTTTGATCTTGTAAAAATATTTTGGTTGCTGTACCAATCGCGTCGGTGGATTTTATTGTTGAAAACGCTTTTCTTACGTCGGTAAAGTTATTTGGAAAACACAAACAAAGTCTTGTTTCGCCACAAGCAAGGCGAGGGTAAGTTAAGTTGATGGGTAGGAAAATGTGTTTTATTGTTGCATTAATGTAATTTTATTGTTTCGCGCCAAATTATGACAGTTTTTGTAAATTCAATGTAGTGTTTTCAACACCTGGACCTGAACCATGCGCAAGGTCCAGAAACAAAATTTTTTTCACAAGACCAAAATACATGTCTTCAGTTCTTGCAGGTAGTAGATTTTTTTCAATTATTTTTGCCTTTATGTCTTTTCAAGGAAAAAAAAGACTCTTTTAGAGGCATCAAAGAATATTTTACAAAATCAAAACATATTTTAGTTTACCAGCCAACAAATAATTTTACAAAACACACACAGGCTATCCTGCTGCCTAGCGGGAAAAATTGCGAGCGCTTTGACTTTTCAGGCCTTAAAGAAGGTTTACAACTATATTTTTTATAAACTTTTACTTATTCCACTCTGCCTTCTTCGAAAAGGTCTTTTAGAATGGGTTTTATGAAATATTTTACAAATTCAAATTATCTTTTCTGAGAAAAGGCCTGTCGAAATAGTTTTATTAGCAGTTATGTTGGAATGTGTAGCAAGTTAAGTTATTAATTTACTCACTTCGCGTTATTAGAAACAACAATTCGCGACCTTAGAACAAGGTTCTATATGCACCAAAAACATGTAAGATAGAACCTTGTTGTCCTAAGATCGCGAAATACACTGGGATATTCTTAATTCTAAATTATTTTTCGATCGCCTTTCAGAAGCCTTTAAAGTAGATGCGAGAAGGCAAGGCTTTGGTCTTTAAATAAACACTGTATAAATTAGAAATACAGTTGGAATGCGACTGGAAAACTTTATATCGACAGAAGGGCCTTCTATAACGCCTCTTTACTACTTCATTTTCCCGCTGTTAATGGTCGGGCAAATCGCGTGTTTTTTTTCATTATGAGAAATTTGAATTTTAAAATTTTTCATATCTGACAAATTCACATACATAGGTATGAATTTTTTTTGTTTGCTCATTTTTCATGAATGAGGAAATTCAAAATGTTTTTTTTTCCTCACCCTTATGAATGTGAAAAAGCAGTAAAATTTTAAATTTTTTACGCTCACACATTACTGAAAAATGAGTGAACGTTTCTGTACTCTGGTTTATAATATACACGATGAATTTTACCTGAAATTTATTTTTTTAAGTTTAGCTCGAAATTTCTACTTATCTTACAAAAATTCAATTATTTTATCAACGTCTGCATCTGTCCATTTTTTCACTTGTTTATTTTTTGTTTGTACGTTCTTTTTTAACATTTTTTGTATTGAATTCATGTTTAACTTTTTTTTAAAAAACAACGTTTAAGAAAAAATTTAAATTTGATGTAATTAAAATGGAGTTCAAAGAATCGTAGTTGATTACAGGGTTGTCAGATGTGGCGACTTCTCGCCAAGCGTGGCGATTTTCAAACTTGTTTGGCGACCTAATTTTTAATTGGCGACTTTTTGGCAATTTAAAAAAATAGTTGGCGATTTTGTTAGCTATTTTGGATGAGCTATGGATTTGTTTAAAAATTCGTTATATTCAATAAGAAGAAAAAATATTACTTTTATTCTAGTATTTTTATGTATGAAATTTAAGGCATTCATATGTATGGTCAGTATTTGAAGGTATGTACATTTGTTAAAATGGCTGATGAAGATAATAAAAATCTTCGAGAAAATTGTTTTTCGTTTTTAAAAGTGCTCCTGAAAAAATCAATAAATATAATACCTTAAACCATGAATATATTTAAGTCTATGAACATTTTTCCATTATATATATGTAGCAATTTATTATCATAGATAAAAAACGTTGTTGTTAAAGATTTTTATGAATCCTAACCCGGGGTCTCCACCTAACATAACATGACTAACTTTAACACTAACTGCAAGTTAGTGTTAAGTGGAGACTGCTCCAGTTAAAGTTTTAACTTGATTGTTATAACATTTCTTTTGAAAGTTCTTTTATAACATAAATTGACGTTTAAGTTTGACAGTACGCTATTTTGTAGTTGTTTTTCGACATCTTTATTTAATTTGTTAAAAGGGTTGTAAACTACACATAATAAACTTTGCTTTTTGTGAAAAATATAGTACAAACAAACATTTAAGTATAAAATAACTTTAATTATTTTCCACAAACACACGGTAGCTACATACTTGACGCGTCAACGAACTGAAAATAATGAAAAGTTTTAACTCTAACTTCACTACGTGTACGCCACCATAAACATATAACCATTTTAACAGCAAGTCTTAACTTTGTGTTTTAACTGCATTTCAAGTTAGGTGGAGACTGGGTGTAACGTACCTTTTGGTGTTTACGAAACACACTCGAAAAAATTGGCGTTTGTTAATTGTAAAGAGGGTTTTAATAATGATATTTCATCTAATTAATATAAGTTTATCCCAAAATTTTATAGCTACATGGATACGGCAGGTACGTACAATTTAAAGGAACTTGCTTTGGTTGTACTTTATAGGCTGGTAATTACAACAAGTATTGCCTGTGTTGAAATTTTGAACTTCACAAAAACTCGCCTTCAAAGTAGAATGCATTACGAACTTCTAGACGCGTTAGTACGAGGCTTAAATTATATGAATGTGAATAGAATATCTTGCACTTCTTTTGTACCTTCATTTAATAAATGTAATTCTCTCACAATGTATTCCAAAAAAGAAGACAAATAGGGAGTCTTGCCAGTGAAGCGTTTTAGATAACTGCAACTTATATACAAATGTATATCCAATATTTGTTTAATACTAACTGCAAAAAATCTTTTTTGTTGCTTTATGTGGCGACTTCTCGCCAAGCGTGGCGATTTTCAAACTTGTTTGGTGACCTAATTTTTAATTGGCGACTTTTTGGCAATTTAAAAAAATAGTTGGCGATTTTGTTGGCTATTTTGGATGAGCTATGGATTTGTTTAAAAATTCTTTATATTCAATAAGAAGAAAAAATATTACTTTTATTCTAGTATTTTTATGTATGAAATTTGAGGCATTCATATGTATGGTCAGTATTTGAAAGTATGTACATTTGTTAAAATGTCTGATGAAGATAATAAAAATCTTCGAGAAAATTGTTTTTCGTTTTTAAAAGTGCTCCTGAAAAAATCAATAAATATAATTCCTTAAACCATGAATATATTTAAGTATGAAAATTTTTCCATTATATTTATGTGGCAATTTATTATCATAGATAAAAAACGTTGTTGTTAAAGATTTTTATGAATCCTAACGTACCTTTTGGTGTTTACGAAACACACTCGAAAAAATTGGCGTTAGTTAATTGTAAAGAGGGTTTTAATAATGATATTTCATCTAATTAATATAAGTTTATCCCAAAATGTTATAGCTACATGGATACGGCAGGTACGTACAATTTAAAGGAACTTGCTTTGGTTGTACTTTATAGGCTGGTAATTACAACAAGTATTGCCTGTGTTGAAATTTTGAACTTCACAAAAACTCGCCTTCAAAGTAGAATGCATTACGAACTTCTAGACGCGTTAGTACGAGACTTTAATTATATGAATGTGAATAGTATATCTTGCACTTCTTTTGTACCTTCATTTAATAAATGTAATTCTCTCACAATGTATTCCAAAAAAGAAGACAAATAGGGAGTCTTGCCAGTGAAGCGTTTTAGATAACTGCAACTTATATACAAATGTATATCCAATATTTGTTTAATACTAACTGCAAAAAATCTTTTTTGTTGCTTTAAGTAGACTACTATAAAATATTTTATAGTAAACATTGTACCTCTTTTGTGTTCACTAACTATTTTTACTGTGTTCTAAATATATATTAAACAAAACATATACTATGGCGACTTATTTTAATTTTTGGCGTATTTTAGTCATACTGAACAAATTTATTTTTTAGAAGTTATAAAAAATAATTTTAATACATAATTCTTAAGATATGTATTTTATTGTCAAAAACTGAAAATTAAAGGCTTTGGCGGTTTTGGCGATTTTTGACATTGAATTTTGCGAAAAAGGTAAACATAAATCTGACAGCCCTGGTTGATTATCTTATCCTAGGTCTACACTAAAGATAAATATTTCAGCAAGTTGGCAATGACGTCGGCAGAATAACAGAGCAATATTTCTTATTGTGCTATAAACACAATCAAGTCCACCGACCATCGACTACAAGATGTCAAAAATAGAATACATGCGTGCTTATGAGAATAATTCTTTTAGCCGCTACACAACTACCGACTACACGGCTATTTTTGTAGCCCGTATCCAACTTAGGCTAATTTCTATTTTTCTTGGCTACAAAAAACAGATAAGTGCTGCCAATACAATAAATGCATGAAATGGTGGTTTTAAAAACGCAATACATTAAATATCGGTACTAAAAACGCGAAAAACTATTATAGTTGCACCATTGAAAAATAAAAATCTTCTGTTCATTTGTTTACATTTTTCATTTACTTTTTATTTGGCGCATTTTTTATTTACTTTTTATTTGTCAAATTTTCCATTTAGTTCGTTATATTTACTGGCCGGACCCACCATCTTCGGTTACTTTTGTTCTGATGTTTTTTATACACTTCATACACTGAAGTCGTTGTTTCCACTATTTTAGCAATAGTACTTATAAAGTTAATTAAATTTTCTTGAGACACTTGAAATTTTTTTTTTCACACAAATTCACTTAAAAAAATCAAGTTTGTTTTGTTTTGGTTAACTTTAATACATATGTCAAAACAGATGTTTATTTTTTGTAGTTAGTGGTCGGTAGTCGTTAAAAGAATTAAGTAGCTGGCGACTTGGCTATTTTTGTAGCCAGCTACTTTTGTAGTCAGTAGTCGATGGTCGGTAGCGTTTGATTGTGTTTATAGCATTGCTCAGCTTATGTTAAAGGCATGGGAAAACGTATTTATGTTAATTCATAATTTGAAAGAAATCAAAGAAGAAGGTGCAGTGTAAAAATGACGCCATCTCGCAAAAATTATATGTATTTATTAATATAAATTCTATCTTATTCGCCTTATTTTTTATATGTATATTAATTTGTATAAGCTTGAGATTTTTTTTTGTATAAAAATATTAATTTTTATTAAAATATTTTTTTTGTTAAGATAAAATTTATATTTTTATATAAAAAAAACTCAAGCTTAAACAAATTAATTATCCAAAGTAATTTTTGGGAATAAAAAATTTTAATTTAAAAGATTTTGTTATTCGTGCTTAATTCCCAGTTTTTATTCTTGCTAAAAACACATGTAAAATTTATTGTTGATGGGATAAGCTATTCCTATGCGCATTTCACTGGTTGCTTAGGCCAGATCATCAGGAAACTTCATCCATAAAGATTTTGGAAAAACTAAAGATATTAAACCAAATAAAACTGTTAAGCGTATAAGAATCATAAGCAACAGCTCTACTTGTAAGAATATCAAAGTTTAAACAAAAACATCAACAATAAACAGTGAGTTTGTCTCTTCTTACATTCCCTCCTACAATTGATTGGAAATCTTCCAACATTAATTGTAGTTGTAAGTAGGTTAAGAAAAAACAAAACGCAAAAAACAACTTGCAAAAGCATGTTGCCATGTAAGTTTTTTTTTTTTTTTATTTGTATTCCCAAAAATTATTTTTGATAATAAACTGGCAAGTGTACGGCCTAAAAAAACTTACATGGCAACATGCTTTTGCAAGTTGTTTTTTGCATTTTGTTTTTTCTTAACCTACTTACAACTACAATTAATGTTGGAAGATTTCCAATCAATTGTAGTTCAAAATAATTGAATTTGCTCTTACTGTTCCAAAGTTATACCCTTTTTAAGTTTTGTACCCATTTTGTGAAAATAAAAATACCCAAAAAAAAAAAAAATAAAAAACTATTTTTTTAGCTTTCAATTATTTATTAGAGCTTTTACGATGAAGCTCTATGCTCTGCAATAAATTCTGAAAGTCTGTTTCAGAGGTTGTTAGATTAATGTAAGTATTAGCCAAGGCTACGCCGCGTTCTGCGACATCATTTACTATGTGCAATTGCTGAACTTTGTTCTTTGCTTCATTTTTCTAGATCTGTTTGTAAAAAATCAACAGAAATGTTGCTGGATTCAAAAAAGGCTAGGCTGGCTTCGGATATAAAATCTTGAATTTGTTTGTTTTGAAGGATGTTTTCTGCTAATTCAGCTTTTACTAATTCTTTGCCGTTACTTGGTGCGTGTAGATTTTGGACCATGAAACGTAAAGTTTTGGTGTCGATACGTTCATCCAAAAACGTTAAGGCAGCCAACTTACCGGACAGGTACCACTGATGCCGCAGAAAAGTTTTCAACGTGGCGCGTGCGATTAATTCGTTTAAACTTTTGTAGTCATCCAATTGCTTCAATAAACTTAAATCATTGAGAGGAGCGTATCTAGGGTATTGGCATAGGTACCACTTTTTTAAGTATATTCTCAAAATAAATGAATTAAATTCAAGCAAGGCTTCAATTTTTAAAGCGTATGCATATTTTTACATATACATATTTTTAAAGAATATATAATTTTCATAATCCAGCGTGCCCGATTAATGGCTCCAGGAGCTTTTATTGTCGGATGGGGCTCAGATCTTTCACCCAAAAATATAAGGCTCAGTTGAAGCAGTTCTTTGTAATCTTCTCTTGGGTGCATTTCCCAAAGATGCGCTTTTATAAAAATGTTTAAATCTTCGCGTATATATTTCGGGATAATTTTTTTAACAATTTTGTGGTTTATGCAATCGGAAATTTTGTCCTTGTCAATGGACTCCCAAGTTTGCTGAAGAGTGGAGAAAACTTTGATTTGTGGTGATGTAGTGTGTTCTTCAATACCAAGTGCCTTAAACGCTGATCCTGCAACAAGCTCCAACATATGATGATGCACGGAGAAAACTGTTGTGCATTATTTATGCACAAGCTGTTCATAACTATAAAATGATTAGGTACATTTTTGAATATGCAACTTTGCGCATAAATTATGCCTAATAATCATAAATTCTGCACAATCTATTGAAATTGTGCATAAGTTATACACAAAAAATGTGCACAGTTTGTGAACATTGTTCATAGCTTAATTATTTGAAAATTAAACACAATTGATCATAATATATGAACATTGTGCATGAACGACTATTAACACTTATTGTTCATGAGTTATGCCTACTTGTGCATGGATTTTGCCCAACATTTTGATATGTGTGTATCTTGTTCATAAGTTGTGCGCATTTATGCATAGATTATGAACAATATTATGTTCCTTGTGTCAAGAGCGCCGGTTGTGTTTAGAAGCGACAGTAGTTGAAGTGAATTGAAGTGAATATTTTTTAGAAATATATAATTGCGCAAATCAAGAAAACCAGAGGTAAGTATTGAGTTATTATCAAATATTTATCACAGAACAAAGATAACTGATACAGCCAATTGTTTTTCTGACTGGGTAGTTGCTTGACGAACTATTTATGGAGTTCTGCTTCAGCTGATTTTGTTTACTTTTTGTTTGTGTTTTGCAGAAAAACTTCCATTGAAGTGCTAAATATGGAAAACTTCGCAGGTCAACAAAGACGTGAATATACTTATGTTTTCTACAAATTTAGAAGGTATTAATTTATATTTTAATTTAATTTGCTGTTATTTCTGTATATTGAATTTCCTAATTGAATTTCCTAAACCCTTTGAGCTTCATCCAATATTAAGCACTAGACTATGTTTTATGATAAGAATTTTATAGATATGTAAAAAAATTAATTACTTTATAAATTATATAAAATAAACATATTAATACTGAAGTATAAGATTTATTTTATTTTAATATGTGTAAATATAATATTAGTTATAAAGTGCTTGTACTTTGAAATAAAGACATTTGAAAATAAAATGAAAATTTGTTTCTTTAATATTTGCAGGAGGTGTAAAATATTTCCTACTTGTTCACAATCTATGAAAATGTTGTTCATAACCTATGCACAGTTGTACATAGTCTTTTCCCAGTTGTTCACAATCTATGAAAATGTTGTTCATAACCTATGCACAGTTGTACATAGTCTTTTCCCAGTTGTTCACAATCTATGAAAATGATGTTCATAACCTACGCCCAGTTATTCATAAAACATGCTCATAGTGCTGAACTTAAGTTATGAACAAGTGTGCATAGATTATGAACAACTGTTCTTGGTCGTTTTTCGTGAACAATTTGTGCATAAGTTGTGCCCATAGCGCATAATTTCTGCACATAATTCTCTCCGTGTGGCATGCTAAAAATATGAGGTCTTTGTTTAGTTTTTGGCAAAGTAAAACACATGCCCCAATTCGACATCCTGTATTGGAACTTGTTGTGTCTGCACACATAAATTTAATATTTTCAGTTAAGTTCCAGGTTTTTACCGTTTGAAACACTGCCTCGGCTTGGTCCTCTCCCCTTCCGGATGGAAGTGGTACTACTCCCAGAAGCTTGGTGTCGAAATTTCCGGTTGCACTTCGGGAATTATCTTTCCATCCCAATGCACTGTTATGAAATTTGAAGCCTCAAACGATTTCTTTATAGACTCTGCGACAATCGTTCGCTGTTTCTGACGTTCCCTCCAATTGAGCATGCAGCTTTTGATTTACTTTGTCCAGGATCTGAGAAGCAATTCACTACAAGTGCGGCTTTACGGCAACTAATTCCGGTTCTGTCCAGACTTGCACAAAGCTGTTGCTTATTTGAGTAAGTAGGAAGTTCGTTTTGGACTAATTTTGTTGATGGCTCATATTCAGAATCATTATCATCATCATCGCATCCATGTTTGCAACAGATTGGAATTTTGTCTTCTGGACCTGGTTTGAACTTGGAGATTTTGCATAACGTTGAACTATTTTGCCAAATACGCTCCTCATGTCGTGCATGAAGTTTTCTTGTTTTTCAATTTGTCGTTTACTTTTTAAAAATTTATTCTTATGTAACGATAACCACTTTGAGTGCAATTTTATTACATCGCGTGCAATGTGTTGAACCTTTCGATTCCTTTCCCACAAATCCATTAAATTATATGCAATTTTTCGGGCGCTTTTCGATATAGTGTATTTTTCAACCAAATGTAGTTTAAAAAATCGTTGCAGTATTTGAATTTTCGTTGGCGGTTTTGCAGGATCAAAGACATCAATCATTTTGCCCACAAGCCACACACTTCTTGTCTTCAGCAAAGCCATATCTATTTTTATTCGAAACTCCTCATAATTATTTGACTACTATATAGAAATTTATACTTACCAGTTCAATAGTGGTTTAGATTTATAAGATATTTATATATGTATATTAACGCGATTTGTTATACACTTACAATATTCTGTACGTAAAATTACTGAAATTGCAATATAAAATAAATGAAAATTTAGTTAAAAACCAGTCTACTTATTTTCATTTATTTTTAACGAGAAGTTCATTTAATTTTGACTGGAAAAAATTCAACCCCAGAATTAAGATTTTAGAATTTATTGCAGAGCATAGAGCTTCATCGTTAAAGCTCAAATAAATAATTGAAAGCTAAAAAAAATAGTTTTTTAATTTTTTTTTTTTTTTTTTGGGTATTTTTATTTTCACAAAATGGGTACAAAAATTAAAAAGGGTATAACTTTGGAACAGTAACAAATTCAATTATTTTTTTTTTTTTAATGAATCAAAATTTATGTGTCCATCGAGGTAAAATTTCTGTTTTGACGGTTAGCGGGAAATCTAGCGGTTTTTTAATATTAGAAAATACAATTTTTGTTCTAGGCATTTGAAAATTACAATTTGTATCTCAAAATATGAGATTTAAAATATTTGTTTTCAATTAAAGTAATTAAGTGAGAAGAAAAAAAATGTTTTTTGTGGAAATTAAATTTGTTTCCGCTATAAAAATATCTTACAACGTTTTAAGCAGATTTTATAAATTTTGTTATTAGGATTATTTGTTATTCTGTAAAATTATGTTCGTGATCTTGCTTATTTTGTAGTTTTGTTAACTAAACGTTGATTATGCTGATTTAACTGTTCGGCATAAAAAAATATATCATTGGCTTAAAGGAAATTTGATTTCTAATAAAAATAGGACAAATAGCTCCTTAGTTATAATGAAATGTATTAACATAACCGCCTTAATTTGAGCGAAATATTGGTCCAGCCCATAAAAAAACTAGACGTGATAGAAAAAGAAAACTGGGAACGGACTTGAATTTTTTTAAAACAATTTTTACTGCAGACCAGTGTTATCAGCTTTTATCGATCAAAAAATAATCTATGGTCAAAGCTAAAGTTAAAAGGGTGTTGTCTACAGCAAATCAATGTTTATGTTAAAACACTTAAGAAACCATAAAAAATATTGTTTATTATCCCCCGAATAAAACTTCCAAACGGTTGTCAAGCCTAAAGCCAAACAACGTACTGTTTATGAAACAATAATAATGCGCAAACTTTTAAAAATTATAAACGTTATAAAGCAGTATTGGCCATGTTATCCATATATAAATATATTCAAAATTTGTAATTAATGTTCCCCAGAGAGTAATATGTAAGTATATACCAAATATAAAATATTGTAAAATTTAAAATCGATTGTCTCGCATTTAATTCCTTCTTTTCTTTCACGATTTTTTTAAGTCTTAGTCTACGGTATAAAATTTTTAGCATCATTACCAAATCTAGATTAAGTACAATTAACTCTAATGTCTGGATAGATTTCAAGCAATACAAATCCCTGAATTTTATATGAATACCCACAATTTACGTTCGCGGGACTAATGGCCAATTTTCAGGATTGTTATTAAAACACATTTATGTTTAAAATCGTTTTAAATACAAAATTTTCTTCTTCACTAAATACTTAAATCAAACTTAATTCACCGATGTGGTACACTTATGCCCAATTTTCAGGCTCATATTTAAATCTATATTAAGTTAATTTTCATAAAAACTTAAATCGTATTTTTATACAGATTGATTTTTTGAGTTTTGTTTAAAAAGTCTTATTTAATTAAGATAAAAGTATGGCAGCACTACTAAATACAAAAAAAAATATCATAAAAAAGTGTATTTATTTACAAGGTAGCCTCAAAAAACAGTTATCTGCTGTTGCTTTGCCTGTTGTTGTTGTATTGGTTTAATATTGAGACCACGTTGCTAAGTTTTTTCAATGGAAACTTAAGATGAATTTTAATGTACCACATCGGTGAATTAACTGCCTATTTCCGATGTGCGAAAGAATTCTTACTTTCGTACAAATACATTAAAAACAAGAACAAAATTTTTAGAATTTGTTTTTGTTTTAAATGTAATTATTCGAAAGAAAGAATTCTTTCGCAAATCAGAAATAGGCTATAAGTTACAATTTAACAGCCATATTCATAAAAAGTTCTTATTTTAAGCTTATAGTATGTAATAACTATTAAACGCTTTTTGTCTTATAAACCTCTTATAAAAATTTGTATTCATAAACGTACATTAACAGCTTTTTTACTATTAACTGTTTGTAGCGATTTTGTGTTTAAGTATGGCAGCTTTCTTTATATTTTGCTGCCATTTTATTGTTAGTGATGCATGAAACTTCTATTCGGATCACATGATATTCTATATTTAAATTTTTTTTAACATTTTTTTTTTTAATTGTAGACCTTCAAAATTATTCTTATCAAAAACAACTACATATTATTTTAGTTCCTGAAGAAAATGTTGCCGAAAGCTATCATAAAATTTTTTGTTTGAACTTTTTTTAAATATGCGATAAGAAAGTACTCGAATAAAAAGTTTGTTTACTTTTTATTAACATCGCTATTATTATGATTTGTTTATTTTATTTTTTTTTTAATATTTTTGAACAATAATTTGTTGTTTAAAACAAAAAAACAACTAGTTGCAATAATTTAATAAATAATTAAAGAGAATATCTGCATTTGCCCCTGAACATATTCATTAAATCATATAAATTTTTTTTAAATAATTATCAATATAACTTTAAATTGGCTGTCTAAAATAAAAAAAAAAAATAGTAAAATGTATTTAACATGTCTGTTGTAATAAATAAAATATTTTTGTCATCATTCAACATATTTCACAAAAATAATATCATAAAACGCAAACAATTATCAAAATGTCATTTTATTTTTGGTTTAAAGAAGGGCAAATCCAACAATAAATTTTCTTACTTTATGAATGGTTTATTAAAGGTTCAATAGACTATTTTTCGTTTATGAATACAACTTTAGCAATTTTTGCTTAAAAACGGTCAATTAATCATCAATAAGTTTTTATGAATACGGCTGTAAGTGTTTAGTGAAGAAAAGAATTTTGTATTTAAAACGATTTTAAACATAAATGTGTTTTAATATCAATCCTAAAAATTGGGCATTAATTTCAACTTAAGTTTCTATTGTAATATTTTAGCAAGGTGGCCTCAATATCATAATACAACAACAAGAGGCAAAGCAATAACAATCAACTGTTTTTTGAGACCACCTTGTAAATAATTATACTTTTTTATGATATTTTTTTGTATTTAGTAGTGCTACCATACTTTTATCTTATTTAAATAAGACTTTTAAAATAAAGATCAAAAAATCAATCTGTATTTAAATACGCTTTAAGTTTTTATGAAAATTAACATAATTTAGATTTAATTACTATCCTGAAAATTGGGCATAAAGGAGTCAATGAAATTAAAAACCTTTCAATATAATTTTAATTGAAAGACATTGTGTTTTATGTTGAATTATGGATTCAAATAACAAAAAGATTTGATTTCGGAAATTTTGTTACAAATAATTTAAAATTAAGAACTCCATATATTATTTTTAACAGAAATACTTCTTTACTTCCTTTGCCAAGTTTTCCCATTTTTTTTTCTAAAAAGAGATTCCAGTCAAAAGAAAAGGATATATGCAAGAGAGTAAAGATTTAAAAATTTTGACGAATGAGATTTTGATATCAATATCCTTTGGAAAAAATCAAATCAATGAAGTTGTTAAATAATAATAATGCATTCCCAAACTTATCTAATTTTATAAACCACATTCGTCAGCTTACGTTGAACGAATTTTTAATTTAAATAAAACTAAATATTACAAAAAGTTTATTAAATAAATAACGAGCAGATAGCTTGTACGTATAGGATTAGTCTAAAACTATGTTGATTGAACATAATTATACATTTTATCTATACACCATACCTCGGTTTGCGTCGCGTTTTCCCGGTCCCAATTAGCGATGCAAACTGGGGTATTGGTATATATATATATGTACCCAATAAAAAATTGTGCTTCGAGCGAAGCAGGTTTGTAAGGGAGAAATGTAAGAGTTTCGCTTACCATCTCGCTTACGGAAGGCTTGGTTTTTTGTTATGGTGAGTTCCCACTTTGAAGCAATACATTTTTGACACAAAAAGCGCTTTATTAAACGCATATAAAAACTGGTGAGTGTAGCTACTAGATTTATCCACTGAATGTTTTTACATTTATTTTTTAGTATTCTCCCTTACAAACCTCTTCGTAGTTAGGGAATGCCGTGGCACTTGAAATTTTTTCCCCTTACGTTACTGCATAGCGTAGCGCATAATTACGGGTTTTTTTTAATGTTCCATTAGTGCTTTGCAAAATGATAAAATTTTTTAGTCGGTTCATTGTATATATTTTTCAAAAACTTATAATTTATACTTGCTTGAAGTTATTTATTTTTAATCGTTTTGTTTGAATAAAAACTGTTGAACTGCTTTTTTTTTGTACAATATAAAATTTTATTTTTAAACAAAAAATTAAATTGCCTCTGATTTGTAACATTTTAATATTTGACGGTTTTTTTGACGATTTTGTCTAATGTTCGTGACGATTTTTACGAATTTTGTTAACACTTTTGACGATTTTTTAAGAAAAAAGCCTAACAACCCTGACCACCCAGCCTACAACCGACATGAAATGCCATTAACACTATCTAAATTAGATAGAGGAATGTCAAAAGTTACTTGTGTTTTTGACATTTGTGTGCATGTATGTGTGGCAAAAAACAAAAAACGACAACAAAAATATACATGCAAGGTATATTTACACAAGGTAAACTCGTTGGCTCATATGTTTGTCAGCTGTTTACCCCTAGTTGGAGCCAAAACGTCAAATTGCGTGTATATGAGCCAAAATTTGTACATGTGTGCGTTAAATTGTTTTTGTTTTATATGACGACAATTTTGACAAATTGGCTCCTTTTATAGAGCAGCATGTCTACACTCCCAAATGAGTCTACCTTGTGTAAATATACCTTGTATACATGTATAAGGAAAATGTAAACAACTTTTGACATCGTTGAGGAATAAACCAAATAAAGATCTGGCGTCTTGTGCAGACCTATTGGATAGACCTTGCAATATATTAACCCCGGGTCTCCACGTAGCAACATTTATTGCGGCAAATGTCAAATTTGATTGCTCCATTAAATTTCCGGCTTATAGACCGCATGTCGCCATGAGTGGCAATCCATTGCGCAATGATTGCTATACCCTGGGTCTCCACGTAGCAATATTTATTGCTAAGTACAAGCAAAA
Organism: Pollenia griseotomentosa; assembly: GCA_963931875.1. NCBI lineage: Eukaryota > Metazoa > Arthropoda > Insecta > Diptera > Polleniidae > Pollenia > Pollenia griseotomentosa. The sequence goes on from OZ007563.1 coordinate 85,940,627, forward strand.
ACGTTGGCAGAACAATGGAGCAATAATTGCTGATTATATTACTGGAAAACACTTGAAATTGCTTTGCCATAAATTTGCAATTTTCACCGCGAGTAGTTGTCCAAAGTTTTGTGGCTGTATTTATAACAAATGTTTTATGTTGTGTTTTCAACTGGTTGTTAAATTTTATTTTTTCAATTAATAAATTAACTTAATAAAATAATTAATTGTAATTGTCGTAGCTGTGTTTTGTATTACTCTTTTGTGTATTTGCATTTAAAAAAATTGCTATTTTAATAAATAAGCACACAAATAAATAAACAACCGTACAGAGAAATAAAATGTCAGATAAATTACAACTGATTTGAAAGCAGATTGCTAAGCAATAATTGCTCAAGCAATCAGAAGAGCAATCATTGCGCAATAGATTGCCACTCAGGGCAATATGTGGTCTATACGTCGCAAATTTAATGGGGCAATAAAATTTGACGTTTGCCACAATAAATATTGCTACGTGGAGACCCGGGGTTAGCAATTATTGCTTAGCAATCTGCTGTAAAATGAGTTGTCAATTATCTGACATTTCATTTCTCTGTACGTTTGTTTACATAGGGTCTCCACCTGAGATAAGATATAAGATTTTTATATCAGCAAACGTCAAATTCAATCGCAGAGAGTATTATCTTACGTGTAGACTCTCAAAGAGTGTTAATATTAATATTATAATAAATCTTATGACAGTTGTTTTGAGAAATCTTATAACAACTATCTTATAAGATGATCTGTCAAAAATACACATTCATGCATACATAAAAAAAACAATAATAAGACGCATTCATTAAAATGTTAAATTTGTTTGTACAAATAGTGAAAATCTTGTGATAAGTGTTTAAAAAACAATATTTTTAACTAAAAACAAGAAAAAACTAAAAAAAGAATAAAAACGACACAAGTTTACTGTGCGAGATTCATTTGATTATGAAATCTTATAAGATACGTGTTCCCCTTGTTTAAGATTAACATGAAGAAATTTGTTCTCTCATTGTGCCGACGTTCTCTCACATATTATATAAGATTTTATCTCAGGTGAAGACTCAGTGTTATGGCAAAGCAATTTCACGTGATCTCCAGATATATAATTAGCAACTATTGCTTCATTGTTCTGCCGACGTTATTGATTGTGCTTAGAAAAAAAAATTGCTACGTGGAGACCCAGCGTAAATAAAATTAATTCATAAAACGATATGGACTTCGTGTCTCTAGTGATTCTTTCCCCAAGCATAACAAATCTAGGTTGATGAACATTTATAAGAAGAAGAAAAAAAATAAATAGCAGAGTTGTATTATCATATATTTTTATATGAAAAATACCAACAACATTTTTATGACAGACAGAAAGTTTAAGCAAATACAAGAAATAAAACACTTTGTGAGTTGGCTAAATAATAAAATGGAAACAGAAGTTAATAATGTAAAAGGTAACTGAATATAACATTTATTAGCAATAGTTGGGAAAATAAGTTTTTATTATTTAGATAAAAAAAAGCGTGTTCGTAGCAACCCCGTCAAAAAGTGGTCTCCAGGTGAAGAAAATGCTCTTGTTAACTTCCTGCTAGAAAACAAACACTTCGAGGTATGTTTCTGTTTATTTATTGCTAATTTAAATGTATGGAAATGCAGATGTATGTATGTTAACTATTTTAATTATTTTGTAGAAGCCAACAGCTCAAGCATACTACAAAAAATTTTGTGAACAGAAAAATGTTTTTGTATATTGGAAATTGGTACGCTCCAAGGTGCGCAATATGCGTGTTTCTTATAACAAAGCTAAAGCATTGGAATTGTCAACAGAGACTGGTAGTAAGGAAGACACAACGCTTAAAAGTAAAATTTCTTTTTGGTTAATTTTATACACCTTATCAATTTAAACCATTTGATTAAAATCTTTTTAAGGTACTATACTTAAAATTTGCAGTTTTTATGACGAGTTTGATGAGATTTTTGGAAGCAGAATTGAAAATGCAACAATTGTTGAGGAAAGCTTAGATTCAGAATTACCGAATCCAACTAAAATGGAATTTGAAGAATATACAATGACACCACAAAGTTCCCAATATGAAATTAAAGTCTTACCTACGTTACCGTCTGAGAATCGTAAAGGTATTTATTCTAGGACTGGTGTTTCCGAAATCATGAAAATGCAATTAGAAATAATAGCACTAAAAAGGGAAAAAATAAGTCACGATTTGGAAATAAAAGAAAAAGAAGTTTATATGAAAGAAAAAGAAATTTCTCTTAAGGAAAGAGAACTGGAATTAAAAGAAAAGGAGATAAACAGCAATGAAAGATTAAAAATCCTAGAACTTGAGATGAAAGAAAGACTAGCAAGAGAAGAACTTAAACTTAAATATAAATAATTTTTATCAAATTGATATAATAATTCTTTTTGTTTAATTTTCTGAATTTTTTTAGTTTTAAGTTTGTAATTTGAAGCAGAGTTCAGGGGCCTAATTCTGGCAGTCGTGATCGATTCAAAAACAATTTTATTTCAGTTGATATTGAACAAGGCGAATTCAATTAATTCGCCTTGATATTGAACGAATCGAAATTATTTTTTCAGTGTTGTAAAACTCAAATTGATGCTTTACAACACCGAAAAAATAATTCCGATTCGTTCAGTACAAGGTATATTTACACAAGGTAGACTCATTTGGGAGTGTAGACATGCTGCTCTATAAAAGGAACCGAGTTGTCAAAATTGTCTTCATATAAAACAAAAACAATTTAATGCACACATGTACAAATTTTGGCTCATATACACGCAATTTGACGTTGGGGTTCCAACTAGGGGTAAACAGCTGACAAACATATGGGCCAACGAGTTTACCTTGTGTAAATATACCTTGGTTCAGTATAACTGAAATAATTAGATATGTATTAAATTGCTTTCGAATCGAGAAAGTACTCGATCACGACTGCCAGAATCAGGCCCCAGAATTTTTCGTGTAAGAAACAAACAGCAATTTCTTATGAATGAGAAAACTCAAATTTGTTACTTACTTTTCATTTTTTTAAACGAAGATTAAAAACATATTCCTTTTAATACCCACACCAAAATAGCGGAAAGGATATAATGTATTTGAGCTGAGGTGTGTAACACCTTAAAATATGTGTCCTGGACACACCTCAAACTATAGATCGACTCAGAATCACTTTCTGAGTCGACCTAGCGATGTCCGTCCGGCTGGCTGGCTGTCCATGTAACCTTGTGCGCAAAGTAAAGGTCGAAATTTTGGAGATAAGTTGATAAAAATTTGGCTTATAGGTCCACAAGAGGAGATAGGGGCAATTTCTGCCTCTCAGAAACTATCAAACCGATTTTAATGAAATTTAAAACATAGATAGATCCATATTTATATGCATATCTGAGTTATGCAGTTTTTAAAAAATAGGACCACTAGAGGAGGAAGGAGGAAATTTCTGCCTCTCACAAACTTTCAAATTGATTTTAATGAAATTTAAAACAGATCCATATTTATATGGACACATAAACATGATTCTCCATGGGTCCCGAATAGGGTGACCTCTTGTAAATGTGTTTATCATATAGTCGCGCTTGGCAGTCTGTACTTTCTTACTTGTTTTTTATTATTAAAACTCATATTCTTGTTCAAGTTTTTCGAAAATTTAATTGAATGTATTTTCAACTAAAATAACACACTTTGGGCGGAGAAGACAAAAAATAAATTTGACAAATACAAAATGTGTACACAATACACACAGGCCAATAATGTGCGTGTAAATTGCCGGAAACTTTAACAATATGAATAAAGCTTCATACAGACAGACGGTTGTCAGATCTTACAATGTTCTAAATAAAGTTTCCTAAAAATGGCTTGCAACTGTGTGAACATTGAAAAATTTAAAAATCAGGTACGATGGAAATCGATTAAAAAAAACGAAACGATTTAAAACCGATATTGTTTCCCGTTTCTTTAAAAGTTGATTTCTGACACAATTTTTCCTTATGTCTTCTCTGCATTTTTTTAAATTTTAGATTACATACATATATGCTTATTGAAATGTATTTTGAACAAAAAATTAAGACTATTTTATTTTAAAAATGGATATTAAATTCGCCAGAAATTCATCACACCTTTTAAAAATTATCGCTTTGAAAAACAAGCGATTTTCACCACATGCCTGATTATCTCAAGCATGAACAAAAAATGCAAAATATTTTTTATTCTTTATATTCATGAATGAAAATAAAAATCGAAATTTAAAATTATAAACTCTGGTTTAAAGATACGCATTTTTTTATTACACAAAAAAATACTTGAAATATAAAAATATGTATGCGTCCCTTTTTATTATTTGTATCCCAGCTAGCATTTGGGTGATTATTTTTTGTAAAAATCACCTAAATGAGTCTTTTCAGATCAGTTTTCATGATTAAAAACTTATTTATCATTTGAGCGATAGAAAAAGGATTCATATATGATTTATTGATATGTTCAAATGATTTTTAAATATTTTGAATTGTTGTTTTTACCAAATCAAGAAAATAAAAATTTAAACTTTCTTCTCAGCCAAATAAATAAAAAGCTTTGTTAAAAAAGAAGACCAAAAATTATTGACAATTTATGAACAGAAATGTTAGTGCAAATTGTTTCTTCTCTTCTTTGCGAAAAACTGATAACTTTTGTTTGGTTCAAAATAAAGCTAGCTCGAATAATCAAAAGCTGATTTAATCGGAGAAAAATTAAAAAACGACAATTAAAAAATTATATGAAATATAATCAAAAACTATATATGTAATTTACGATTGAAAAATGAGATAAAAACGATTCAATAATGATTATAAAAATTAACATTTAAATGTTCGAAAAGGAATCAGAAAATTGTATCACAAATGATTCTTTCAGCTGATTCATCGGTAGGGTTATATTTTCTCACAACGAGAGAGCCCTTAGTATTTTGCTCTTGAAGCTGATTTCTAAATGATTAGATTATGATACAAAATGCTTGCTGGGAATAAAGTTGCAATTTTATTTAAAATTAAGAGGAAACAGATTTGTTGTGCTTGTGCTGGGTCATGTTTTTATATTTATTTATCCAATACTATTTGTATATATATTTTCACGGTTTTGTATGAAGTTTAGTAAACCATTTCTGGTGTTTGTAGGAGCTGTAAAATCAAACTTAGGATGTAAAGTGTCATCGGTGCTGTCCCCATTTTCTTCATTATTGAAGCTTATAAGGATGTTATGTAGAATACAACAGACAACAACCCAATCATTACATTCCCTTTTATTTTGGTCATTTAACATTCTAAACTTTAGTTCCTTCAAACTCCCAAATCTTTCCTTTAGTATGCCAAAACAGTTTTCTATCCTCACGCTATATTTTGAAAAATATTTGTTGAACTGTTCTCTAGCTTCTCTTGAATGTTCTGAACTATTAAGGTCGAAAGGTGTTATGAAAAACGATTTGAGTGGATAAGCACTATCACCAGCAATCCATTGGGAATTTGACAAAAACAGTTCGGGTCGCTTTGCGAGAGGACAATTAAGAAAAATTTTGGCGTTATGAACACTTCCCGGATATCCAGTAGTAACTTGCCTTATGCGTAGTTTATAATCGCAAATAACTTGCATTTTGATGGCATATTGTTGGTTACGCGAAAAAAATAATTTTTGGTGCTTTATAGGTGCTTCAGCTAATTTTATTTCACATCCACCAATGTAACCAATACATCCGGGCATCTCATTACTTGTTTTAGATACTAGATTAAGCCTTTCCATTTCATTTGGCCAACGTAAAAATTTACGTTTTATCCTAATAATGGCTTTAAAAACACGTCTAGTCACGTTTTGAATTGTGCCACCGTCTCCAACTCCAAAAAGAGATGCAACTTTACGAATCGATAGTCTATCACCTGAGGATGCCAATCTAAAAAGTACAATTTTAAGTTGCAACTCGGTTGGAAGCTGATTGGTTATATTTGTGTTGAAAACCTTGTCATCTTTTATCATATTTAATATAAAATAAAACTCCGCTGGTCGCACTCGAATCATTTGGCAAAATTGTTTGTCATCAAAATTTGTTAGCACATTTTGTTGCCATCTGACTGATTTTTGCAGACCTAGGTGGGTACTTCTTCGATTTGTCAACAAGAAGACCATATTCATTACAAAAACTTCATGAAGTTCCTCGTCATCATCTTCATCGCCTGGAAATACATACATACATATGTATATTTCATTTTTTATTACTCGCTCTTAACCACGGACCTCATAACTACTTACTTGAGTCAGTCATAGCTAAATCTAAGATATATTTCTCACACAAAGCTTCCATTATTTTGTTTTTTTCAGTTTTGCTGGACATTATTATTTTTTGTTTAACTTTATTTTGATATTTTAATCTATTTTGACGTTTGCGATACTTTGTCATTAGTTTATAGACAGCGTTGCCGTTTTGTTTTGTTTTAACCCCGAATTGTTTTTTCAATGTGTCCTTGAATTGGTGTATGTATTTACTTAAGGCGGTTTTACACTATCACACAAGAATTCGAAAATGCTTTCCTGATCTTATTATTTTTTAAAAATTTTCAAAGAACAGTAACAACTTATCAACTTATATATTAAAAGGCAAAATAAATCACACAAATTACTTGGCAAATATGTCAACATTTTAATTTTTTACAAATATTTTGTGTTTTCAATTGGGGTGTTTGCTGTTTGCAAAAACAATTGATGTTTGTAGAAATATTAAAAATTTTTAATATTTGGCAGACATGCTGGATGTTTGTTTTGTGGTGTCTACTGCGAAATATAATCAATTAAACGACAACTTTGCAGAGTGAAGACGTTGAACAAGAAGCATTCTTTTCCACTACACACAAAGCAGCATTGTTTGCCACAATACAGCTCGTTGCTCAAACCACTCTTTGTAACACCTTAAAATATCCTAAACCAACCTTAAGTATTACCGATAGACTCAGAATCACTTTCTGAGTCAGAGTTGATGTTTTTGTACCAGAGTCGGAGTCGGTGTACCCACAAAAACTCGCGACTCCGACTCCAGCATAATCATTTTTTTAATGTTTTTCAAAATAAAAAATTTTTAGGAAGGTCTGCTTTTAATATTTTGAAGTCAGGAAATTAGGACCAGTCTAATTTACATATATGTAAAAAGGTTAGTTGCGAGACTCGTTCGTTCTAAAAAACTTGAGATAATTGATTTTGACAGATCTTTTAACACTTTGAGAATAAATATCTTTAGCAATAAATAATAATGGCTTAAGAAGAAATTTTGTGTTTTAAGATAATTAGGGTTTTTTCAAAAAATAATTGTGTATTTTGTTGTGAGCGTTAAAATACAAATGCGTATAGTATTATTAATAATGTGATTTTATATTTGAAATGTATCTGAGTGATAGATCTTGAAGAAGAGAATAAGAATATGTAATAAAATGAAAAAGCACTTATGTCAACTTAAGCCATTATTATTTATTGCCACACAACTATAGAGCATGTCCTTTTCCATGTAACAAAACTCGCTAGTTCACTGTTTTAACCTTTCTTTTTAAATTTCACCAAGATAAGGTTGATGAAATACGAGTGAAATTAGGGAATTTAAAAATGAAAATTTTACGTAGTATTTGTTTGTCATAAATCGTATATTACAAAATGTTTTTGCAGCGATGTTCATACATATGACTGGAAGTCAGCTGTAGCTCCTGTGGTGAAAGCACTAAGTGAACTACATTTTAAATTCCAACCTTCAAAGTGAATGATAATAGAAAAAAAAGGAAAAGGAACTCTGAAAAATACATGACATTGTTCCAGATATAATTCCCATCAATGTGGGGGTTAACCCGAAAAATGGTTTGAGAATATTTTTATCTACTCACTTTGGGGAAAATTGTAGAAAAAATAAGGACTTATATTTTATATTTTGATATTGGACAATAACACTGTGTGTAATTTTTTAAGTCATGGAAAAATAACCATATACGGACACCACTACGTGATAAAAGACTAAAAATAAAGACTCGTGTCTCCCAGTTGTGCCCAAAGTCATGCCATTTTTATTGGTGTTAAAAAAAATATGAAAAACTTTTTTAATGTATAAGATATAACTAAAAATGTTCAAATTAGTTCAACGAAGCAAGAACGCCATAAATTACAGTGATTAGTGGTGCATATGAATCAGCAATAACATTTTGCCAAAATTTGGCATTCTTTAAGAAATCTGTTTCTTTTTCAGGTAACTTTCGCTTCAAAAATTCACCCTTATTGTGTTTGGCGTAGTCGAAAAACGCCAGCTGTCGTAGTTGCAGTCGTATTTACAATTTTATGTTACCATCTAAAATGTTCGACTAGCAAAATTTTGTAAAAGATTTACAAAGTAAAAGAATACACTTAATTAAATTATTTTGAAACAACCTGTCAAAGATTTGTCAAACAAGTGTTTAAATTAAAAATAATACGTATAGTAAAACTTTTACATTTTTGGTGAAATACATGTTTAAAACGCAACATGTATTTCTGTTGAAAGCAACAACAAAATTATGACAAATTTTTTACATTGTTTTTGCTTTCAATGTTATTTTTGGCATTGCGTTGCGTTTTACAAATTTAGGGCCTTAAATTTAAAATCGGCCCACACCTTCATCTAACCCTCTCCGGAACGGGATGGGGGACCAATGCAATTTGAATCTTCGGAAACGGTGTTCCACTCCTCTTTAATATTTATTTTGCTTAAACTTTTTTGGAAGGCCTTTGCCAAATAAGGTTTTTGCTCCATTATTGCTACTTACTTCGCAAATTGTGGCATTTGTACTTTATCCTAAAATATACGCCGGAGTTAGGTACAAAAGCACATAAAAACAAAATTATATTTCAATGATATTAAATTTTTTACATGTTTACATTTGTTTCCTTCCATTGAAATTATTTCTCAAATAATTTTAAAACCGTCGTGATCAAAATGTTTAACGACAATTTTTTACACTTTTGACAGACAAATACGCCAAACACGGTACTCAGAATGTACTAATAAAGTGACCTCACAAGCGAGCTGTTTGCAGTGATTTTCTTCGTGTGTGACGTTTGATGTCATTTTTTTTGTTTATTTCTTTTTTTTAATAAGGCATTTTGACATTTGCCGTCTCAATTCTAGGAACAAAATGCCTGTTGTTTTTTCTATTGTTGCATTGTTGTAGGGAATGGTAAATCGATTTCGATTCCAATCGAAAATCGATTTTGTGGTAAAAAAAATCGATTTTTTGCAATCGAATTTACGTATGCGATTTTATACTGAAATCGATTATTGGGCTTTTAAAATCGAATTTTTATTTATATCAAAATTTTGGCAATTTTTAATTGTAATCTTAATTAAATCGATAAATTATGGGCATGCACAATAAAACTTATATTTTTTGTGCGTACATACATACGTCTGTAGGTATGCTTATGCAGTTTTCCAAGTTTAAAGTTGTAGTCTTACGTATTTATCTATTAGTACCCTTGGTATACTTCCAACTTTAATATAAGGTCTCTTGTTCTTCAGTACTTAACATATCGTATCGAACCAAACACTGAAAGTCAGCCATGGCCTTCCTGTGGAAATATGATAATATGCAAACAGACCAGTGTGTGAGCGATATTTAAATCTTGTTATAAACAGAGTGAAAAAACAAAAAGTGTGTAATTTATCCTATGAAATACGAAATTACAGGAAAGTATCTCTGCATCTTTCTGACATTAATGATATGCAAACGTTTGTTCTTGAATTGGTGTATGTATTTACTTAAGGCGGTTTTACACTATCACACAAGAATTCGAAAATGCTTTCCTGATCTTATTATTTTTTAAAAATTTTCAAAGAACAGTAACAACTTATCAACTTATATATTAAAAGGCAAAATAAATCACACAAATTACTTGGCAAATATGTCAACATTTTAATTTTTTACAAATATTTTGTGTTTTCAATTGGGGTGTTTGCTGTTTGCAAAAACAATTGATGTTTGTAGAAATATTAAAAATTTTTAATATTTGGCAGACATGCTGGATGTTTGTTTTGTGGTGTCTACTGCGAAATATAATCAATTAAACGACAACTTTGCAGAGTGAAGACGTTGAACAAGAAGCATTCTTTTCCACTACACACAAAGCAGCATTGTTTGCCACAATACAGCTCGTTGCTCAAACCACTCTTTGTAACACCTTAAAATATCCTAAACCAACCTTAAGTATTACCGATAGACTCAGAATCACTTTCTGAGTCAGAGTTGATGTTTTTGTACCAGAGTCGGAGTCGGTGTACCCACAAAAACTCGCGACTCCGACTCCAGCATAATCATTTTTTTAATGTTTTTCAAAATAAAAAATTTTTAGGAAGGTCTGCTTTTAATATTTTGAAGTCAGGAAATTAGGACCAGTCTAATTTACATATATGTAAAAAGGTTAGTTGCGAGACTCGTTCGTTCTAAAAAACTTGAGATAATTGATTTTGACAGATCTTTTAACACTTTGAGAATAAATATCTTTAGCAATAAATAATAATGGCTTAAGAAGAAATTTTGTGTTTTAAGATAATTAGGGTTTTTTCAAAAAATAATTGTGTATTTTGTTGTGAGCGTTAAAATACAAATGCGTATAGTATTATTAATAATGTGATTTTATATTTGAAATGTATCTGAGTGATAGATCTTGAAGAAGAGAATAAGAATATGTAATAAAATGAAAAAGCACTTATGTCAACTTAAGCCATTATTATTTATTGCCACACAACTATAGAGCATGTCCTTTTCCATGTAACAAAACTCGCTAGTTCACTGTTTTAACCTTTCTTTTTAAATTTCACCAAGATAAGGTTGATGAAATACGAGTGAAATTAGGGAATTTAAAAATGAAAATTTTACGTAGTATTTGTTTGTCATAAATCGTATATTACAAAATGTTTTTGCAGCGATGTTCATACATATGACTGGAAGTCAGCTGTAGCTCCTGTGGTGAAAGCACTAAGTGAACTACATTTTAAATTCCAACCTTCAAAGTGAATGATAATAGAAAAAAAAGGAAAAGGAACTCTGAAAAATACATGACATTGTTCCAGATATAATTCCCATCAATGTGGGGGTTAACCCGAAAAATGGTTTGAGAATATTTTTATCTACTCACTTTGGGGAAAATTGTAGAAAAAATAAGGACTTATATTTTATATTTTGATATTGGACAATAACACTGTGTGTAATTTTTTAAGTCATGGAAAAATAACCATATACGGACACCACTACGTGATAAAAGACTAAAAATAAAGACTCGTGTCTCCCAGTTGTGCCCAAAGTCATGCCATTTTTATTGGTGTTAAAAAAAATATGAAAAACTTTTTTAATGTATAAGATATAACTAAAAATGTTCAAATTAGTTCAACGAAGCAAGAACGCCATAAATTACAGTGATTAGTGGTGCATATGAATCAGCAATAACATTTTGCCAAAATTTGGCATTCTTTAAGAAATCTGTTTCTTTTTCAGGTAACTTTCGCTTCAAAAATTCACCCTTATTGTGTTTGGCGTAGTCGAAAAACGCCAGCTGTCGTAGTTGCAGTCGTATTTACAATTTTATGTTACCATCTAAAATGTTCGACTAGCAAAATTTTGTAAAAGATTTACAAAGTAAAAGAATACACTTAATTAAATTATTTTGAAACAACCTGTCAAAGATTTGTCAAACAAGTGTTTAAATTAAAAATAATACGTATAGTAAAACTTTTACATTTTTGGTGAAATACATGTTTAAAACGCAACATGTATTTCTGTTGAAAGCAACAACAAAATTATGACAAATTTTTTACATTGTTTTTGCTTTCAATGTTATTTTTGGCATTGCGTTGCGTTTTAAAAATTTAGGGCCTTAAATTTAAAATCGGCCCACACCTTCATCTAACCCTCTCCGGAACGGGATGGGGGACCAATGCAATTTGAATCTTCGGAAACGGTGTTCCACTCCTCTTTAATATTTATTTTGCTTAAACTTTTTTGGAAGGCCTTTGCCAAATAAGGTTTTTGCTCCATTATTGCTACTTACTTCGCAAATTGTGGCATTTGTACTTTATCCTAAAATATACGCCGGAGTTAGGTACAAAAGCACATAAAAACAAAATTATATTTCAATGATATTAAATTTTTTACATGTTTACATTTGTTTCCTTCCATTGAAATTATTTCTCAAATAATTTTAAAACCGTCGTGATCAAAATGTTTAACGACAATTTTTTACACTTTTGACAGACAAATACGCCAAACACGGTACTCAGAATGTACTAATAAAGTGACCTCACAAGCGAGCTGTTTGCAGTGATTTTCTTCGTGTGTGACGTTTGATGTCATTTTTTTTGTTTATTTCTTTTTTTTAATAAGGCATTTTGACATTTGCCGTCTCAATTCTAGGAACAAAATGCCTGTTGTTTTTTCTATTGTTGCATTGTTGTAGGGAATGGTAAATCGATTTCGATTCCAATCGAAAATCGATTTTGTGGTAAAAAAAATCGATTTTTTGCAATCGAATTTACGTATGCGATTTTATACTGAAATCGATTATTGGGCTTTTAAAATCGAATTTTTATTTATATCAAAATTTTGGCAATTTTTAATTGTAATCTTAATTAAATCGATAAATTATGGGCATGCACAATAAAACTTATATTTTTTGTGCGTACATACATACGTCTGTAGGTATGCTTATGCAGTTTTCCAAGTTTAAAGTTGTAGTCTTACGTATTTATCTATTAGTACCCTTGGTATACTTCCAACTTTAATATAAGGTCTCTTGTTCTTCAGTACTTAACATATCGTATCGAACCAAACACTGAAAGTCAGCCATGGCCTTCCTGTGGAAATATGATAATATGCAAACAGACCAGTGTGTGAGCGATATTTAAATCTTGTTATAAACAGAGTGAAAAAACAAAAAGTGTGTAATTTATCCTATGAAATACGAAATTACAGGAAAGTATCTCTGCATCTTTCTGACATTAATGATATGCAAACGTTTGTTTTCTAAAACTAACTTAATAGTAAGTTAGCAAAAAAACAGTCGCCACCGAGCAGGAACTATTGTCATAATCCTTTGAAATACTAAACATACATTCAGGTTTGTCACATATATCAATTCCCATCAAAAGTGATTTCGTTTTATGTGAAGCAAGATACAAAATCACTTCCACTTTCCACAAGAATACAATTTGAATATATATGTGCAATGTACATGCACTTGTTCTTCTAAAGGACATCTCAAAATTTACACATTTTCACTTTTTACAGGAAAATTGTAAAAAGTAGTCATATCTACCCACTGTAAAAATCTCAGTTCAATTTCTCTAGTAGTTTGCCAAAAAAATGCTGGTGTATCCCCCTTTGTGATATAATGTATAAGATTGCAAATTAGTCTTAAACGATTTTGAAATCGATTTTAAAATCGATTTTGACGTTCGATTAATCGATTTCAAAAACCGTAATAAAAAAAGTCGATCGAAAAATCGAAAATCGATTTTGGAATCCATTTACCATTCCCTACATTGTTGTAGTACTGGGGTCACTTTGTTAATACATTTTGACGGTACTGTTTTAACGTCGTTTTTGTAATAGATTTGAAAAGTGTCGTATTCATTGTCTGTTTTCGCCAATCACGGCACCATTAAAAAAAAACGACTAGCTTACGCCGCAAAAACGCCGAAGACAATAAGGGTGATTGTGATCTGTTAAGAATATGGCAGAGTGGGCACAGGAAACAAGAAAAAACTGATCTTTTTAATTATTTTTTTGAAAAGATCGGAGAATCAAATGTTTTCAAAGAATATAAAATGTATTTGACAGATAAAATTCGATTATATTGTTCTAGATTGGATGTAAAATGGCAGAAATCTTGTAGATCAATTGGATTTTTAACACTCAAAATAGTACTTGGCTTCAAAATGAAATAGTTATTCATTAGAAGAGGAAAACGTAGGAGAAAACTCTTTATCAACGTGTGGGCGTCCTCGAATGAAATTTTCGGACGTGTCTGATCGCAGTAAATTAAGGGAGGCGGCAGAACTATCAAAGTATACAGCAAATGAGACTTAAATACACGCATATATGAAGGAAGCGTGTACACTACCACCTAAAGTTATCGCTTTTTGAGCTGCGAAGATCTTCCTGAAACTTTTGCATATGAAAATAATATATCGGGTGATTTTTTAGCTATTATCTTTTTGGCAGCACTGGTTTAAACAGCTGACGCACGTTTCGTGTTTTGTTTCACTGTCAAACATCTTCAGTTTGGTCTATAATTTAACCATGAATCGTCTTACAAACGAACAACGCTTGCAAATTATTGAATTTTATAATCAAAATGCGATCCACTTTTTTATCGAAAAATTGTGTTCAGCGACGAAGCTAATTTTTGGCTCAATGGGTACGTTAATAAGCAGAATTGTCGATTTTGGAGTGAAGATCAGCCAGAAGCATTGCAAGAGCTACCAATGCATCCAGAAAAAGTCACAGTTTGGTGCGGTTTATGGGCTGGTGGCATCATTGGACCGTACTTCTTCAAAGATGATGCGAATCGTAACGTAACTGTGAATGGTGAGCACTACCGTGAGATGATATCCAACTTTTTTTTTGCCCAAAATGCAAGAGCTTGTCTTGCATGACATGTGGTTTCAACAAGACGGTGCCACATGCCACACAGCACGCTTAACAATGGACTTATTGAGATGCGAGTTCGGTGAACATTTTATTTCACGTTCGGGACCGGTCAATTGGCCGCCTAGATCGTGCGACTTAACGCCTTTAGACTATTTTTTGTGGGGTTATGTTAAAGCTCATGTCTATACACACATGCCCGCTTCAATTGACGCATTGGAAGACAACATTGAAGCATTTATTCATGAGATACCGGCCGAAATGTTGGAAAGAGTATGCCAAAATTGGACTAAGCGGATGGACCATTTGAGGCGCAGTCACGGTCAACATTTGCATGAAATAATCTTCAAACATTAAATTATATGGACCGTACTATCGATTCAAATAAAGATTTCATGCAGTTTTCTGAATTTTATGTGTTTTTTTTTAACTTTTATATAGCTCTTAAAAAATCACCCAATACTAAGATAGTGAAGAAGAAGATACAGACGATGAAAATAAAAAGGAAAATGAAGAAAATTTAATTTTGGAGAACGAAATAACTATGTAACTAATTTATGAATAATTTATTTATATTAAAATGATTCGTATTAATTTCTTAAAGATGAATTAAAGAGCTCAAATTAGACATGTATTTAAGTTACAATTTTAAGCTAAAATAGCCAATGTAAGCATTAAATATTGCATAATGTCATAGAGATATCATTTAATTACAACCATCATAATTCAGAAAAAATACTTATAATATTACTTAAATGTAATAAAAAATAAAATGACTAATGTGTCTCTTAGGCTCAAGATGGGTACAAATTTATTTTTTTTTTTATTAAAACTCAATAAATATAGTGTTAATGTTACCAATTGCGTTTTTAATTTTAATACATGTATATGTGTGATTTTTTAGTTTTGGCCAACAAATGTAGCTCGCCAGACCGTTCAAAATTCAAGGAAACAATCAACTACAAAATTGTACATAAGATCTCAGTAAACAACTTTCTAGAAAATATAAACTTCCTAGGAATGGATCTTAACACCGTTTAGGTACCGATTATGTAGCCGTAAAAGTGAAATATTTCCCGAAAGTTTGCGGCTACCTAAACGGTACTAAGAATCATTCCTAGGAAGTTCATATGTTCTAAGAAGTTGTTAACTGAGATCTTAGGTACATTTTTGTAGTTGATTGTTTTCTTGAATTTTGAACGGTTTGCTACTTATGGACCTGAACAGGGGAAAAGAGGTAAAAAAGTCGAAAGTTTTTTGCGATTTTGATCTTGAAGATGAAGATTTGATATATGGCAAGAGCGAACGGTTTGCAAGATATGAGCCTGAGAAAATTATCACTTTATTGTAAAAATGACACCGAGTCCCCAAATCTTTGGGGGCCAAAAAAAGTGCACGACTTTGTGCGAAACTGGGAGACATGGGTCTTTTTTTTGGTCTTTGATCACGTAGTGGTGTCCGTATATGGTTATTTTCGTGTTGCACTGTGTAATAATATTTATTATGGAATTAAAAAAAACACTGGCGAATACATTGAAAATAAATATTTCTATTAACTTGTTTAAAAATTCATCTTTTTTAACTCTGCAGGTGGGAGATAATCTACACCAAGCCACATTTTGAAAACTTTATAGCAGACCGCAAAAGCATGTTGAAAATCACAATTGCCTCTATTTCTGTAAAAAATTTAGTCTTTATCCGAATATTTTATATGACTTTTTTATGTAGATGATATTCTTAATAAAATGACGTCAAAGGTAAAATACGAGTACCTTATCTTATTAAATTGGACTTGGTGCTCTTTACCTCCAATAATGGTTTTGGTACCAAGTCCAACAATAAAAGGTCTGCTATTTCCCAAAAATAATACAAAGCTTATATTAGTTTTTTTACCTTTCTTTTCTCTTCAAAACGTGTTATACAAATTATAAAAATATCAACTGAAGGCACATTTGCATGTTTAAATAAAATTATATTTAATTTTCCTGAGGATGATTAACAAAGTTGGTCAAAAATAAATAAATAAAATAAAACAAAATGGCAGTATTTTAATTTATATTAAAAACAGAAGACCTCATTTCACAATTTACAAAAAAAGATTCTTATTGTTCTTTGCCTCTAAGCACGTTCTCCTTATTGTCTACAAATTCAGTGGTAAGCAACACAAAGTACACTTGATGCCCTTTACATCAAACCAAGTTGTACTTGGTGTTGTTTTCAACTTATCTATCTCTGAAACTTTTGGGAATTTAGATATCGATATAGGAAAAATTCTGATTCCAAAAATATAAAAAACGTATAAATGTTGTGAATTGGTGTAGTTAATCTCTCCCCTACAGATCTATTGCTACATTTTTAGCACTATAATTCTTATAACTTTATATACATAACTTTCAAAATATACTTTAGTTCAATGATCCATTTTCCTAGTGGGCTATAGTGTGTTGCAAAACTAGTTTGATCCCATACGGTTTGTAGCAAAAACCGTTTTTTTTTTCGAAAATTCGAAGCAAAACTTGTTAGTTCCAAAATTAAATTATTATTTCAGTTGGTTTAAATTTTCCAACTGTTGATTTATTAACCAAGAATGGCATTAATTAATCCGGCGCTGTATGTTTTTTGCATTTTCCCAAAATTCAAATAAAATGTAAATAACAATATTAAAGCTAAATGCGGCGCGTGTTAGAATTCAAAAATCGATTGGAAATTTTTACAGAATCATTTTCTTGCTATATTTAACCATTTAATAGGTACTGATTTAAAAAAAGAGTTAAAAGTCAAATAAGAATTAGTCTCATGTACATTTAACATCAAAGAGTCGGAGTCGTACTTAAAAAAATTCAGCGGAAGGAGTCGGAGTTAGAACTATTTCTTGACGACTCCACAGCCCTGGTATTAACATAAAAATTGGCGATTATAACTTTTACGATAGCTTCTATGTCATGACAAAATGTTGTCCTGGCAGGTGTAAAATTAACCATATGTCCTATATAAACCCCCATTCTAAAATCTCATATACATAGATGAAGATGTCTAAATAACATTCGGCAAAAAATAACTTTCACATGAATGTTAACCTCATAACATAACTTTGTTATTGCGGGTCCATGATTGCCCATGGGTCCAAAATAGGGTGCACTAGCAAAAATTGTTTTTATATATGGTCGGGCTTAACCGACTATACTTTCTTACTTGTTTTCATATGCAGTATGACATCCATAATATATTATAATACAATCATGGTGAACAGTTTGAAAACAACGTTTTTTAGTTTTTTAAGTAGTTTTTGTATACGGGGTGATTCTTCTTTGCTCCTTTCGCACTTATACAATAATATATATGGGGCTTATAGGAGTAAAAACTAAAAATTTTACACATAATACTTAAATCAAAAGTTCACGAAGAGCATATATACATATTCCTATTTTGTTACGCTTTTTTTTTCTTCTCTTGTAAACTTTAAAAAAGCGAAGGAACGTTGATCATGAGACCAAAGATGTTAAATTGTTCGGGACAAAATTTGCTCATATTTTTTTTCAAAAATGTGCATGTTGCTTAAATTTTAAACACCCAATGAAAATTTTAATTTCGTGGTGAGTCTGGCTTTAACGGGTGTTTATGTTGGTTATAAAAATTGTATCAAAAAATAAAAACTTACCTTGCAAAGCCTTGGGAACACATTTCTGCTGCACTGTTGTCAATTGACAAATGCCGAATAAATCGGATAAATTCTTAACAGTATGGGCATGTAGACCCAACGAATCCAATTTACCACCATCAAATATTTTTTCTTTTACTGGCCGTACCAATCTTTGACCCAATTCAATTTTCTCAGGTTGATCTTTAAAAAGACCTATTTTACGTACACTGGAATCTCCGGGTCGCTTAATTCTAAAAGCGTTAGTTTTACGTGCTTCCGGATCAACTTCACCCAAATTGAGAGGTTCTGCCTTTGTATCCTGTTTAACTTCCTCCTGTTTTCGCCGGGCTTCCCTAGCTTTATTTTCTTCTTCTTCGAATATATCCGAGGCACGAGGTTTTTGATTCGGATTTTGATAGAATTTCTTCAAACCAGATATAATTTCTTTTCCTGTTAAAGTACGCTTAGTCAATGGACGATCAGATTTGGAGGAGTGACGCTTTTGTTGGATACGTTCTTGTCTAGACAGTTTAGATTTAGGCAGCGATTTCGCGCCCGTATGAGTTGTGCAGATATTAAGCATTAAATCGGTAGCAGCAGGTTGGGCAGATGGGGGTTTAGCTATTTTTAAATAGTTGTCAACATCAGATTCATTGTCTGAGCGGTACTTAGTATTCTTTGGTACTTCCTGCTTGGAAGTGTCAGCTTTACGCTTAAAAGCTATCGATTTGAGAGCCTGAGTTCCAGTTTTAACATCTAACTTTTTACCTATGACCAAGGATTTGGGAGCTACTCTTTGTTTGGAATCATTTTGATTTTGTGGGTGATTAGTTTTAATGATGGGGCGTTTTCTAGCCACTAAAGCCTTTACCTTTTGCGTGCCTCCACCAAATTCAAATGTAAAACCATTTGATGGTGTTCCTTTAAATAGTTTTGTTTTTTCAGGAAGAGGTTTAAGTTTTTCCTTATAAATAAAATATACATACTTCGTTTATTCATTTTTTTATAAACCAATAAAAATTTTCACACACCTGAGGTTTGCTGCGCATTGGCTGAGGGGCTGTTGTTAAATTTAGTTCAATTTTCATCTTGTTTTTAATTAAATAAAAATTAATTTAAGAACAAATTATTAATTTTAATAAAATTTCTGACTCCTGAATTCACTACACAACAACGTGTTGGTTTATTTTGATTAAGGTTTGTTTTGCTGCTACAATGTGTTCTCTTCGTTTTTGTTTTGGTAGAGAATTTGACAGTAAATAGCAAGGCGAATTGAGTAGAGTCAATCTAGTCAATTCGCCCTGGTAAATAGTTTAAGAACAGTTGATAAGCATAGTTTAGGATGCATTGTAGTTATTGACAACAGAGGGTTTTGTCTGTACTATGTAATTGCTTTTCTTTGTTATTTTTTTTTTGTTTAATAAATGTAATGTTGCCTGATTTTAAAGCTTTTTTCAGCGATTTTGTAAAAAATAAGAGATTTTGGGGGAATCATTTCTGCTGAAAATTGCTTATTCTTTAATATGTATATGTATACGAGTAAAAGCCCTTATAAAGAGAATAAATATGACGGTAAATTAGACATTGTAGCACTTCTTTTGTTAAAAAATCATAAAAAATTCCTTATTTCGGGAGAAGTTTGTTTGGGAGGTAGGTAAAATAATGAACCCATTAAGCCAATTTGTAATACTAAAAGGTAGGGAACGTTCGTAAATGCATCAAAACTGTGCATCACTGCTGCAGTGATGCAAAATTTTGTTGCTGATGCGTGATCACCAGTTGCACTTGTGATTGTGCATGTGATGCTGATGCTTTTTTACTGCACAACAGCTGTGAAAAGTTTGAATCTTAGAACACGAGTTAAATTTTAAACTTTTTATGAGCGAACATAAAATAATAAAAAAATATCTTATCAACAATAGCGATGGCAAATTTTATTGAAAATATTTAACCAAAAGTAATAGTTTTCGTATAAATTACAAGAAAAATAAAACGATTTCTTTTATGTTAAAAGTTATTGCATCAGAAAATTAGCTGATGCAATAACTGCCAATATTTGCTGTAGAGCTGCGGCATCACTGCATAAAAAAACGTTTGACATATGAAAGTAATGCCAAGTTTCTTACAAGTTATGCATTTACGAACATTCAACTTTACCCAACAACTGCATTTGCGAACGTACCCGTAATGTTCGGTTGATGCGGTGAAATTTTCGCCAAACACCGAACTTTGTAAGAAAAATTTGTACATGCCGTGGGTGGTTACTGGCGGCCAGGGATGTCAGATATGGCGATTTCTCGCCAAACTTGGCGATTTTTTATCAGTTTGCCAATTTTTGTTATCATTACCAATAAAAAAAATCTGGCAATTTTTTTCACCTGATTTTTGTTTTGTTATCATTTTAAGTGAATTTTATTTAATATTCAGTCACTATTTAATTCTAATATTTAGTATTTATGCAGGTCAAAACACCAGTAATGAAATCGATGAGGCTGAAGTTTTATAGACTTGTGTACTTAATTTTAGTTTTTTTAGCTGAATACCTATATGATCTCCATTTTATGTTATTCAAAAAAAAACAATAACAGAAACATTAAAATTTACTTTCGGCGACTTTTTTGTATTTTTTCTTAGTTTTTGCGATTTTTGACTTTTTATTATACTAGCTTTTTTCGTATGCAAAATTTTAATTAAAAAAAAAAAATTTTTAAGAAAACTAAACAAAATTTACCTTTGGCGATTTCTGACATCCGGTTTGGCGATGGAGCTCAAAAAAAAATATGACAGCCCTGCTGGCGGCAAATTACGGCATTCGATATCGATCTTAATTACAATACAATTGAAAAGGAAATTTCGATCGATATCGAACGCCATAATTTGCCCCTTGATTTGTCGCATGGTATATTTTTGTCTTAACCCTAGTGTACTAATGATCGACGATTCGACGAAAATCTCTCCCATTTATCTAATTTGCTTTTAAATGGGAGTGCCTAACACTCTCAAATTTTATATGCTGTTAGCAGATGATTTACTATTGCTGTGTGTAACTGTTTTTTTTTAGACTGCGTTGCTGGAACATTGCTTTTATTGGCTTTGTATATGCGGAGAGCACAAAGTTGAGTTTTGATTCTTGCTCAAGGTGGTATAGTTATATTAAAAAAGAATATATGTATATAAATATTTTTAAAGCTAAAAATTTATTTTTTAAGTTTCGACTTTTTATTTTTTTTCAGTTTTACTTGAAAAAGTACGTTTGGTCGGGAACTAGTAGCCATTTGTGGAATATATCAAAATCTAATGTCCTTAAATAAATAAAACCATTCGTTGTTGTATTTTTGAGTGTTAAAATAATTAATTTTTTTTTGTTTTTTTTTCGCAATTTTTATTATTTGTTTAGGATCTAATTTTAAAGTAAATATGCATCTATTAGTTGGTAGAAGGTGTGAGGATTTTTGTAATTTTTTTTTAAATAATCTTATTTTACATTTACATAAAAATACAATTAATAAAATTACAATAAAATATTTATTTTGTGTTATATTAGTATGTTAGTGTGTATGGTTTAGTAATATCACTTAATGTAATGACTACATGAGTAAAATACTTTTATTTATATTTATTTTCGACAACAATTTGTTTAACACTATAGATTTTTTTTAATTTGTTTAAAAGTAAATAAGTATCTATATAAAAATTGATCCATAATTGTTTGTCATTAAACAAATTTTTAACGCTTGGGATTCTAATACTGTATTAAATATTTTTTTTTTTTTTTTTTTTTTTTTTTTTTTTTTTTTTTCTTAAATGTAAATTTTACCCCAGGATGCCGAAAATATAAAATTTTGTTGTTTCAAGGAGTTTGATTGAGAAGTTTTTACAACTTTTGTAATGGGATGCTGTTAAAGAATATTCTAAATTTCCTTTATGGTAAAATGATGTACATATTTATTAACTGCCTGTTTTTAGAAAATGAAAACAAGTGAGTGAGTGAGAAATTATATTGAAAACAACAATAAAAAACAAAAATTTGTTTTTGTTTTCAATATAATTTCCCACTCGCTCACTTGCTTACGTTTTCTAAAAACAGGCAGTAAATTAAAAAAAAAATATTTAAATTCTTAAGATATTTCTAAATAAAATTCGATTATGTCAAAATACAATAGGTACATACAATCGAAAGTAAAAAATTGAAACGAAACGCAAAATACCAAAGGCCCCTTTCAGACTCGCCAAGCTAGTTACTTGGCGAGTACACAAAGTCTGTACAAAATTTTTTTCCCCGACCTTATCGCTGACGTCTACGAACCAAGAGTTGCGCAAGAGACTTGAAGAAAATTTCGTTCCGAATCGAAAAGCTGAATAAGAGCGACAACAACAATACAAAAATAACAGAGTTTTTTTTTTGCATTGCATTGTTTGTGTTTACAGCTCGAAATAACAGCCATTTCGCAACAAAAATTGTAAAATTTAAACAAATTGGTTTGAACTGTCAAGGTCAGGAGTTTTTGTTTGCTGCCACCTGAATTCGCCTTGGACATAACAAGGGTAAAAATTTACTGCCCTCTAATGCACTTACCTTGTACTTATTGAACTGAGTTGCCGATAGGTTAATTTTGTTCATATAAAGTTTATTTTTGAAATTAAATTGTGAGTTATTTTTTTATTCTTAAAAAAATAATTTAAAATGTGTAGTTCGACAACAAGAAACAAAGGAAAGTATATTCCGTCACTTATGTACTACAATCTTTTAAAATAATATTACATATGGCAGTTTTGATTTTTCAGACAAATTTTCCGAAATGAGTAAATCGTGCTGCAACAAACTTTCAGTAAAAAGTTTTTATTAGGACAACATGGGTGAACCAACCTTAAGATATATGTAATACAGAAACGGGAAATAAGTCTGTAGTTTGGCAATGAGTATTATATGAGAGCTATCATCAATTGTGGACTTATTAAACCGTTTTTTGCAGACGTTTATACATATCGTCACCTAAAATGCAAAAGGGCGTACGTACCAACAAAAAAATAATTCAAAATTGAGCTTTTTATTGATTATGATGCACTAGAAAATTACATGTCCCTATAAAATAAAAAAAGTGTTGTTATGCTCTTTTGCATCTTAGGTGACGATATGTAATAAAGGCCGTCACACAAAAGTTCTCCCGAAATAGAGCTTAATTTACATAAAAAAATATTACTAAAATACCAAAAAATGGGAATCATCCATATTTGACCATTGCTCATACCCAGCGGGAAAACTGAGAAGACTTTCTTACTTCAGCCCTCTCTAAAGGCCTGCTTAAAAATTTGTTTGATAACATTACTATTCTTATCTTACTGCTAAATAATGTCTTAAAGAAGGCCTCGGCTCCTTGCTATAAAAGATAAGATACACATTCCACATTCGCTTCTATGAGAAGAGAAGGAGTAAAATTTTTTGTTTTGTGTTTTACTGAAGCAATATAATTACTTTTTTCTGATCCCGTTACCATTCTTATGTAGCTGCGAAAGAAGCGAGGGTGGAAGGCCTGCTCCGCAATGATAACGTGTGTAAAAAAGATATGAGTATGGAATGGAGCGAGCAGGCCTTGTATATTGAAGAGAAGAAGTACAGAGGCCTTTTTCGCTCTGGGTACATACACACAAATACCCCTACAGAAAATCGCTGCAACTTTCATAAATTTCATATAAAGTATATGATTGAAATTAAATTTGGCGAAAATAACTTTTTTAATATGTAGTTAGTATGGCAAAAAACAAAACCCTTAACAAATTATATACTGGTAGGTCCCTAATTTCCCATAAGTTTGAAAGAAAGAATCATTCAATACCTTAAAGTGGTGAAGGAATCATATGGCCTAACTTTTCTGACTATTTGTTTTTCTTCTAAAAGAGTTTGAATTTTATTGTTTTTTATTTCCGATTATATCTTGCTGAAAAGGTAATTTGTGGTCTACACATGCAAGTGTAAGTTCAAAATTCTCCATACACACAATTTTCGTACTCTCAGCCAATCGGCTATTTCTTCGATTTTTTGTTGATAATACATACATACATATACCGACTCTACTTGCAAGTACATAGCTACATAAAATTTAACACGTTCGCTCGGCATCTAATAGAGTTCGAAGGTCGCCAGAGGCTAAAAAGAACCGACACTTTGGGCACAGCAAATGCTAGGAACACAACTGGGACGAACAACGAATTTCGCCCTACACGACGAATTTTTTAGTAAAAATTCGCAGAGTAAATTCGTCGTATGAACGCAATCACGATGAATAACTAACATCCCTAAAAGAAATGAATGAGCGAATAGTCACATTTTTCACGTTAGTGTTAAGAAAATGATAGAAAGAAATGACAGAAAACTGTCGGTCATTTCTTTCTATCATTTTCTTAACACCATCGTGAAAAATTTAACTATTCGCTCATTAATTTCTTGTAGGGAGCAGGGCTGTCAGATGTAGCGATTTTCGTAAATTGTGGCGATTTATAAACCTAATTGGCGGCGCAATTTTGTGTTTGGCGACATGGCGATTTTTTTTGGCGAAATTAAAAAAAGTTTTTCATATTTATATAAACAAATTTATAAGTACGGGCTAAGTTTTCTCTTTGAATTCTTAACAAATTTTAAAATCGCAATACGAATGCGATTGTTTTAAATAATAAATTGATAATATGGCCAGATAATTACATTGAAAACATTAAAGCTTAAGCTTTCTTAGATTTTCGCACATTTTCCTGATCAGAAGTAATCGGATCTTACCGAAAAACTTATTTTGCAAAATAAATTTTAAATACGCAATCGTTTTCGATTGCATATCAAATGGGTTTTTTTTTTAAATAAATTCATAATAATGTATACTGGGTAGTATGCAAACATAGTTGAATTAATAGCGAATGAAAATCAGAAAATTTTTTTAAAAAAAGTTGCATTGATTTCAGTAGCTCGTTTCTGTATTTCTCGCATCGTAAAATTTCTTGCATGAAGTGTGAAACAAAAAATTCCATCGTTTCTCGATTTATGAGATAAAAGTGTTTCTGTATTTGAATGCGAAAACAGACACAACAAATTCTGTTTATACTGGAATATTTCCAGTAATTAAGTGTCAAATAAAAGCGAAACGTCAACAAAAGAAATAAATATAATAAAAACAGGGCTGCCAGATTTGACGAGTTATCGTCATCTTGACGGTTTTTTGTTCCGATATTAACAAAGTGACGTTTTGATGATTTTTTTCTAAAAAAGTGACGAAAGCAAAAACAAAATCAAAAATATTTTATAATTTTGTTGTTACTTTCTATAGAAATTCATCTTGAATTTTTAAATTTCAAACACTTCTATTTTGTGGCGTTGAAAATTGAAAAAAAAAAAAAAAATAATAATAATATGAATGTCTGTAGAAAGCAAAAACAAATTTATAAAATATTTTTGATTTTATTTTTGCTTTTAAAGAAATTGTTGGCGTTGCGTTTTACACTATAAGCCCCTTAGTCTTTCAAATAAGATAATTGTAAATATTTGTATATGTTTGTTTATTAGAAAAAAAGATATCTTTAGAAACAAGGCTGCTTAAATTTTTTTATTTATCCCTATTGTGAAAATTGTCCTCGAAAATTGTTTGTTTCTTCCCTAAAAAATGTATCGGCAAAAGCAAAATTTCGAGGGAAAGTAATGGACCGACTTGGCTTATTTTGAACATTTAATAATTCTTATATACATATACAAAATATGATTGATATTTGATGTACACTTTTGTGCCAAAACCATTATTCCGGCAAGAAAGAAATTTGTTTGTCTCCCAGTAAAAACTTTTTCAAAATGGATAGCTTCTTTCACTCGTTATTAAGTAGTTTTCTTCCATAAGAACTTCGATAACTACTTTTTTCTGGATGTATTAAGATAAAACAAATGACTTACTTTTGAATTTGTTCTTTTTGGCACAACCCTTGTAAAATTCATTAGTTTTTCAGTAGAATTGTATGTAGTGCTTTTATGTGTTTCTGATTACTTAACATATTATTTTGTAGGCGAAGATTTTACTGGGTCTTTAACCCGTTTATTTATGAACCGATTTTTTTAATTTTAACTACAAGGTATTCTACTAAGTCTATTTCAGGTAAAAAAGAAAAAGATTATAGGAATAGGTAAATTAAAGATTTATATCTCAATTATTAAATAATAATTATTAAATACCCATGAACTTTAACTATGTTTTTGTTTGATTATTTTTTAATAAAAGTCGAAACAAATTTGTTTAAAATTGATTTTAAATTGCACGATTTTTAAAACAAAAAAGACGATCTTTTTTATTTTTTTCTCAGGAAATTGACGATTTTGACACAAATTTATCTGGCAGCACTGATTAAAACCAAAACAAGAAAAAGCTAAAAAAAATTTAAACTAACAAAATATAACAATTGTTTTTTGTTTATTTTCATCATATAAATTATGCATTTATCATTAATATTCCTTCTATTTTTTTATTTATTTAAAAAAAATAGTATATAAACATATTTTAAATTCAAAATATCTATATTTTGTTTTTCTCGCCACCAATTTCAAATGTGACTTATTTTGACAGTTCTTAAAGGAAATTTTTCGCAAAATATTGTTATAGAAACACTTTTTCTCGCATCCTTCCAATAATTGCTGGAAAATTATTTAAATGACAGATAATTCTCGCAAAAAAAAGATACAGAAACACTTGTGTGAGAAAAACCATTTTTTGTTTCATTTCACACTATTTTTGTTGCAATTCACACGTTTCATGCGAAGAGTTTTACGATGCGAGATATACAGAAACGGGCTACAGATTCAATATAGCAGTATAAAGCGTTTTTTTCAATGGTGAGTGCAAAGCGAAAAAATGCGCAGTTTTTTTATACATTTTGACTCGGTTTTTTACGAAATAAAATCAAATATTTCTTTTAAACCTTAAAATATTAAAAACAAACTTAAATATGCACTTGAATTTAAAAAAAAAAACAAAATTCAATTAAGTGATCTCACAAGTACTGAGTTTGCTATTAGGGAAATTGTACTTTAATTTGTACTTTACAATCGAAAATCTAATTTAGAAGTCGTAAAAAACCTTTTAACACAAACTTTTTACGAATACTAACTACTTTTTAGGAATGTGCGTTCTATATTTTGGTATTAAATCTTCACTTGAAGTCCATTCCTCCATCTTAGCTTATTTCGAAAACATTTGTTTAGCACTAACGTTCAGCAGTGTTGACAAAAAAACAAAATGTGAGTGCTATTTCCAAAAAGGGTCAAAATATGGCACAAAATAGGTGAAAATGATACAAAAGGATAATTTAAAAAAAGGGTCATATCACAACGGTAACGCTGAAGAGTAGGAGTTGGAGTCTAAGTCGAACTTAATAAATTTCAGCGGTTGGAGTCAGAGTCGGAGTTAGAACTATTTTTTGACGACTTCACAGCCCTGGTTAAAACTATGATCACGAAATATTCAGTAAAATATATAACAAGTCTTGACTTTTACATTCAAATCCACTAGATCGACATATTTTAAATGATGACGGGCCACACAATAGATAAAATTGAAAAAAAATTTTAACAATTTAATTTTTTTAATTAATACAACAACCTGAATGATAATACATATAATACTCTTAACAAATAAACGAATTCAAAAAAAATTGCATTATTTGGTAAAATTTACATGACATAACTTGCATTCACTTTTTCTAACTGAATTTTTATTTGTTCTTATTGTTAATCAATCAAATTTATTTTATATTTTCATTATTTTCATTTTGTTTTTTTTTTTACAATTTCAACATTAAAAGTGCATTTACTATAACAATATACTAAAAGGGTGTAAACTCATTATAACAATATTCTTCTACATTAAAATTATTTTGTTTTTGAATTTTCATTATTGTTTAATATAAAAAACATAAACAATAAACAATATATCGTTCCCTTAAATGCAAACGGACTAAACTACATTTTTATTTTTTTACAGAAGCTAAAAACTTTACAAAATCAATAATAACAAGGTTTTCTTGGTGTTTGAACTTTGAACTTGAAAGTCGCCATTTTTTGCGTGAACTTGTGGTTTCATAAAACGAGCAAAAGCCAATCAAACACTAATTTCGAATTTTTGTGTAGTTACGTCCGTTTGCAGTTAGGTTGACGATATGTTCGTCTGTCCATTTGGAGTGTATTGTATTTTTTCATGAGTGCATATTTACATACATGAACTTAAATGTACAATTTGTTTTATCACTAAATAATATGCACTCAAGTTTTAGTTGTTGTTACTGTTGTTGTCATGAAATATTTACTGCCGTATTTATAAAAAAATTTAATGGATTTGAATTGTATTTAAAACAGGGACCAAAAATAATGGTTATTTTTTTTTAAGGTTACGAGAAAATTTCTTTTATTTGCATTTGGTTATTTTTAACCATTATCGTTACATTTATTTTATTTTTGGTTATAGTAACCAATTAATGTAAAAAATATTTTTTTTTGGTTATAAAAAAAATATTTTTGGTTACAAATAACTATTAAAACAAATAATTTATTTTTTTGGTTACAAATATCTATTATAAACAAGTAAAAAAGTATAGTCGGTACCTATTTGGGGACCATGGGTAGTCATTTATCCGGCAAAACAAAATTATGTTATGAGTTTGAGATTCATTTTAAAGTTCATTATGACGAACATTATTTAGATATCTTCTGCTATATAAAAATTTTTTGTTTTAAAGTGATTTTAGAATGGGGTTTATATATTTGACCATTGATCATATGTATTTATATGTATGATTATGTCCGTTCATTTGTTATTGCGATGACTAAGAAGGAGTGTACATGGCAACTGTTGTGCGTTACTTGAAAGGCAATTCTGATCCGTTAGGGTCGCCGTCTGTACTTAAAAACTTATTTTCTTGTTTTTGCCGGTTAAATGATTGACCATCAGCTCCAAATAGTAACCGACTATACTTTCTTACTTATTTATAAAGGATATTTGTAACCAAAAAAACGTTAGAGTCGCCGTCTGTACTTAAAAACTTATTTTCTTGTTTTTGTCGGTTAAATGATTGACCATCGGCTCCAAATAGTAACCGACTATACTTTCTTACTTATTTATAAAGGATATTTGTAACCAAAAAAACAT
Organism: Pollenia griseotomentosa; assembly: GCA_963931875.1. NCBI lineage: Eukaryota > Metazoa > Arthropoda > Insecta > Diptera > Polleniidae > Pollenia > Pollenia griseotomentosa. The sequence goes on from OZ007563.1 coordinate 85,970,112, forward strand.
GATTTATTTGTTATAATGGTTATTTATAACCAAAAAAAAATATTTTTTACTTTAATTGGTTACGATAACCAAAATACAATATGTATATTAATATTAATATTAATATTAATGATTATTAGGGATGAGATTTTCATGCACTAAAAAATCGAAAATATGCGCATAAAATATGCACTAACAACTCCAAAATATGCATTAAAAAAATATGCGCTAAAAACTGGAACATTTTCAATAAAAAAGGGTTTGTTTTTTTATTTTATTTAAAAATAATAAATTCAATTGATGTTTTATTCTATTGTTATTCAAATATATACTATTTTTAAAACTTACTTTAAATAACTACACAGAAAAAAATTTTGCCCCAGTAAACGGATTAATCAAAAATAAAATCAGTTTTAATTAAAAGTTTAATCAAGTGAATTAAACGTTTAATCAAGTGAGTTAAACGTTTAATCAGGTGAATTAAACGTTTAATTGATATTATTAATTTGTTTGCTGTTGCAAATTAATCTTGTCAATTTAACGTTTAATACACTTGATTAAACGTTTAATTCACTTGATTAAACGTTTAATTCACTTGATTAAACTTTTAATTAAAACTGATTTTATTTTTGATTAATCCGTTTACTGGGGCAAAATTTTTTTCTGTGTACATAATATAAATTTTTTATATTATCAAAAGTAAACCTTTGTCTGTTAAAAAGCTTTTGTACATGGAAAATGATCTCTCAATATTTGAAGGATGAAAATTCATTTGGAGAATATTATTTTCTAATTCAGATCCTACATTTGATTCAAGATCAAAAATAGTTGAAATTTATTTTATTTTTTGAAATCCTATATTTTTTTTAAAACGTTTTGGTTTTTTTTTTGTCTTGCAATATATTTCACAAGAAAACTCAAAGATTGCTTCATTCCCCAAAGCAACATTATTTTTCTAAATACAGAGGTGCAATGGGAGTCAAAAGTAAAATACCTGGGAGTAGTTCTTGACCCAAAACTGAAGTTTAAAGAACATATACAGTACATACTATATCCATTTCTCAACAGAAACTCCGCCCTGAATATTGAAAATAAAAAACTTATTTTTAAGCTAATCTTCCAAGCCATAATATTTTATGCTGCGCCCTATGTATGCAAATAGCGCCACTTGTCATATGAAAAAACTTCAAATTTCACAAAATAAATTATTAAAATTTCCCTGGCACTACTCAACGGTGCTACTTCATTCAATTTCTGATACTGATCTAGTTATTTCAAGAATAAATAAGCTCACTACAAATTTTTATGAAAGATGTTCTGGATCTGAAAACCCTTATATTAATGAGTTAGCATAAGTGTTTTTATTGAAATTTAGAAAATATTTAAATAGGTTTTTTAAAATGTTTGCCTACAATATAACTATAAAAATATATATATAATTTTGTATATAACTATAAATTTTTAAGAAGAAAAAGTACAAAACTTGAACTATTTGCATATAACTTTAAGATGTAATTGTGAATATTATTTGAATAAATAAACTGAATGAAATGAATAATATTGTTTATTGTTTTACTTACCGCCAATCAAATTACTGGAGTTGACTATTAAGTGAACTAAGTCCATCCAATTTAAATATAGTTTCACCAATATATCCGAAGTTGGAAAATACAAATGCTTATTGACTTTTGTTGTGATTTAAATTTAATATTTCCTATACTTATTTAGCCGCATAAGCATCGGTAGCAAAAAGTTCTTCAATAACATTCTTAAATTGCTAAAAAAATTTTTTGAATAGTATTCTAAAGCATCTAGCCAGGTTCCCCTTTTTGTTAATACTGGCTCCGGTGGTAAGGGATACATTTCATTAAAAATTGCAACTCATGAAGGAGTCTTTAAAAATATTTTTTCCCGTATGAAACCAATTAACCAATATTATCGAATAGGCTTCTAATTTCCTTTACAACTCAGTGTAACCCATGTGCCAAGCCAGTAACATGTAACAGTTTTGGATTAATTGCTTTAGGCCAATTGACAGTCGTAACTATGTAAGATGCTGCATCGGTTAAAAATTGAAGGATTTTTTAACGAAATCTTGAAAATCTTGTATTTTTTTATACAATTTGGAAATTTTTTTTATAATTTGGAAATTTAAAAAAAAAATATATATCACTCAAGAACGTTAAAATATGCATTTAAAACCAAAATATGCAAAAATATGAATTTTCACCAAAATATGCAAAAACAAATCGATGTCATTTTAACGCAAATTTAATGATTTGGAAAGATAATTGGTCGACATCGATCTTAGACTATCGACAAAAAACATGCATTTGCATGGAAATCGCTTCCCTAATGATTATATATGATTTTTTGTCGTTTCTCTTACAACTGCCACGGTCCCTGATTTTAAAAAATATACAGCGGTGTGCTGGAAATCGAAAACGTAAAACGCAAGAATTTGGAAGTTGTTTTAATACACTTTTAATATAATTTTTATTATTTTAGTTATTAAATTCTATTTAATAGAGAAATATTTGCATAATATGTGCCATAAAATTCTTTTATTACCGAAATCTTGTTAAAAACGACTTGTAAAATTCTTGCGTTTTGCGTTTTCGATTTCCAGCACATCCCTGATATACATACATATAAATATTTTTGCCTGTATTAATAAAAAAAATTTTAAATTTCATAAAGGTTTAAAACATTTAATAAACGTTTGTTAAATTTAACAATCGCTTATGAATACGGGGGTTTGTCCTCAAACACACTATAAATATATTTTATTTTTTTATGAATATGGCAGTTGAAATATTAAAAATATAAATATTTTTTTTAAAAAATTTTATAAACTATTTGTTTTTTTTTTTTAATTGTTTCTAATTGTTACTGGTTGCGTTTTATTTTTAATTTAATATTAGATAAAATAAAGTAACATTGTTTAAGTAAACATTTTTGTATAAATAATTTTTTCTTCACAAAAGTTCTTCTTAGAATTGAAAAAAAAAACAAGTATTTCACTAGTTTTAAAAAGTATAGTAAAAATATTTTATATTTTATTAAACATTTAAAAATTTTAAATGAACGATAACCGTTTTTAATAATAGTTGGTTGATAGAATGCATAATGAGTACAAAGTAATTGCACAGTGTGATTAATAGATAAAAATGCATAACACTTATTATTTTAGTACAAATATTCCTGAAGTTTTATAAAATAAGCATAAATTAAATATGAAAATGATCGAAATGAGAAAAAATTTATATTCTCGGGAAATTTTATCCCCCGAACGAAAAGAATATAAGTCCGAAATCGTCTTGTTTTTTTATATACTAATTATAAGCATTTAGTAAATCTTACATTGGGTTTTTTACGAATAAGTTAGAAACTATTCAGTGCTGAAGCGTAGATAGCTTTTTCGCATCCTACTCATTTGTCAAAAAATTTTGATCAATTTTGTTATACATATGTATATATGTAACAAGTTACATCCATACAAGCATATAATGCATTGACGCATAAAATAAAAATAGCTCTCCTTTCTACTTTTGCAAGCGTCTCAAATTAAGTTTTATTTGCGTAAATGCTGCTCAAAAAGCGTTGCAAATAACTTGAAACGTAGAAGGTAAAAAAGTTATGAAATGAAATTCAGTCAACACGTGGTGTAAATCTTCAGCCTAAGGATAACTTCTAGATCCATTAGTGACAGTTTTCTGATATAAACGAAACCTCTTGTTTAAATATTGATGTATATAATAGATTTATATATATATATACTAGCTGACCCGGTCCGCGTTGCTGGCCCTAAGCAAACATTAGTGTTGTATTACCAGACGATTTAAATTGAGCTTTAAACGAAATTTACGGCCTTTAAATAAAAATCCATGGAATACCTATCTTATAGTGTTCTATTTACATTTTAGTTGGTAAGATCAATATTCAGCTAACTTAAAAAAGTTTTCCCAGTTCCACCGGGAGCGTTTAGAAAAAAATCCCTCCAGTTTCATCTTTCACAGCTTTCATTAGGATTTCGTATGCCTTTTTTTGTTGTCGATTCAACAGGGGAAATTTTGTTCGAACTGATTCCCTTAGGGCTTCGCAAAATCGGTGCAACTGTTTTCCGATTTTAGATAAATAGAAAAATTAGCGTGGTATATTTTTCTTTCGATGAAAACTTAAAATGGATTAATACAAGCATTTGAAAGAAAAATTAGTCAAATCGATGGAGCCGTTTTCTGATTTTAGGTAAATCGAAAAAAGCGGGCGTTAAAGTGGGCGGGGCAAAATTTTCTTTTCGTATAAATCTAAGTTGGACCATGGCGATCATTTTAAAGAAAAAATTGTCCAAATTATATAGATTTCATTGGTGGTGCAATATGAAAATTGGATTTTGCCACGCCCCTTCGCCCGCAGACCGAAAATCAAAAATCAGACTTCACAGTGTTACCCGCCTGAATATTCTGAAGATTCCCTGAAAATTTCATCAAAATCGGCCCAGCCGTTTTGGAGTCCATACGTTACATACACACATACATTCACACACACATCCTATTTTATATATATAGATAAGATATACAGTGCCGGTCAAAAAATAGCACCAATACCCTATTCTATGTTCATTCTAGTGAAAACTAATATATTGTGCTAACTATTTTAAATTAAGTATGCAATACTGTTGTAATATGTATATTCTCTCTGAGCGTCTTTATTTTATCCAAAAAATGTTACCGGTTCTTTTCCAATGATCGAAATTATAAAAAAAGTCCACATCAGTGCAGTCATTAAAATAGCACCGAATAACAAAAATTCTTTAAAAAATATTAATAATGATTTAATAGTTGAAATAAAAGGATCAAATACTAAAGGTAAAAAAAAATAAAATAATTTATCGCATATTACATTATTGATTTTCATAGAAATGGGACGTGGAAAGCATTGCACACCTGGAAAACGTGCGTTTATAAAAAAAATGGTTTCTGAGCATAAATCATATTCTTAAAAAAGAAACTTGATTGGGTACTCCAATCAAATGATTGTAAATGCAATAAAATTTACTCAAAAGTCGGAAACACGTGGTCACAAAAAAGTTTTGCCACCATAAATGGTTAAGCGTTTGGTCAAACAATGCCAGCTACAGAGCTAAAAAAGGAGCTAAGTGTGACCGCAAGTGTTGCAACTATTCGTCGGAGGTTGCGAGACAACAACTTGAATGCCTGTAGTCCCCGAAAAGTGCACCTGCTCTCACGTAAGCATGTTGCAAAACGTTTGGAGTTTGAAAGACCTCATTTGGAATGACCAACTGAAAAGTGGAGCAATGTTATTTGGACAGATGAATCCAAGGTTGTTTTATTTGGAGGCAAAGGATCGCGTTCTTACGTCAGAAGACCCCCTAACGCTGAATTCAATCTAAAATGTACAACGAAAACCGTTAAACATGATGGTTCAAGCATTATGGTATGGGGGTACTTTTCTTACTATGGAGAAGGACCTATATATGAATCAGAACAATCATGGATAAGAAGCTTTACGTTAATATCCTTCAGAAAGTAATGCTACCATATGTTTCTAAGGAAATGCCGCTTCGTTGGGTGTTTCAGCAAGACAATGACCCGAAGCATACCAGCAAACTTGCCAAAAAGTGGTTTCAGGACAATAAAATAAACGTTATAGAATGGCCAGCTCAGTCCCCAGATCTAAATCCAATCGAGAATTTATGGACAGGTATAAAGAAGGGAGTATCCCAAATACAACCAACAAGTTACAAAGTGCTTTAAGTGGCAGTTCAGCAAATCTGGAACTAAATCTGGTGCCAAAATCTAGTGAAATCGATGCAAAAAAGTTGTGCAGAGGTTATTATCAATAATGGGCACGCAACAAAATATTAATGTCAATATGAGAAGACATCATAAAAAACAGAATTCAAAATTTTTAATTTATTTTTAGTTTAAGTATTAATTTTTAATAGAATAAGAGCTGTAGTGCTATTTTTTTGACTGAGTGTTTTTTAAGTTATTTTAAAAAAGTTAAAAAATTTATGTCAAATAAAAAACCAAATCAATTGCTTTTTATTAAATATTGTTTGACAGTCCTGTAAGTATCTTATGACAAGTATTCAATGAAATCAGATTGGCCTATTTACAAATATCTAACGAAGAAATTGTTTCTATAACCTGGTGCTATTTTTTTGACCGCAGCTGTATATATATATGTACATGCATCCAAGGAAGGTCAATCACAGAATAGATGCTGTTTAGAAAACTCTGTACGTCAAAACAACTTCGTGAGTGGATTGAATAGTAGTCCAATAAGAAGTTTGATTTTTCTTCAGTTGACAAAAAAAAATTAATTTTAATCAATCAATAAAAATACCAGCCAGGGCCCTGTTTCTCAAAACTACAACTTACAAATCTACGAGTAAGATAGATTTAAAACAAAAATTGTAAAATTGTTGCTTTTTTAAGGTATTTTACTTGTAATTAGATTTATAACTTGTAGTTTTAAGACACAGGGCCGAGTTATATTTTTTTTAAAGTATTTTGCGCTTAAATAATTAATCGTCGGTCGGTCTTATTGATGCACAGAAATTTATAAATTATTGGAAAGCCCTATCAAAATAAGGCAAATCGTTAAAAGAAGCAGCAGCACTAGAATTCGTTAAGTTTTTGAACAAATATGTATAATTTCCAAAGAGGTAAAATTTTAACACTTTTCAAAATAGGATCTGTGCATGACAGAAGAAACTTTAAGACAGATACATACATATGTGTTCTATTATTAAGGAGATACAATTAAGACACTTCTTTAAAAAGAATCTGTGAGTAAAATGAGAAGATTTTATTTTTATTATTGATTGGACCATAAACATGTCTGTACTGTTTCTCTTCTCCCGCACTCTAAAAAGATATTTAATACAAATGAAATTTTTGCATAATGAAGATGTATCAATTCAATTAAATTTATATGTATTTAAAAACATTTGAATATTTATCTTGGCCTTAGTCAAACCAACAACAATCATCCAACACATCCATTGAAGTCAACACATTTACTTAACGTTTCAATAATGCAGAGATGTTTATTAGGGCCAAGTACTTAACCCCAGGATCGGGTGCACCATGAACCAATATTTATAAAACCAATAGACAAAGGAATGCCATAACGATGGTTGGCATATTGTTGTTGATGTTGTTGTTGGTACTGCAACGGATGTTGTGGATATTCCTGTTGAGGGTCATCGTCATCTATTATGGGTTGTCTGACATCAATTGCATGAAAGTATTGTTGTTCTTGTTGTTCTACGTAAAATGGATATTGTAGGTGGTTGTGTTGCTGTTCTGGCTCTTGATGAAGTGGTGGCCGAGGATGTTGTATGTGCGGCTGATGTGTCTCGTGCAAATGTTGATGTAGTGCTGGTGGCTGTAATCTATATAAATGTGGTATTAGTTGTTGCTGTTGTGGATCATTTAAATATCTCAAATTGAAATTATTATTTGCACCCATTCGACCACCACCACCAGCTTCGATACTATTTGCGTTTATGGTGGGTGCTGTTGTGGTCGTCGTTGTTGTTGTCGTTGCCCTCGTTGGCATATAAGTGGTATGTAAATTATTGTTGCTGACAATGTTATAGACATTATTGACTTTAACATCATATTTTTTATTTTTTCCTTTGGTTCTTTTCTCTTCACTTTCTATGGCTGATTTGGTAATTGTGGCTGTTTTTGCGGCCGATGACAACTCTAAGCTTTGTTTGACAGAAATTGAAGCCAGCTATGCTGTCACATAATATTCTCTTTGACGTTTTTGACATTTTTCGCGTGCTATATAACACAGAGCTATGGTTATTAGTACAGCAATGGTAATGCCCATGCCAATGCTGACCCACATGATCTCCTCGTTGATGCCAACATAAGAACGTCCTGTAGCAAATAAACACAAGAAAAAGGAAGAGAGAGAGAGAGAGAAAGAGAAAAGTAAAAAAACAACAATTTTGTAATAAAAAATTTGTAATTGCACATTCATTTTTTTATATTTTGTTTGTTTTATCTGGTGCAACATGTTGCATGTAAAAATACTAGTGTCAGTGAGTGAGCAAATATTTAATTTTTAATGGATGTGTATGTATGTATGTCGTATGTAGATGTGTTATTATGTATATTAAATGCTTAGTGGGGCAATTAAACCAGGTTGGAACAGTTATAATACATTTTGAACTAAACTTAAACTTAAACTTAAAAAAGTTGTTTAATACATATTTTGAACTAAATATGTATATGGAAATTTTTTTTTAAATATTTTCTTTAAAACGCTTTTATTAAAGTCATAACATCATACTCTAGAAATACAGGTAGTGTTTTAAACAGTCTAGAGTCTTGGCTTCTTTGATTTCAGTAAAATCTTATTTTAAGGAAAGAATTATTAGGAATACAGACTTTCAAAGAATAATTTTGATTAATTCGACCTAAAATCCTTTTACCGGAAAGACCATCCAAGACAGTCTTCGATTTTTGGACTCCTGTGCTGTATTAAAATATTTTTCTCTTCAAAATAGTGAAAACTGTTTTTAAACCACACATTTTTACATTTGTTATAACTAATTCTAAACAAATTCTAAAAAGTTCTTTGCTGCAATAAATCCAGTAAAAAATAAGCATCTCAGGACTTTAAATATTTTAATAATTTACAATGTGCGACAAAAAATAATTTGCTGCGATGTGATGCTATTTTTCTGTTAGTTACTGTGGAGTACAACAATCTGTTTTTGGAATTTTCCAAGACCGATTATTCATACTCGTATCCATTTATCAATCTGTAACTTAGTTGAATACAAACCGATTTCAAACTTATTGACGGATTCAGAAAGAATAGACTTGCACCTTTCCACCAGTATATAAATATCTGTTAAAGTTAATATATACATATATGTATATATATATATATATATATATATTTTAGGGCGGGTCAAATTGTATGGAACGATTTTTTTTTGATGAAGCGTGTAGCAAAAACGTCATCTATAGGTGATTCTGAGAAATTTTGCTCAAGAGACCATAGCTCTAAGTTGGGTTTGAAGCCCCCAAAATTTCAAAATAGATATTTTTCGATATATACATAGAATTATTTAATTAAATTCGTCATAAAATCGGCTAGAATTATAGTAGATTTCTCAATCTGGGCTTGTTTGAAAGGTATTTTCAAACAAGCCCTATGCTCCAATGGGAGTTAAAGGAACATATATATATATATATAATTCAGAATCTGTATTGTATTTTTTTTTTGCAGATTATGAAAGTTCAGATAATTTCCAACAACTTTTATTACGATAAATTTTTATGTTTTCGAACTCCTTTTTGTAGGAAAATCGATCTGAAAAAATCAAAATTTTCAAGGTTTCAACAAAAAAACACTATTTTTACATTTTTAATTCAATTTATTTTTAAATACTATTCTCGACCTACAATTTAATGTTTTAATGTGGTAATATTATTTTGTAAGGTCCTTTTTACTTTCCATTCGGGGATTTTTCTTACGACTTTCTAATGTCACTGCCATAAGTCCTTCACGATTCTTTTCTATTACTCGTTTTGAAACACTCGTTAATAATTGTACATGTCTTCCTGTTCCTTGTATGTGCATTGGAATTTGTGGATCAGCCAGTGGTGGTTCATCGAAATCGTATCTTTGAGTATAATGACCTCGTCTCATTTGAACAGTTGCTTCTGGAACTTCTGTTGTTTCTTCATTTTCATCCATGTGTAGTTCAGGGGGTTCGTATCTTGGATCATCGGTACCAGTTGTAAGTGTTGGTATTGTTGTAGCTACTTCTTTAACGTCTTCCGTATATTCAGGTATTGTGAATTTTCTATCATTATGCTGGTCCATCATTAATTCTTTTAGATGTTCTGGTATCAATGCACACGAGCATTCTGTTGTTTTTAGTTTGCAATTACATTTGCCAATATAAAATAATTCGTTTATTAAATCAACAAATGATTTAAATTCATCTCTTTTGTTTCTATGTTGTACATGTTTCTGGTATTTATCAAGCAAACCAGTTAATTTTTTTTAAAACACTCTTTCTATTAATAATTTCAATATTTAATTTACACCAAATTTGGATCAATTTATCTATTACGTGAGGAGTAAAAGTTTTATACGAGAACATTTTGTTTTCAAATTTAGCACGATCACTTAAAAAAAAATAATATTTTAAAATGTCACATTTAGTAGGCAAACTAAGATCATTTAAATCACTTGATAAACCAAAAACAACAACATCTTGATGAGGCATGTTAGTCAATCTAGAGTCAAAACTTGTTGATGTTGATGGTTCTTGATTATCCATAATAACTTTGATATTACAAAAAATATTGGTACTGTGATAACCGAGTTTTTATTTAAGTATTTTGGCAAACTGCGTGCGCATTGCACGATGAACGATTAAGGAAGAAGGAAAAGCAAGGCTTGGCAACGTTTAGTGTTGGTAAACTTCATTATTCTTTCATATCATTCATTATTTATAATCTGCAATAAAAAAACCCAAAAAAAAAAAAAACGGAGAAAATTTAGAATTTATTAGTTAAAAGTTCATTTTAGGCTATTTTTCGACAAAACATTCCTAATATCTCTACTAAAAATATTGGTATCAATACAAATTCTGAAAGGTGATAAAAATACCTTTCAAACCAGCCCAGATTGAGTAATCTACTATAGTTTTATCCGATTTTATAACGAATTAAATTAAACTATTCTATGTATATATGGAAAAATATTTTTGGGTGCTCCAAACCCGACTTAAAGCTATGGTCTCTTGAGCAACATTTCTCAGAATCACCTATAGATTACGTTTTTGCTATACGCTTCATCAAAAAATTAGCCGGCCCTAATATATATATATGTATATATATATATATATATATGTACATATATGTATTTTTTCACTTGACCATTTATGATTTTATTTTAAAAATGAAATTAATTACAAGTTAAACTCGGGTCTGTTTAAAAAAACGGTCGGAAATTGGCTGTTGTTGAATTCTACAGTATCTAACAGAAAAATAGTCTCACATCCAAGCAATTTTTACTTCATTCTTTTTTGTCACACAGTGGTGTTAGTTATCGTTTGTTTTAGTATGGTTAAATTTTAGTAACTTTTTTGCTTGGCTAAACAAGAAGGGCTTGCAATATTGAGGCATAACTGTTTTACCAAGGAATCAATTCTAAATGAAAATCCAGTCCAAGCAATAAATTTTTACATTTATACTTTGATGGAAAATCAATTTTTGGACTCCAATGCCAACATATGTATCAATCCGTAACACGATTTTCAGAATGGGCTGCATATAAGCTTTGGATTCTCTTTATATTTGTTTTTTTAAAGGTGCTATCAGACGGTATGTATTTTACATATGTACTGTCAAATTTTCCATCTGTAAAAGTTGTACACATCGTGTGATACATATGAAACTTTGCATGTGTAAAATACATGTGGAAATACATATGTAATTTTTTCGATTAGAACGCGCTCTATTTTTCTGTGGCAAACATAAACAAAACAGCTGGTTTGTTTTGAAACGAAATTTCTTGAAAAAATATATTGTAAAGAAAAATTTAAGAAAATTTTGACATACATACGGAATTACATATGGGTAAGAAAAGTGACAGTACATATGTAAAATACATACCGTCTGATAGCACCTTAAGCAAAACAGCAGGTTTTGAGCTGCGAAGAACCCAAGAGCAGATCATGGGAGATAATAACACCCACTTAAGTGTTCTCTTTGGTGCGGTGTATCCAAAAGGATAATTTTTATAGTGACATTTTTGTTTCAGTCTCTGTTTACGGTACAGTATTTCACGGATAATTACCTCGCAAAAAATGCCAATGTTTTTGGGTTATTATGCGGATTAAGCATTTAAACGAATACGCTTAACTTCCTCATCGAGGTAATTAAGCGAATACGTTTAAATACCTCAGTGAGGTAATAAAACGTATTTATTTACAAGATACCTTAACTTTGATGTATGAAAAAAAGTTAAGAAATAGGAATTTTTACATGTATCAGCCAAATCTTAAGATATAGTAATACAAAACAATGGGATTTGCTCTCTTGAATTTAATCTGTTATGATTTTTGAGATGTCCTGTCATATTCTACTAACAAAAGCGTACTCATACATACAAAGTTATGATCAGGGAAACCGTAAATATGCAATTGCAAGGTTTTCTTGTGTGACCAATGAAGGCAGAAGCAATATATTTATCCGTTTGAGAGCTTTTTAGGAATTTTGGTATCGATTTGTTTGTGAATAATTTGCATATTTAAGCTATTGCTGCATTTTTATTGCACACGTTTTTGAAACATATTTTAATAAATTGTAAGATCTGCCCATCGTCTGTACGAAGCTTGGCAGAATATCATTTTTCAATACTTATAAAAAAATAAAAAAAGTAAATAATAATAAAAATAACCACAATACTAATTAAAAGTAAATAAATTTATCAATGTGGCTCATTCTGCTTCACCTGTACTACATTTAAACTTAAACATTCCTTTAATCTATTGAATTTTCCCTAGGGGAAAGGGAACTAACACAAAACTTGCAACGTGACAGTTGTAAAGTGGTAGCGGCCGTATCTAGTTTTAACAATTTATCAAGGAGACTGGTCACTTTAACATGGCGATGTCCTAGAAGGGGATTAATTGGCATCCTTTTAAGAGTATGTAACTGGTCACTGAAATAACCTAAATAGACACATTAAATTTCGATTAATAAAGTGTCCTGAGTGAACCACTACCCGCACAAAATCCAGTCGTATGACTAGTTTAATATCAATTACCTTTCCACTGGAGTAACTACACTTTAAAAACCTTATAATCACCAGTTAAGTGATATGTCTTGTTTTCACTCCGCACAATTCGTTCCATTTTATTATAATATTTTGCGCACTGGTCATGGGATAAGTGCTTTAAGAACAATTGACACAAATATTCCGCAGGGATATTCTCTTAGGTTTTGAACTCTTATAAATGACCAAATTTTTGATACATAAATTTACCTAAAACTTCAATTAAAATATTTTTTATCACAATTTTTAAGGAATTTTTCTAACATTTTTACTACCAAAAATAATTAAAAAAAAACTCATACATACATACAATAATAAATTAAGTCACCCAGTTGGCCGGATTGCCGTTGACGACATCGTCGTCAATGATGTATGCACGACTTGTCCACTGTCATTTAGGTCTTCTGGAAGACAATTTTCAGGAAATTGTCGTTCACGACAGTTTGACCGACATTGTCTTATAAGTTGTCTTCTATTTGGCTCTATGTGGGACAGTATGAGCGACATTGTCTTATAAGTTGTCTTGTATACAAGCTATTGACGACAAAGTTTTCTTGAATGCTATTTAATCACTTGCTTGGTTTTTTTAAAATTCACACATTCTTTTTTTTTTAATTGTTGATTTAAATACCTACATAAAATTTACGAATTAGTTCTAAACAGTAAAATTGAAAAATGCTGATAGAGTTATTCGAGGGCTGGAAAATGAATGACATGTAGTTAATACTTCACTGTCAACTTTAGGATTGCTTATAAAAGTCGAATATAAAACATGTAACAGATATTAAAATTCCAACTATACTAAAAAACTGCCTGAAATAGATAACCATATAATAATTTTTGTCGTGGATGTCAAAAAACACGACATTGTCATGCATGTAGTCTTTGACGACAAAGTAGGAGACATTGTCTTTCTTTGTGTCGTGCACGATTTTCGCGACACTTGTTCGAAAATGTCGTTGACGATTTGTTCTCGCTGTCCCTCACATGTCGTGCAGAAATTAACATTGTCATGCATCCGTCTTCGAGGATGTCTTCAAGACGTGGCCAACTGGGCATGTTTAAAAAGAATTCAAAATAAAGAAAAAAATTAAATACTTAAATGTTTCCATTAAAATTGGCTTAAATTAAAACAAATTTAAGAATTTTGTCCTGCCACTGCAATGAAATCAATCATTCAATCAATCTTTCAATGAACGTACCATCTGAAAATAGATAAAAAGAAAAAACAATTTGGAAAAGAAGTAGTAAAAGCTTTTTGTGTCAATTTTTTTTTAGCAAAAGTAAAAATTTTAGAAGAGAAAACACAACATTTAAATAGTGCAAGTCAAGCAATTGCCAATAAATAATATACTTATGTATGTCGAATAAATAAATAAATTCTAGCATAGTTAGTTAAAAAAAGCAATTTTGTAAGCAAATTTGTAATAAAATCAAAAGTTTAAAAAATGCTTAAATACATAGTTAAACAAGAAAAAACAACAGAAAATTTTAGTATACTTTTAGGTTTTTGATTTATGTTTTTAATATTTATGGGTTCGAGCCCCGGCCACGGTCAAGAATGAAAGATTATCAATAACAATTTTAATTAATTTTCATGTTGTAAAAATTCCTTTCTTCATAAAAATAATTTAATGAAAATTAAATTTAATGAACTTAAGCCTAATTAAAAATATAAAAAATTTGAATTAAAAACCATAAATAGTTCAACAAAATAAGCACAATACTAATTATTTATGGGTTTATTTTGTAAAACACTTCACCTCACTAAAAAAATATTTTTATAAAAATGTTTAAGAATTCAAAAAAATTGTATATGAAAAATTATTTAACGCAAGTTAAAGGGATCCTGCAGAAGGTTAAGAGTTAATTGTCTAAATGCCACTAGTTTTTATGTTTAAATACTAGTGCATATGAGTACCAGTACTTGATGTAGTACAAGGGCACTACTTGTAGACTGATAGAATTTTTTGTAACACAACTAAAATTCCAGTACATATTTTTATTTTGATACTGCTTCTTAAATTTGAATTTAAATCATTTATTTACGGCATTTTTATTATAAAAAAAATTTTAAAATGCAATATGCTAATACAAAAAACACCCAATGTGGTGCAAGTATACTAGTACACGTCTAGAACCAATAGTACTAGTGATGTTCCAAGCACACTCAATGCTAATTTGAGCATTAAGATGGTATAGTAAAGTTTACAGTTGAGAACTAGTACTGGTTATTTTTGTACTAGTTTAGTACTAATTAGGTACTAGTTCAATCTTCTGAAGGGAATTTACAAAATAACCACTCGAATAGTTTGTATCAAAGTATTTGTATATTTAGATACAGTAAGGTGGGTCGAAAAAAAGTTGTGCCAGTCATTCGCTAGAATGAAAGATATGCAAATGAAGTTTCTAAATCAGGAACATTTTTCTGCCAAGCCCCTAATACAGCCCTTTTTGTTTTTTATATATAGCGCTGTCATTTAAAGTCCGATCCCATCAAATTGCATATTGTTGTGCATGGCTTGACAGTGGTTTCAATTTTACCTTTGATGACTTTTTAAACCAACATCAAATTTTGGGAGCCACTTATGTGATCTCGGATCCTTCCCCCAAATTTCCAGTTTTTTTAACGTGCTAAGAAAGTCCTTTTCCTCCAAATTAATACCTTTTTTTCTTTTTCACATACATGTTACATTAAAGCAGGTAGAACCCAATACAAGAAAAAAAAAATTCATCAGTCATGCCCTAGAAAAGTATATTTGTTAAGTTTGAAGAACTTTAACAATTTTTTTTTGCCACGCCTAAAAAAATTATAGATGGCATTAATTAAATCTCGCATCCTTCCCCTCTTATATCAAATTTTTCATAAATATAAAAGAAATCCTTCTGTAATTTTGTAAGTCAAGTAAGTTAAATACTCACTTTCAACTCGCGCCCTAAAATTATGCAAATTTTATTATTTTATCACACAGTAATTAAGTACATCGCCCCTTAAATCTGATCGAAAAATTCGCTGTCAACAATCGTGTCGTGGATATAAAATATTTTAATATTTAAGTGGACTCTGAAACTCTTCTGGCACTGTTTTTCAGATTTTTTTTTTTATTTTTCAATACTACAAATAGGAAGGAACTATTGTAATTATATTTATTGAAAATCTAAATGAAGACATTTATAAAAGCAAACATAATGTTAAATATTAAACCATGGTACAGAGTTTAAACAAGAATTAAAAAAACCAAAGAAATTGCTGAATTCTGAAAATGAAAAATACAAAATTAATAACATGCAAATGAGTTATTAAAAATATACATGCAAAAAATTATAAATCGAGTCGGTGTCGGTGTAAATCTTGAAGATATAAAAGGTGGCTAGGTTACACTGTAATGGCACGGAAATTCTAAATTAGGGTGCGGCGAGTATATTAATAGAAGATATCGTAAGTTTTAGAAGAATTTTTTTTGGCACGTGAAAAAATTAGACAATAGAGGGGAAGGATACGAGATTTCATCTTAAAAAAAAAAGATTCCCTAACCTAATCCCGCGAACCAGAGTCTCTGGTGGAAATCGAACCCGCAACCCCGGCGCTGATAGACTAGCTCACTACCAGCTAGCCTACCGGGACACTCCATCTAGAATTTTAAGTTAGATAAAAAAGCATTAACTACAAAAATGAAGCCATATTCTAGCCATTAACAATGATATTCCATACGATGAGATTTTAGGTCGTGGCAAAAAAAATTGTTAAAGTTCTTCAAACTTTTTTTCTTGTATTTGGTTCTACTTGGTTTAATGTAATATGTATGTGAAAAAGAAAAAAGGGGCTAATGCCCAATTTTCAGCATAATATTTAAATCTATATTAAGTTAATTTTCATATAAACTTAATTCGTATTTAAATACAGATTGATTTTTTGAGTTTTGTTTTAAAAGTCTTATTTAATTAAGATAAAAGTATGGTAGCACTACTTAATACAAAAAAAAATATCATAAAAAGTGTATTTATTTCCAAGTTGGCCTCCAAAAACAGTTGTTTGCTATTGCTTTGCCCGTTGTTGTTGCATTGGTTTAATATTCAGACCACCTTGCTAAGTTTTTCCAATGGAAATTTAAAATGAATTTAAATGTACCACATCGGTGAATTTAGTTACATTTAAGTGTTTAGTGAAGAAAAGTATTTTGTATTTAAAACGATTTTAAACATAAATGTGTTTTAATATCAATCCCAAAAATTGGGCATAAGTGTGCCAAAAAGTGAGTATATAAAAAGCTATATGGTGGTACATCCCATACGAATAGATGTTTTGTTTCGATAACCATTCTGTTTCGCCTACTTTTTGACGGATGTTGCGTATTGATTAAAGCCCTGCACGAATGCATTTGTTTCTTGTTCACAGTTCTCCACACCAAGTTATTGTTGTGTCAAACACTGTATTTTTTAAAAGATCAGTTCGAATGATACATAATGAAAAACCAAATCAATGTTAAAACAGTAGTTGGTTTCAAACAAATCTGTGTTAAAGACTAGATTACACTATAATACTTTGTATTAATACATGTCAAAAACTCAAGTAATATGACAAAGTGTGATAGTGTGAATGCAATGTGTCATGAAAATGACAAGTATTATGAAAAAAGTTTGACATCCCATACGACTTCATCGTTTTTTGAAAAATTTCTAAACAATAATACTTTTCATTGGATCAGGGTTGCATTTTATTTCATGTGTGAATGTTTATACTTTGTGTGATGGTGTGAACACAAACTGTCATGTTAAATAAGATTTTTTGACAGTCGCAACAAAACTCATTAGATTTCTATCTCACAAAGTATTATGGAATACGTAGTACTTGTGAGATAGTGTAATCTAGCCTTAAGCAGTAGTTTGATTAAACAAACAAATCAACGCAACGTATAATTTGATGTGAAAGAAAACACAACACACAACAAAATTTTTCACAATATAGTATTTGGTTCGTTAGCAATGAGCAATCGACAATCAGTATTTAAAAAACAAACGAATGTCTTGAAACGGCATTCAAATGCATTCGTGTAGGGCTTTAGTATTGGTTACCAAGTTTCTTGTACAAAATTTTGAAACTTTAGCTTGTTCCATTGTCTCGATGTACTGAAATGTGACATGTCCTTGAATGAAAGGTGCAATGGCCACTTATTTGACAGATGTTGTGTGTTGATAGCCCGGCCATTTGTACCAAGTTTGGAAACTTTAGCTATTGCCATTTTCATGATGTAAAGAAATTAATTTTGTACCACGCTTTCTTTTCCAATCTCGCCCAGCTATTGATATTTGTTGTGCATTGATTACCAAGCTTTTTAAACAAAATTTGTAAAGTTTACCTTTTGCCGTGCTCCAGACACAAACAATTGTATTTTGTGCCGCCCAATTTTTGAAAGATGTTGTTCATTATAACTAAAAATTTGTACACATTTTTAAACTGTTCTCCAAATATACGGATACATATATTGTCTTTGTATGGGGGTTGCCACGTCCACTTATCCACCGACGCCAACTTTTTGACAAACCAGCAATGTGTACTAAAGCCACAACAGCAAGTTCGTGTTGTGTGATGACGACAAAATTACTTCAGAATCACATGCGCATGTGGCTTTTTACATTCCGTGTACAATAGGCTTAACGCATAATAAAAAAGACCACATAAAGAGAAAACAAGCTTTTTCATATACATCAGGGATGATAAATGAGAAAACCAATATCGTACCAACGAACCTTTAAAATCGTACTTTTTCGGCCCCAATAGTACTTAATCATTTTTTTATAATATTTTTTTTTTATCAAAAGTAATTTTTGGGAATACAAAATTTTAATTTTATTTTTAAAAACAAAAATTTATTACAAATTTGACGTGTAAAGTATAGATATCAAAAAATACATGATCGTTAATTATACATAATAATAGGGTGGGGGTTTCGCGTCAAAAGCACATTGCGATTTTTGTTAAATAAGTCATTCCAAGAAACTTTGTCAAAGAAACCATAGTTAAAAAATGAATTTCGAGCCCCAGATTTTTATTTTTGATTGCCGCCAGAGAGCGTTTTCGTACACTTTTTAGAATCTCGGTTTTTGTGGAAAAGTAACGAATAATTTTCAAAATGCAATCTCGAATTTTAAGCGAAGAAAAATGTTTATGTACTGCAGAAACAGGAAAGGAGTAGAAAGTATTATAAAATTTAATTTAGCGCTTGTTAAATCTCCTTCGAAATAATTCGAAGTAAAATAATACTGAAGTGGGCTCCTACTGTTCCAAAATTCTGTTGATTACTTCTTGACGAGAAAGCCATCTTTTTGACGAATATTTGCAAATATTATGAGTTCATTCCAAAATAATCTTGAATTGAGAGGAAGTCGTCTCTTCTAAATACTATCAGCCATGTCACAGAACACAATTCCGTTCGGAAACGGAACTCATTCTTTTTTTTTGGTGCTTCAGAAAATTAATTACGAAAATATTTTTCGGAATGAAACCATTTCTATTTTCATGAACGGAATGGGAGTTTTCTGTATCTTAAACGGCAAATAATTATCAAAATATACTTTCTATCAGTAAACAAATATGTTTTTTTTATATATTTTTCAAAAGAAGTATATTTTAAATAATTTTTAGCAATTTATTTTACAAATATTTAAAACTTTTTCTAAAATCTTTAACAAGAAAACAAAATTTTCGTAATGGATTTATGAAGCATTGCCATATCTCTTTTGTTGTCATATTTTGTCAAAATGTACATACCGGCAACACACAAAACAAAACAAAACGGAAAAGAACAAAGCAAAATTGGAAACAATTACATTTGTTAAACTTTTTTTTAGCCTGCATTTCCCGCATTTTAATTTAAAAATTAAATACGCCCGGCATATTTACTTTTTAAATTCACAAATTTTAAAGTTGATTACTTTTTTACACATAAATAAAAACTCAAATGTAAATCTTTGTCTACAAAAATTTTGTTAACAGCTGTTTTTTGTCTTGCTAAGTGAATTTGTTGCCATATTAAATTGTAATAAATACTGATGTTGCCAAATGGGTAACATAAAAATCGCTTAAACGAAATTTTTCGGATTGATGAAAACGATTGGAATCCAAAGCACCAAAAATGATTTCGAACGGAATGGCAAATACGGAATTGACAGCATTCCGAACGGAATCTGTGACACGGCTGTATGTAAAACTTTTGCAGAAGTGGTTTCCTATATCTTTTAAAAACTTATCAATATCATCAGAAAATGTACGCTTATATGCTGCCGCTGATACTTAATTTAGAATGTGGCATAAGCAATCGTTCAATGAACAAGTGCAAAAATCTATTCGCATTAGCGGAGTTCAGTGTTTGGTGCAAATGGTCTTGCAAAACAGCAAATGCAAAATATCATAGCTGTTTTGTTAAATCCAACCACAAAAGAAAGAGTTTCCCTTAGTCTAATTTGGAAACTTACATTCTTCAGATACATATACAGAAATCTCTAATGTAATAGTGTTTTTACCTAGAAAGTTATCTTTTAAAATTAAGGTCTTATTGACGAATATTTAAAAACTTTATGTTGATATTTTGATTGTTATTTTATATTATTGAATTTTAAGTTTTTTGAAAAATTTTGGCTGAATTCTGAAGTTTTACGAACTAAGTTCATTGTAATTTGATTATATAATTTATTAGCAAATATTTTACCAGATGACAGCATTCGCATCAAATCATCTTTATGAAGAATAAACAATATTAATTGCAGAAGATAACATTTTTAATTTGATACTGATAAAAAAATATTCATACTCCGGAAATAACAAAAATAATAAAAGGTCTGATGTAAAATATAAGAAAATTTCTCATGTGATTTTGATTCATGTCAATTTTACATGTTTCGTATAAGATGTTACAAGAAAATTTCAAGTGTTCAATTAATTGATAATTATTTGGAAAATGGCAGGCATATAAATACGATGGTTTCGAAACGGAAAATTATAGTTAGATCTCTTGATTGAATACGATCACTAGTGTCAAGTATAGTTCAGGAAAATGAAAATTTGTAAGTAAAGATTTCTGAATTTATACATACATATGTATAAAAGGATAATTTAAAAAATTATTTTTTCAAGACTTGTTAATTTTATTTGTGGCCTTGCTGGGTACACATTCAATCGATGCTTTTCTCCAACATGGCGAAACTGTACCCGATTGCAGTCGATATGAGGATGGCGAAACATTACCGGATACCAAAAGTTGTTCTCAATATTATTTGTGTGTAGCTGGCAATGCTATACGACAACGTTGCGCACGTGGTCTGTACTTTGATGCAATGGCGGGTAATTGTAATAGAGCCTTCTTGGTTGACTGTTCTTTAAATCGTTTAGGCTCTGAACTTAATGAGATTGAAAACATTAAACCAAATATTGAATTATATATGCATGGTTATAATGAAGAGAGACCAATGCCAAATGCTGCAACAAGCGCTCCACCTTGTGACGAGGATTCAGCTACAAAAACAACGACAACAACTACTTGCAGTACAATTACGACTACCACAACACCTTGTACTACAACCACAACTAGTACTACAACTACATCAACTTGTACTACAACCACAAAAACTACAACTACAAAAACCACAACAACAACTTGTACTACGACTATAACCACAACAACTTGTACTACGACTACAACCACAACAACTTGTACTACGACTACAACCACAACAACTTGTACAACGACTACAACAACAACAACTTGTACTACGACTACAACCACAACAACTTGTACTACGACTACAACCACAACAACTTGTACAACGACTACAACAACAACAACTTGTACTACGACTACAACCACAACAACTTGTACAACGACTACAACAAC
Organism: Pollenia griseotomentosa; assembly: GCA_963931875.1. Classification (NCBI taxonomy): domain Eukaryota; kingdom Metazoa; phylum Arthropoda; class Insecta; order Diptera; family Polleniidae; genus Pollenia; species Pollenia griseotomentosa. Next base: position 85,991,831 of record OZ007563.1, read on the forward strand.
AACTTGTACTACGACTACAACCACAACAACTTGTACCACGACTACAACCACAACAACTTGTACTACGCCTACCACCACAACAACTTGTACAACGACTACAAAAACAACAACTTGTACTACGACTACCACCACAACAACTTGTACAACGACTACAAAAACAACAACTTGTACTACGACTACAAAAACAACAACTTGTACTACGACTACCACCACAACAACTTGTACAACGACTACAAAAACAACAACTTGTACAACGACTACAAAAACAACAACTTGTACTACGACTACAAAAACAACAACTTGTACTACGACTACTAAAACAACAACTTGTACTACGCCCAGAACTCAAGCACCATGCACTTCAACAACATCAACATGCGCTCCCACAACACCAAAATGCTCTCCCACAACACCAAAATGCTCTACCACACCTTCTTCCTGTTCAACTGCTGCAACTAATATTTCTTCCGACAAAGACGCCAAACCCCGATGTTTTGCAACTACCAGAGACTGTCAGTCATTACCGGATGGCACAATTCTATTTGATTGCAAACACTGTCGCCGTTACTATAAATGCTCTAATCAACGCACCAGACGTCATAGATGTCGTCCCGGAAGCTGGTACGATCAAGATACTCTCACTTGTCTCCCACGCTCTATAGCAAATTGCGCAGCACACAGACGTTAATATTGTTCTAAACGATTATGCTTATATAAAAAAATAAAGAAGATTTGAAATTAAAAAAAAAGAAGTTACTTTTTACGTTACAACATCAAAAATATTTAGCCAATTAACAAAGTGTTCTAAAGTGCTATGTACTAAAGAACTATTTTGGGCTAATAGCACTGTTGTGAACAGTTGTATTATAATATGATTAATTATTGTAAACGCCAAAATTAAATGACAAAAAAATATAAAAATTTAGAGAACAAAAACCGCTGGAAAAATAGCAAACTGAAAATACATATATGTATATGTAGGTAACAAAATTATACTGTCATATAAGTTTTTATATGAAAAATAAAACAAAATTATTAAACCAGTCAAAAAAATTAAGCAAATAAAACCAATACGACATAATAGAACACTTTGTGAATTGCTTAATTGAATTAATCGTAATTAGTATTTAGTATTTGCGAAAAAACGCCCGAGATCGTTGCAAAGCGAAGAATAACAAACGAATATTGGCATTTTTAATTAAAATTAGGTTTGATTAAAAATTAAGTAAGAAATAGTAAGATATGTGTGAAATTTTATTATGATGACTGATAAATGCACAACAACGCATATGCGACAATCCATCAAAATCATGACGCCTTAATTGAAATTTAATTTAATTTAAAGTAACGTCAGGAGACCTTTGATCTAACGAAAAATTTAATATGCGTGCATGAAAAACTATTTGTGTAGGAACAACAACAACACAACAAGAAGAAAAAAATATAAGTTTCATTTTTAAAAAGTAAATAAGAAGCAATATATTCTATTTGTTAAAATTATTTAGTTAAATATGTACATCAAATTTTCAAAGTAGAATGATTATGAAAACCATCGCGGAAATGGTGCTGGTGTCTTATAATTGAGACTTCTTCTGTAAACAAAGGGCAGAGTACAACAAAACTGAAATAAGCAAGTGTAACAGGTAAGTAAATAATAATATTCTCTCTATCTCTGGATCTCTGGGGTAAGTGTTTAGGATTAGAATCAATCTAATCTACTTATCAGATTATTTCAAGTACGAATCGGGACTAAACCAACTTAGAAATTCTTGAATTAAGCACTGTTAAGGATTAATTTTATCTAAATTTTAATAAAGTCAATCTCGTTTGAATAATCCGTACTTGAATCAAGCATTCTGTACATGATTTAAGGAAATCCGAATGTACCGTACAATTGACACCGCTTTGGCTTGATTTAAGAACGAATTGATTTCAGTGTATAAAATGACTTATTTATAAAAAATAAACTCCTAAATTATATTTAAAATAAACTCTATATTTGAAAAAAAAACTTTATCATTTGCAATGGAACTAAAAGGTTTATAAATATAATGGTATTGTTAAGTAATTTTTGAACAGATCGATGAAAAGTATTTCAAGGATATTTTTTTTTTATCAAATTTTATACGAAAACAAACATACAATTAAGTATAAAAAATCTGTTCTAAATGGTGTCATTAAACCCTAGTGAACTAGCTTTAAATTAAAAGGATCATTCGCATACACTTAAACAATTGCAAACAGCAAAAATAAGCGGATACTTTACAAATGTAAATGCGAAGCCGAACTCTTATCTATAAATACATATAAATGGTAGTTTAAGCATATGTTTTCATAGGTGTTTTGACAAAGGAAAACGCTAGTCTATTTAATTAAAACTGCAATTTAAAGAGAAATAAAATGATGTACAATATAAATCTTATAAGTTTTTTTATTTAAAGAAATACTTGAGCAATTTTTTTACGATTTTAATTATAAATATTTTTTTTAATTTAAAAGATTTTGTTATTCGTGCTTAATTCCCAGTTTTTATTCTTGATAAAAACACTTGAAATTTATTGTTGATGGGATAAGCTATTCCTATGCGCATTTCACTGGTTGCTTAGGCTTGCTTAGGTTGCTTTTTTTTCTTTATATGTACTTATATATTTATTTACTGAATCTGTTATGTAGGCCTAACTAACAGCAAGTAGTAAAAAATGTGAAAACTAAAAATTGGTCCCACTCTAGCAGAACATTAATGTTCAGACGATTTCGGCCTAGCGGTGTGGAAGATCCGCTGTTCGAATCTGAAGTTGAGAAAGGTGCCTTCCAAGTGAATTTAGATGTTTTTTTCAGTTTTATAATATATTTTGCATACACTTTTCGAAATTCATCGTTTACCAGTGGAAACTCTAAATCCTAATGAATGCTCTCATATCTTATATACCATGGCGCTCCGGTCATGGTTGTAAGAATTTTTGATTGTGCCCTCTGTATTAGCTTGTGCTACCCGTTCCCCATAATTGGATACCATATTCCCAAATCGGTTTCAAAACAGGATGACTTTATGATCCAGGCTAAGGTAAGATTTGCCACTACTTAACTAATAAAGTCTAGATGCTGTTAATTTCAAGTTAAGACTCTTGGTTTCTATCGGGTATGATCTAGAAATCGAAATGAAGTGGATTTAAAATCGAGCAAATTTTAAATACGAACCTGTTATGCAATTTCATAAAAATATTCCCTTTTATTTACCAAATTTTTTGAGTACCATTTAGCTTTATATGAATAAACTCTTAAAACCAGAAAAAACTGCGGTAATCTTGTAAATAATTGAACTCAAAATCTCGCTCGATTTCAATTTCACTTCATTTCGATTTTCAGAATATGCCCGTATATGTCGACGTCAAGGTATGCAACAAAATCAGACTGGGGTGTTAAAACATAATAAGTGTGACAGGTGGGCAATTTTCTTTCCTGTGTGTAAACGCAACGTGTTTAGTTTAAAACCGTTTTCTTGAGTTCTCCAGTTTATCAACCAAGATAACACTTGACTAATATAGTCATTAAGTTGACAAGAAGCAACTTGCGAGTTCGCATACGAACTTAGAAAATCTGTATCTTACACAAATGTGGATATGGCCAGTGGGCAAATAGGAGGTTTATATAAAAAAGAGAGTATTTAGTGGCATTTATGTTATATTTTCTTGTCACATATTCTTTCGTAACCTAAATACAAACATAACTCTCTAGTAATTTTTGGGTGTAATAAACTTAGTACATTTATGGCAGTGACCCAGCGGGAAAAAGAAGGAGTAGGAAGGCTTTCTAGAAGGCCTCTGTACCCCTTCTTTTGGATGTACAAGGCCTTCTTGCTCCATTCCATACTCATATCTTTTTTACACACGTTGTCATTGCGGAGAAGGCCTTCCGCTCTCGCTTCTTCAGCAGGTACATAAGAAGGGTAACGGGACCAAAAAAAATTGATTTTGCTTTTGCTTGTGCAAAAAAACAATACAAAAAATGTTACTCCTTTTCTACTCCCTTCTCATAGAAGCGAGTGTGGAAGGTGTATCTTATCTTTTATACGAAAGAGCCGAGGCATTCTATGAGGCCTTCTTTAGCAGTTAGATAAGAATAGTAATTGAATCAAAAAATCTTTTAAGCAGGCCTTTAAAAAGGCCTGAAGTAAGAAGGTCTTCTGAGTTTTCCCGCTGGGGAAGGGCACATACATACTATCACATTTATGCTTGTGTGGGAAGCAGCAGAAAAAGAATGACGCTCATCAACGAGAAATGATAATAAAGCAACAGCCGAACGTACATTGTCACAGACCACACGAAGAAGTTTATAGTGTACATGAATCAACGTCACACAAGCAGCATTTTGATTCCTATGCACGCGTACATAGGATTTGCAAAAGTGCCCTTCACTGATTTTTGGCCACATCCCAGCGGGAAAACTCAGAAGACCTTCTTACTTCAGGCCTTTTTAAAGGCCTGCTTAAAAGATTTTTTGATTCAATTACTATTCTTATCTAACTGCTAAAGAAGGCCTCATAGAAGGCCTCGGCTCTTTCGTATAAAAGATAAGATACACCTTCCACACTCGCTTCTATGAGAAGGGAGTAGAAAAGGAGTAACATTTTTTGTATTGTTTTTTTTTGCACAAGCAAAAGCAAAATCAATTTTTTTTGGTCCCGTTGCCCTTCTAATGTACCTGCTGAAGAAGCGAGAACGGAAGGCCTTCTCCGCAATGACAACGTGTGTAAAAAAGATATGAGTATGGAATGGAGCAAGAAGGCCTTGTACATCCAAAAGAAGGGGTACAGAGGCCTTCTAGAAGGCCTTCCTACTCCTTCTTTTTCCCGCTGGGATTATATAGGTTCTTAATCATGAATGGTAATCTCGAGTCACATCCTGCAGATTTTCTAGTATTGTATGTTTACTGATCGAAAAAAAAAATTTTCTTGTTTTGCGAGGCACTAGTAGTAAATTTTAAAAAGTAAGCGCACATTCATGCGCTACGCAATAAAACATACAGAGATACAGTAAGCTAAGTGAACGAATTTTTAACAAACATGCGCTACGCAATAAAACATACAGAGATGCAATAAGCTAAGTGAACGAATTTTCAACAAATTAAAAACAAATAAAACAAACACGACATTCCCCTACTACGAAGCAGTTTAGTAAGGGAACATATTTAAGTATAACGGTAAAAAAAATTCAGTCTGTAAAGTGATCGGTACATTCACCAATTTTTATATTCACTGACCAAAGCGCTTTCTGTGTCAAAAATCACTCAATTCACATGAGGGCTTTTACGACGTCGTTTATCTTGATTCCCTTTAAAAGCAACTTCCAAAATCTCTTTGCGTTCATACGATGATTTTTGGTTGCATGTCTTTTTTTTTATTTACAGTATGGCATTGATTACCCGTCATTCGATTAACCGGCAGCTTCAATTAACTGGAAAATAAAAATTTTTTTGCATTGATTTAAATTACCTCTATTATCCGGCATTACCCCTGCTATCCGAAATTATAAACAAATTATCTTTTTTTCGTTTACTTTTGAACAATCAAAACAAATTTAAATAAACGAAGAAAGAGAATTTCCCAACGTACTGGAAGCATGTTCTGCCAAAAAAATATATATAATCAAGAATGCTGCCGGTCCCGTCTATTATCGATAATCGAGGTCTTACTGTATTTTCAACCACACACTTCAAAGTAAGAAAAAGAATAAAACGTAACAAGAAAAAGTTAAAAGAGAAATATAAAAAACGACATGAAAAACACAAAACGAGTCGTTTTGTTTACCCCTCTTTCCTCTCTACACCGCTCGCCACCAAACCAAAAGAGACGTCGACAAATCGACGTCGTAAAAGCCTCCATGTGAATTGGCTGAATGTATTACTTCAAATTAAGAACTCGCCTTATACAATTTTTGCCTTTTTTAAGCGAAACTTCTACGTTTTTCTCTTATAAAGCTGCTTCTTTGGAAGCTCCATTTTGTATTGGGATAACCATTTTAATATCTTGCGAATTAATATTTGTCTAGGAGTGGTTGTGAATGCTTCACTCAGACTAAAATCATTTCTTCGGCTATTCAGTTGAAAGACCACGCTAAATTGCTCTGCAAAAACTTTAGCCTTCTCTGCAGTACTGCGTGCCCTGGTTCCTTCAGCTTACTTTAAATGACCTTGTGCCTCTACCGGTAGCTTAATATTTCTTAAAGCCTTCAAAAGGGAGGAATTTGTGTGTCTTGTGTTTGTAAGACTTTAAATATATTTATTATTTATGCGATCCTATTCCAAGTGTTAAGCCTAAGCTTTCTGACACCAGTGGACATCCTTTTCTTTGCAGCATGTTATCTATTTTGTTGCCACTCTCTTCTGAGATATATTATTATCCTTATTATTAATACTCCAAAGCAGAGTATCAAACCGTTCGCCTGAAAATCGGCGACTAGCCCACGCCACTTAATCCTTTAAGACTTATAGACGATACCGTTTTAGGGAGCTCCAATCGTCTTAATATTTGAAATGCCAAGATTTATTTAACAAAGTTGCATTAAAAAAACTGTATTTTTTCGACAAACCTTAAGAAAAGCATACCTAAGAAGCAAAGATGGTTGTTTTTCTTTAAAAAAAGTCCTTTTAAATTTTTTCTCCAAGCAAAAACATGAAAGTAAATAGTGAAATAACGATGTCAGATGGATTGAGTCGAATATGGAGCGGGTAGACGCCCAAGGGCAATTAGGGCAATATCAGTCAATAGGGTTAAGTGCAGGACCTTTTTGGACTGTAGGAGAGCCATTACCGAATTTTCCTCGGGCAATAGGATCCGTATCATATGGGTATCGGGCTATTCGGGGATAATCCGAAATGAAAGGGCCAAGTAGCTCGCTATCGTGGGAAGAGAACTCGAAGCAGTTAACCTGGCGAATGCGTAACCGTTTGAGGCAACAAAAGCGGAATTGAAGACGTGGGCTATCAAAACGCACACTGCCAGTTGGAATAGCGGGACTGTGGGTAGGAACACTAAGATTTTATGGGGTAACGCAGACGAGAGAAGAACAATGGGAGTAAATCCGAAGTTAGGACGTATCCAGACTGGTCATACACAACTACAACAAATTGGACAAGCGGAATCTGACGAGTGTAGAGCGTGTGGTAAGGAGGGTGAGACGCTGGAACACTTTTTCTGCCACTGTGAGGCCTTCGTCGAAATAAGATCCAAGGACTTTTTTGAAATATTCATTTATTCCTATTTTTATACCAGATTTTTCCAGAGTAGCAGAAGTTGCAAATATTTATTGGTATTTCGGCCTTTTCGGAAGACTGCACCCGTATGCAGTCAAAAAACAGGATAATTACACAACAGCTCGCCAAAATTATTTATTAATAATGCATTTAAGAAACTAACTAATGTACATATCGTACCTTTTATTTACAAACAAACATAAAAAACTTGATAAAAAAAAGCTTGAGTAGTTTGTGAATTAAATTATAAATATTCTTATTTTTAAGCAACTTATGAAATACGTAACAAAATAAGCATAAAACAATAAATTGCTTAATTTGCATTTAATATTTTTTTAAACCTGTTCTTTTATTTTATAGAAAAATAGGTTTGAGCCGGTTTAAAGTCAATAAAGCCACCGCCGACTAACAAAAACAGTTGCGCCGCCGCCGCCGATTAATAGGTTCCGGCTTGGTTCAATGATCTAGATCTGAAACCATCAATGATGTCAAGTCATTGGATATATCTTCCTCACACTGTAAACAAGGATTTGTGTGGATGTGACTGCTAATGTATTTTGTTTTAGTCAGTTCAATAGTTAACAAAAACACCGAGCTTGGTTTTCTCATTTTCCCGAAATAGGTAACAATAACTCGGTCAGTGAGTTGTCAAGGGCATACGAAATCAAGGTTATTTTTCCGATCTGCAAGAACATTATAAATCTGTCTCCATCTACGGCTTATTAAAAAACAATATTCAACGTGTTAAGGAATTCGTTAAACTTATCGTTGTTGAAATTCGCAGAGGAAAATAAAAAGAGGTTAAATCGTCATAAAGCATCAAGATGAAAGAATGTAGCCCGCATATAGTCCCTTGCAAATTCAGCTAGGGCGCAATGTTTTTATCGATTTCTAAAAAACCTGAAATATAAAACTTATGGTGATTTCTTTTCTGGCAAAAACGTTCCATGTATGCTACCATTCGCGCAGGTTTTTGTTCTATTCTAAAAATATATGCAAAAAAGTGTAAAGTTGTCGTTTTCCTTTCTAAATATGTTGCAACAATAAATGGCAAATTTGTTTCATTTCTTGCCCGCTGTTATAATTGAGCGTTTTTTTGCATATGCGTAAAGTACTATTTTATGCAAGCCAGTATTTTTTCTAATAACTTTTTTCTTGTGTTTGCCTACAATTTGTGTTATATTGTGATTTTTGGTTATATTGTGATGGATATAAAAACTTTTTGGTTTTTTTGATTGTTTTACTTTTATTTAATAATGATTTTTTTGGCGTACAATTTTTAACAACAGCTGACATTAATTATTGAAAATCAGTGTTGTTAAAGCTTATGGAATTTAAAGAAAATTTAATGTTGAAAATTGCTACAACCGTGGTGAATATCGCTTCTAGTACTAACTTTGCATTACATTTTTAACACGATAAATACACATTAGTGTTGAGTTTAAAACTTAAGCTTCGTACAGACCGTGGTCAGATCTTACAATGTTGTCATTAAAATTGACTAAAAATGTCTTGCAACTGTGTGAACATTTTACGCTATCTTCATTTGGCAGATGTGTTAAAGTAATGCATCTGCCAATAGCACCGTTGTCAGAAAAATTACAACATTGTAAGATCTGAACTTCGTCTGTACGAAGCTTTAGCTATTATTTTGTTCCATTGTAATTTGGAAAAATGTATCGTTTTGTAAGGGTACGTGTAAGCTGATAAATATATTACACAATTTTAATGCATTATTATTTTTTAGAAAAATAAACCGAAATAAACATTACGTCAATTTCTTTATAAATTGAACTAGTTTAGATTAATGCTGGTTCAATCCAGTTGAATTTCAGAAACTTATTCTGATTAAGAGTGTTAATATTTTGAGAAGGTGCTTGCATAACAGCTGTATCTAAACAAAAGCGGCACGTGTTTTCTAGTTGTCAAAATTTGTCATGCCCATACAAATAGTATGAATTTTCCCTAAATAGCGAGACGCCAATGCTTTGTAATTGGAAAATCCGATTTTGGCAGTGCGTTTAATAGTGAAGTTGGCCACAATTAATAAGATTTTGTTTGTCGTGCTTAATTCCCAATTTTTATTCTTGATAAATATACTAAAATTAATATTTATTTTTGAAATTAATATAATTTGGGAAATTTAGCCATTTTAGGGTCAATCTAGCGGTTTTATTTCCATTTTAATTTCTGTTGTGTGGGTTTTATGTAACATGAAAGTTAAAATTACTGTTCGTGACACAACGTTGACGCCAATGCGAATTCATACAAGGTGGTCTTATTTTGAAAATGGATATCCCTACAGATAATATTGGACTACGTGGTCCATTGTGGCTTAAATGGACTACTTACAACATGTTATAAGAAATTAACATTGCTGCCAATAACTGCATGATGTATACTTTTCTATAGTTTACAGTATTACACATTGGTAGCCCTAATGATGTCCATTATTAATTGCTTATTTAAAAGTGAAAGTTTGTGAAAGTTTGTGAAATTTGTGAAAGAAAGGTAAACAAATTAATAAAATAATAGCAATAATAGACTACAGGGCACACCATAAAAGGCGATTAGTAAAAAATGAAAAATGCTTAAACTACCACATTATCGTACTCCATACTGTAGTGACATGGAGTACTTTTAAAACTAACCTACTTTAGTATTCCATGGTGTAGTTTAGGGACTACTTCGGTGGGTTATATGGTCCCCTCCTAGGACATCGTAATGTTAAATGGACCACCTTTTACCCATATATTTGGAATAGTTTTGGAGTACTCCTACTCCTTTATGGACTACTCTTTACATGCATGTATGGACTAGTCTCGTTATCTGCAGAGGATAACACTGTAAAATACTTTAACGTTGTGTCAAAATAATACAACACTGTAGTAAACAAAATAGCTGTTTGTCAAAAATACACGTATGTTGTGGAATGCAATAATTTAAAAATGTGTCCTAACAAAACATTATTTGCAAGAAATTTAGATTTTTTTAATTTAAAAAAAAGTGCGGATGAAGCAGACCGATTGCTCATGGAATCTTTTTTTGATAAGGTTTCATTGTATTCACGATCCAAAGTTTTAAGCCATTATGTTAAATTTCTTTAAAATTTCTTCAATGGAAAAAGAGTTGCATTTATACCAACACCACAAAAGTGGAGAGGATATTATCCCAGCCAGCATTTTCAATCGTGTAAGAGTCTACGAGGAATCCCATAAAGAGCGTTTTTCATCGTCGATTAGCGCATTTTTTAATCGTAAAAGATTTCTTGCACGAAAATAAAGGAAAAGCGTGTCAGAAAATGTTCAAGAAAGTAACAAATAAAAAAAATTTTGATGTTTTTGTTATTATTACTCGTCAGATTATCATCAGAAGGATCAATCGTATACCAAACAGCCTATGACAGCTGGGATGCGTTTGTGCTGATGTTTGTAACACCTTTACAAATCGTCAACGACATTTTCGAACAAGTGTCGTGAAAATCGTGCACGACACAAAGAAAGACAATGTCGCCTACTTTGTCGTCAACGACTACATGCATAACAATGTCGTCTATTTTGACATCCGCGACAAAAATTATTGTATATGGTTATCTATTCCAGGAAGTTTTTTAGTATGTATAGTTGAAATTTTAATTTCTGTTACATGTTTTATATTCGAATCTTAAAAGCAATCCTAAAGTTGACAGTAAAGTATTAACTGCATGTTGTCCATTTTCTTGCCCTCGAATAACTTCATCAGCATTTTTCAGTTTTACTGTTTAGAGCTAATTCGTCAATTTTATGTAGGTATTTAAATCAACAATTTAAAAAAAAAGAATGTGTGAATTTGAAGAAAACCAAGCAAGTGATTGAATAGCATTCGAAAAACTTTGTCGTCAATAACTTTTATACAAGACAACTTATAAGACAATGTCGCTCATACTGTCCCACATAGAGCCAAATAGAAGACAAGCTTTAAGACAATGTCGCTCATACTGTCCCACATAGAGCCAAATAGAAGACAACTTAAAAGACAATGTCGCTCAAACTGTCCATGGCCCAATTAGTAGGCCTGCGCGCAACTACAACAATCCAACAATAGAAAAAAACACGCATTTTGTTTGTGTAAAAAATGATAAAGATGTCAAAAACAAAAGCAATTGTTTGTGTAAAAAATGATGGAAATGTCAAAAACAATTGCTACAATAACAATTGCACGTAAAAACACAACTCTGCAGGCGTTTCAAGCAGACCTGCTAATTGGACCATAAAACTGTCGTGAACGACGATTTCCAGAAAATTGTCTTGTTTTAGAGAAAACCTAAACGCCAGGGGACAAGTCGTGCATACATCATTGACAACGCAGACGTCAACGGCAATCTGGCCAACTGGGGTTCTTGAAATTTAATTTGAATTTATGTATGTATGTAGAAATGTCAAAAAAAAAAAATAGCGGCATATCATTTTGACATATAGTTACTAATCAGCGGATGCTTACGTAGCAAGCCAAAAGTCACATTTTATGAATTCGCCGTTGTTGACGCTTTTGTATAGGGATGTCTTATCAGCGTAAAAGCTAAGAGGAAGAAAACGTTCCGCCGCCCCTCTTGTTTTGGTACGGCTGTTAGAGACTCAGACCCTCCCATAGCTTGGGGATTTTTAGACAGTTGTTAGTTTAATTTAAATATATTGTGATAAGAGCTAGTTTCAATATTCGTAAGCTCCGACCAAATGCTCATTCTCCATTTCAAATCTTTTAACTTTTAATGCAGTTTGCCTTTCTCTCAGCCTTTTTTATCGTAGAGTTTTGAGTTAACCCCACCCCCTTTAGAGGAACCGCTGCGACAAGTTTTCATTGCTCGAACACTTCAAAAAACAGTAAAGCCCTAGCAAATCGCGCGGTTTTCAGAACATGCTGTAATTCGTTTTTCTAACCGCTAGCGATTTTTTTTCTAAAAACTGTCTACATACATATCGTTACCTAAAACGCAAAAGGGCCTATCTAACATTTTAAAAATTTTACAGGAGAAGCAAAAAAAACTTTAAAATGACAATTGACAACAATATTGCGTTTATCATATATCTTTTTTAGATAGGACCGGTTGTTTTTTAGTTGATAAATCACTTATTTTGACGCAATACATCAGAATCAGTGAAAAAGTTGACGTTTTATTTTTCGTTAGTTAGGGCCTTTTACGTTTTAGTTTACCATATATTATTTTTAAGTTTTCATCGAATTTTGAAGAAGCTACTGCATTTGTCCATTACTCATATGTTCAAAGATTTTTTTTAAATATAGTACATACATATAAACAAAAAAATGGAATAAAGTTTAATATTAACAAAAATGTGCATCAAATGGTCGTTTTTTGTATGAAGTCTGAAACAATTCTTTACAAATCACTGTAAAATAAATTATTTTATGCTTATATTTGTTTTTATTTTCTGGGGTCCAAAATAAACAAGAATTTCGCAGAGGAGTGTTATTAACACATGTCAGGTTAAAGTCGTCATGTCTTGAGTTGCACAGACTTATAAGAATAGGACTATTGCTAGAAAGCCTTTTAAATTGAATTTTGACTCGAAGAAGCTCATTTGGAAAAATGTGTTCAATAATAAAATAATGTATAAAAATCCAATATTTCCCACATTCTAATAACTTTAACAAATAACTTTAAATTACATTTACAAAATTTGTAATTGAAAGGGAACATTTTTCTACGTTATAGTACACAAGACTCTGTTTTAAATATAATTTAAAAGAATCTCTTATGTACGATTCCTGAAAACAACAAAAACACTTTTCCTGAAAAATCCTAGTAATTTTTTCCCGCTTAGAAACCCTAGTCGGAAATGGCAAGCTTAAAATGTATTATGTATCAGATATGACTTTGTTGCTAAGCGTTACATAACGTTTTAAAAAGTTTTATTTTAGGTTCTATTCAATAAAGTTTCCGACATGTATCTTGTCTGGCTATTAAAATGTGTAATAAGAAATACAATTTCTTTAATTAACTTAATTGATTTTTCATGTACTTAAGAGCGATATAAAAAATAAGTATCTTAGAAATTCCAGAGAGCGAGCATACACTTTATGAACCCTTTAAAGCTAAAAAAAGTTTTTTTTTATGAAAAATCATACTTATGGCATATATAATCATTGAGTAAAAAAAAAAAAAAATTGGAACTATTTAGTGAACATAAAAGTTTGAGGTTATTAAGTGCAAAAATGATTAAAGTCAGTAACATAAACCCCCTTTTTTTAAAGACTCCATATTTTTTAAAATATACCGCATATTTTGATCATTATAACTGGCTCTCATTTATACATTTATAGGCCATTTCATTAAAATCAAATAAATAGGTAAACATTACATATAAATACCACTTTGACTATTCAAAATTTGTTTGGTTAACCTTTTTAACATTGCAGCGGTATAAAGAAACAATGAAATTTTGTAAGTATTAAGGAAAAAATGTTGCTAGTCATATACATTTAAATAAATTGGAAAAATATACAAAGATATTTTAGCTGGAACTATTTTTCTAATGAGCTTAGGTCTTGGTTACTGTGATGATTGTGGCGATGGTGATGTGGATCATATGATTGAGCCTCCTACAACTACAGAAAACCCCCCAGCTACAACTACAGAAAAACCCACTACAATTACAGAAAGACCCACTACAACTACATCTACTACTGTGTCACCAAATAATCTTTGCGCATCTACCACTACCACCTCAGCCTGTACACCGGAACCCATTCCAGTACCATTATTTAAACAAGCTCAAATCCTAGTTAGTTTATCTGATTGTAAAAGTTTAAGCACGGGCACGATTCTAGTCGATGCACAACACTGTCGTCGTTATTATACCTGCTCGGCGGGAAGAACACAACGTAAAAGGTGCCCGGTGGATAATTGGTATGATCGTCAAATGTTAACTTGTCGTTCAAGAGATTTAGTTCGAAACTGTCCTGTTAACAAAAATTGAATTCAAATAAAACAAATAACATTTCTGAAGTAAAGTCTAATGCCTGTATTCATAAAATTTACTATGAAATTTATCCTTAATAAACGTATGTTAAATTTAATAATCGTTTGTTAATACGGGGGTTGATTTTTTGTTCAAAATACAGTTCATTTAACATATATATATATATATAATATAAATTACAAAAGAGTATGGACAGGAAAAAAGGGGAATTTTTTAAGATACTGAAACGACATTATCGATTTAAAGTCGATTTTTTATTTAAATCGTTTTCCATCGCATACCTGATTATAACGATTTTTTTCATTGGTTTTTAAATTAATTGAGTAATGGATTTAAAAGATTCATCGATTCTTTAAGTACTAAATAGTTAAAAATATTCGAGAATGGCTTAAAAAGAACCCATGACTTATTTCGGTATTTGTAAACCAATATTTGGATAGTTCAAAGGGACACCATTATTGTTGTAAATAAAAAACCAAAAAAGGAAATGATAATTGTGTTACCAAAAGAGCTCAACTGGCCCACTTCTATAGGTACTGCTGCCAATCTACCAATTAAAACAAATTTGATATATTGTTGTCCAATTTGTATTTTTATGCTGCACCCTGCTGAAGCTTGTAACACATATAAAAATTGGTCCCATCAACATGGAAACACTTTCTAAACCTATCTAGCGACATCTGTCCGGCTAAATGGCGTTGTGTCGATGTATTACTTGTGTAAAATGTACTAATTGGCATTTTATTATATACATAGTAATTGAATGAAATTTTAAAAATTACCACAAGAATAAACCCTGTTCATTCATGATTTTATACAAATGTTCTTTTGGAATGGAGAGCCATAATCTGGTTGTGGCTTTTTGATGAAGGACCAATTTAACCATAATATGGTTATCGGTAACAATAATCATCCCAATTATGAATAAAAATTCCCCGGGAGTTTTCTCCCTTCTCTCATTTTTCCTATGTTAATTCAATTGTAAAAGTAGGAAAAGGGAAAAAACTCCCGGGGAAATTTTATTCATGATTGGGCTGAATATGATTAAGTTAAAAATAATATGTTTAAAATTTTCTTTCAAAATAGTTTTGTTGGAGGTGACTATATCGAAATATGTTTTTTCTCTGGGTGTACATATAAATCTTAATTGAGTAAAAAATTTTTGATGTGGTAGGTCAATTATGGCGCGAGTTACATACCCATTCCCTAATATAATAGTATTGGCTGGGCAAGTGTAGGGAACCATGTCTTCTAATTACATTTTATTTTCCCATACACCTGGCCAGACAGCGACGTAAGCATTTTTGTTGCTTACCGTCGCTTAGCTTAATTTGATATTGTAAATATATAAATATAAAATATTTTAAAAAGTTAGTCTTAAGATTCATTAAAAATAAATAAGACGTTCTAAAGAACGTCAGAAAAACAAATATAAATTTGGTTTTATTTAAAAACTGTTTCTCGCCAAACAGTTAACTCGCGTACGTTTTTAGAGCGCTCACTTTTTAAAATGGATTTGTTAATACACACATTGAGTGTAGGATACCATATGTTCGGGCTTGTCCTACTGTACTTTCAGCCATGTTATCAATACTTTTTTATTTTTTCCCATATAGAATCTGCATTCCTACTTCGTGCCGTAGAGTAATGCCGTTTGGTTACATTTGTTTTACATTCTTCGTAATTTTTAAAGGCCCGATGAACAGCGTTGTCAACTCGGAGCGTTTCGCACTATTTTGGGTGCGTTTTTAAATTTTGTGTGCGAATTTTCATTTTGAATTTGCCCATAGCTGTTAATGAGTATGCGTATAATGTCGACGTCCCTGCAAATAAAAGGACTAGTCCAAACACGCGTGTAAAGTATAGCCCACAAAGGACTAGGACTAGTCCAAAAGTAGCCCAAACGCATGGAAAAAACATGGCCTATTTAACATTACGATGTCCTAGGGCACGACCATATAACCCAGCTTTGGAGTACAAAGGAGTAGTCTTAAAACTACTCCATTGTATACACAAGAGGATTAGTTTTAACTTCGTTTAAAAAAGAAAACATGTCGTTAAAACACGAAGACATGTCGTCTCACTACAACCACTTTTTAACAATGACATGGTACATGCTTGCATTACACCGGACCAGCCTATGGAGTAGTCCATTTAATCAAAATGGATCAGGTGGTCCCATATTATTTGCAGGGGTCGCACTCAAATTAATTTCTCTTGTGGGTATGAGTGAATCAGAGTAGTTTAGTTTAATTCAGTTGGCCACGTCTTTAAGACGATGCACGACAATGTTAATTCCTGCACGACATGTGAGGGACAGCGAGAACAAATCGTCAACGACATTTTCGAACAAGTGTCGTGATAATCGTGCACGACACAAAGAGAGACAATGTCGCCTACTTTGTCGTCAACGACTACATGCTTGACAATGTCGTCTATTTTGACGTCCACGAGAAAAATTACTATATGATTATCTATTTGACAGCTTTTTAGTATAGTTGGAATTTTAATTTCTGTTACATGTTTTTAAGCAATCCTAAAGTTGACAGTAAAGTATTAACTGCATGTAATCTATTTTCCAGCCCGCGATCATCAGCATCATCATCAGCATTTTCGACTTACGGCCAATTTCACCAAGTTCGGTTATAATTAACTATCAGTTGTAGCTGTCAAAACATATTGGTAACCGGAACTTTAATTAAAGGTTAGTTTTAACCGAAATTGGTGAAATTGGCCGGTTAATGGTTAGCTAATTCGTAAATTTTATGTAGGTATTTAAGTCAACAATTAAAAAAAAGAATGTGAGAATGGCCATAATGTCCTTAAGTTGAATTAAGCAAATGTGCGAATACATGTAAATCATATGAAGCAAACCATATTGAACTTACGGAACTTTTTGTTAAGTTTTATAAAACTGTCTTTTGCTTAAGCAAAGTGCGAAACTTATCGCACATTCCGTACGGAATCAAATGTTTTTTGATTTTGTTATTGTTTTTTTAAATTCATTTGAGATACTTTTTGGTAATTTTTGACAGTAGGTTAAGCACGGCTATGCATATTATGGTTAGGCCTTTTATCGTAAATAGCTTTTATACAAGACAATGTCGATCGTACTGTCCAACATAGAGTTTGAAAGAAGACAAATTATAAGACAATGTCTCTCATGCTGTCCTAATAGAGGACAACTTCTAAGACAATGTCGCTCATACTGTCCAACATAGAGCTAAATAGAAGACAACTTCGCTCATAGTGTCGTACATAGAGTGTTATAGAAGACAACTTACATATAAGACAATGTCGTTCAAACTGTCGTGCACGACGATTTCCTGTTAATTGTCTTCTAGACAACCTTAACGACTGAGGACAAGTCGTGCATACATCATTGACGACGATGTCGTCAACGGCAATCTGGGCATTTAAATGATGCCTACGCATTTATACTTACAATTTCATGAGTCAGTGTGAGTAGCGAAAAAACGATTCATTGCTGATGTCCATCCATGGTGAACTAATATTTATTTCACCTTGGTTACATCTACACTTTTAAAGTTTAATGGCACTTATTTAAACAATTTTTGTTGGAAGATATTTTATAAAAATTTTTTAAAGAGAATTAAAGTAGAAAAAAAATACAAAAAACGAGTTTACTATAAATGTATTTCTGTGGTTTTATGGAATACCCGCAAAGTTGATTAAATGGTGACACGTTTGCGAAAAACACGAAATTTTTTTCTTTTTAGACAAAAGAAGTATGTAATATTTATTAATCTTAAGAGTGCACTACCAATATAAGATGCAACAGGAACAAGGGCTGATGCGCCTTTTACCTAAAAAGAGCCTTGCGGATAAACCACAAAAACAAACAGAAGAACCTTAGAAGCCTCCCAATAAAAAATTGTATCATTTTGCGAAGCACTTATGGTACATTTAAAAAAATAGGCGCACAATTATGCGCTACGCAATAAGACATACAGAAATGCAGTAATGTAAGTGAAAGAACTCTCAGCAACTTTTGTTAAAAAAATAACATTTCGAAAGAAAGCCGTCCCTTACTACGAGGCAGGTGTGTAAGGGAGAATACCTAAAAATAACTGTATAAAAACATTCACTGTGTAAAGCTGATCGG
The DNA here is from genome assembly GCA_963931875.1 of Pollenia griseotomentosa. Lineage (NCBI taxonomy): Eukaryota > Metazoa > Arthropoda > Insecta > Diptera > Polleniidae > Pollenia > Pollenia griseotomentosa. The sequence continues at coordinate 86,010,185 of OZ007563.1, forward strand.
TACATCCAACAATTTTTTATGGGCTGAATAATCCGCTTCATGTGTCAAAAATGTATTCATAAATTCATGTCTTCCGTAAGCGCAATGGTAAGCGAAACTTTTATTTTTCTCCCTTTCAAACCTGCTTCGTTGGAAACTCTATTTTTTATTGGGCTATTATAACCACAGTAAAACCAACCACATTAACTACAATCTCTCGAGAACTAAAATAATCTACTACAACCAGAGAAGAAGAACCAGAGGCTACAACAACTACCACTATGTATAACTGTCACACCAAATAACTCTAGTTTAAGGTAAAATCGATCTTTACACAGAAAGAAAAGCTCTCGGGATAAATAAGTTTTTTATACTTACTTTAAGTACGAGTCGTATTCAAAAATTCAAGTACGAATAACACTAAAACGTACTTAAAAGAATCCTAATTGCGATTACTTTCGAAAATATCCTGGAATTTCTTAAAATAAGTACAAAACTCTTAAACCACATGAAAAAAGAATAAGTTTTTTGTTGGTAGTGCCACTCTGAGAGTAAAATTACTAAGTGAACGTTTTAATCTCATTTTTCTTATCAAAGTTTGTTGCAGACGCTACAACAACGCCACACAACTAGTTAAAAAACGATTTGCTTGTGTATGTAGAAACAACAGAACAAGACAAAAACACATTATTTTAACGTTTAGTTTATATTTTCAGTTATATATGTACATAACGGGAGTGATGCTGGTGTTTTATAGTTGAAATTCTTTAATGTGTAACCCGTTTAACACATTAAAGAATAAAAAAATTCTCCTTCTAATTTTACTTTTGGTTTATTTCAAGTACGAATCCGGGATTGAATCAACTTTATAATACTTGAATCAAGCGCATTTTGAGATTGGTTCAACCTTAGTTTTACTTAAATTAATCTCATTTTCGGATTATATCAAGTGCGAATTCGGAATTGAATATGGATAAGTTAAGTATTTCGCAAAAATCCGTACTTGATTCAAGAAATTCCGTACTCACCGTACTATTAATACTTTATATTGAAAATTTTAAAATGTTGAATACTTTATTAACTGATCGAATTTTCTATTCGTTAGAATAACAATTCTCAATTCTTACGGATTCCTCGAGGTGTGCAGCAGTTTTTAAGGGGTCCGCTTAGGGGAGTGCAAATAATGCTCTCTTTATATCTCGTTTAGGCCTAGTCGAATAGTATAAAACTTCAGGTCCCTATATGTCAACAAAAATGTTATGAAAAGCTTGTTTACATTATACTATAAACCATATCATATTGTTGTTTTCTGGATATAACATTTGTAGTTAGGTCTAAAAAGTTAAATTGCCATAAAAATGTCAAACTTTCAAATATCATGTAAGTATGTAAAGCAGCATTCAACATTTTTTTTCCAGGGTCCGTCTTAAAGAGAAAACTAATTTTATCAGTCTTTTAACAGTTTATTTTATTACAATAAATTTTATTTAATGTTTGTTTTAAATTATTATTGGAGTTTAAAATTTTAATTGTTAGTATTAATTAAAAACATTTTATGTTAATATTTATCATAATTATTATGAGTTACATTGAAAATAAAAAAACCATCTAAACCACTGTGTTGATAATTGTAAACTAAACCACTGTGTTGATTATTGTAAAATATTTAGTTTAAGTTAATTAAAAAAAAAAAAAAAATAAAGTTAAAATTTACAAAACTTACCATTATAATAGTTGGTGGAATAGCCAGCTTTTCCGGCAACACGTCCAGCTGGCATTTTAGCGGTTGTTGCGTTTTAATGTGTTGTATATAAATTTTTTTATTACAAACTTCTCGTAAAATAAGAAATGGAGTTTGTAGAAACTTAGAGCTTTATTCTTTGTAACGTAGTATTTTTTTAAACAAAGCAAAATAATATAGTAAAAAAATAATGAATATTAATAGCAACAAAAAATCTTGAACAACTTGTTCTTTCTTTTTTGGAAAATTGGTCCTTCCGTTAAGCACAAAGAAAATTTAAATGTTTTACGTTTCGTTTTTTATCACAATAAAACAAGAAAAACCATTTCACCTTTATTTCAGCAAAACATTTTGTAGTGAATTCTAATTTAAGTGAAATATACTTCTAGAAGTGCTATTTTGTTGTTAGATCTTTTAAATATTTTACTGAAGAGTTTATTTCTTAGCAAACAAATCTTATATCATCTTCTTTCCCATTTATTATTTAATCGTTGTTTTGTTTATGTTGCTGCTGAATCTGCTAAAAATGTTGCTTTTGTTAGATATGTTGAAGTCAATGATTTGTCGTTTTTTATGTTAAACATGGCTGCCATAATGGCGTCTTCTTTTCCAGTTATCATCAATTAAAAACTACTCATATCTTTCATTGTCCTCCTTATCTTTTACAAGAGTGTGTCCTAAAATCCTAAAAATAAACAATATTGTAATAGAAAATATTATTTACTTTTAATGAATGGCCATTAAATATTTTATGTATAGATTTCATTCAAGTTTAAAACATAAGTTTGAGTAAGCAATTTTGGATAATAATATTAATAAAAAAGATAATATGCCTGTTATATGTACATTAGCGTGGCCGTTAGTTGTATGGAGAACTTTTTTTTTTTGATTTCTTATACTCTCCCCCTCCAAATCGGTTCAGTTTTATGTAAAAAAAAATACAAAAAAATTTCGTAGCGATAAGTTGTGTTTTAGGGAGGGTGTCCGCCCCTCAAAGATTGCCATCAAGCCATTTATTCAAATGTAATTTGTTTGCGTATGACTATCTTCTAAAAACAACATTTTACAAGAATATGATATACAGCAATATTTTAGCTCTTCTAGTCAACAACATAAGCCTCCAAGAAAGTTTTTTGCTAAGACTAATATCTTAGAAAATAATTAAGAAAATAACAACAAAATACCAAACATTTTATATACGTTTTATATATATAAAAAGGCGATTTAATGTCAAGTGACACAATTTTGAAATCGATGTCTTCCGATTTGGATGAAATCTACACCAAGGTTAGTCCTATTAGATAGTAGTTTACACACAAGTTTTCAACAAGATCGGTCAAAATGTTTCAGAGGTAGAGGGGGTCAAAGTTTGCCATACAGGTGTTCTTTCTCATCCTTGTTATTTATTACCTATTGGTGTTAGCAAAATTTGTCCCAAGTAGCTTAGATAGCTATTAAATCAATCTTTTTAAAAATATTTTTTTGTTTTTTTTAAAAAATTTTTTAATATTTTTTTTTAAATTTAAAACTTTTTTTTTTATTTTTTTTAGCCAAGTGTTAAATTTAAAAAAAAAAATTTTTTAAATTTTTTAAAAAAATAAAAAAATTTTTTTTAAAAAGTTTGATCAAAAAGCTATCTAAGCTACTTGGGACAAATTTTGCTTACACCAATAGGCAATAAGTTACATGGATGAGAAAGAACACCTGTATGGCCAAAATGTCAAACTTTGACCCCCTCTAACTCAGAAACTTTTTGACCGATCTTGTTGAAAATTTGTGTCTAAGCTACTATCTAACAGTAATAAAATTGGTGTAAATTTCATTTAAATCGAAAGACATCTATTTCAAAATTGGGTCACTTGACATTAAATCCCCCTTTTATATATATATAAAACGTATATAAAATGTTTGATATTTTGTTTTTATTTTCTTAATTATTTTCTAAAATATTGATTTTAGCAAAAAACTTTCTTAGAGGCTTATGTTGTTGACTAAAAGAGCTAAAATATTGCCATATATCATATTCTTGTAAAATGTTGTTTTTAGAAGATAGTCATACGCAAACAAATTACATTTAAATAAATGGCTTGATGGCAAACTTTGAGGGACGGACGCCCCCCCTAAAACACAACTTATCGCCACGAAATTTTTTTGTATTTTTTTTTACATAAAACTGAACCGATTTAGGGGGGGAGAATATAAGAAATCAAAATAAAAAAAGTAACCGCCACCCTAATGTACATACATATATTGATAAAAAGAAAGAAAAACAAGTAAGAGTGCTATATTCGGCTGTGCCGAATCTTATATACCCTTCACCATTTTGCGAGCAGAATACAGAGCAACTGGACAAAAACAAAAAATGTTTACATATACATATGTACATATTTACAATACTAAAAACTTCACTATAAATTAAATTTAAAAACCGAAAACTGGTAAATATTTTTTTAAACTCGTTTTTGAACATAAAAATTAAAAAAAAAAATTTTTGTTTTTGAAAAACCAAGATTCATACACAGTTTCTAACCTTAACAAACCCCCTAGACAACAGAGCCATGAAGAAACGTTGTTTGAATATCATTAAAATGAAATATGGCCCGTTTTATTGTTCATAACTTAACTCATTTGAATTGTAATTAATTTTAATGTTTTTATTTACCACAATATAGCAAAGCTGTAAATCATGATACAAAAATTACAAATCAACTTATTTGAGTTGTGAACCGTAATAGGGGCCTATATTCACCAAAATCAAAAAATCACATCGTTAAATCAACTTCTCTCCTCATAAGGACCCGGAATATATACTTACTACTTTAGAGAGGAAAATAAATAGCATTTTCCTTTCCCTTCTCTCCTAAAAACTCGAGACTTGACGGCTAAAACTTGAAGAGTGTGAACCAGAAATAAGCAATTAATTTGAGTTAACTTTGCTTCTATATGACATTGGCACGTTAAACCAGGGCTGTCAGTTTTGGGGTTTTGACCAAACTAAAGCTTCGTACAGACGGTGGTCAGATTTTACAATGTTGTCATTAAAATTGCCTTAAAATGTCTTGCAACTGTATGAACATTGCAAGCTCACTTTCATTTGGCAGATATGTAAAATGGCACCATTTTCAGAAAAATTACAACATTATAAAGCTTCGTACAGACAGACGGTGGTCAGATCTTACAATGTTGTCATTAAAATTGACTAAAAATGTCTTGCAACTGTGTGTACATTGTACGCTATTTTAATTTGGCAGATGTGTTAAATTAATGCATCTGACAATGGCACCATTGCCAGAAAAACGACAACATTGTAAGATCTGACCATCATCTGTACGAAGCTTAAGATCCGTCTGGACGAAGCTTAAGTTCCATGCACACATATACATAGCACTGATGGGATTTGTGTTACAATTGAACCATATTTTGTACAATCGAAACATGATTGGTACACTGGTACAATTCATGCTTTTTGGTATAATAAAACAAAAAATGCCTACGAAGTTTTATCATCTATTACACATACATATCTCACACCCAGACCAAAAATGGTTTTTTTTTTTAATTAATGGTCATGATGTTATACATACTAGCATATTAAGTACAAGTAAATGTACTCATATACTCATATGTACTCATATCCATGTAGAAGCCTGGGAATCACTTTCTGAGTCGATTTAACGATGTCCCTCAATTCGATGAATAATTCATAAGGACAAAGTCTACTAAAAATGGAGGTACGAGTCCGTCCATAATTTTGAATGTCCCCCATACAAACTTCTTTCCGAAGTAGTGTTTGTGCCTATAAACCATCTTATTACGTTGGTATTTAGAATTAATTTTGAACAGATTTATTCTATTGCAATCTAAATCATCTTACCATATTTTCCTGGAATCGGTCAATATTTGATGATAGCTACCCATACAAATACTACTCCCCAAAAATATCTTTTAATGCCAAAACTTCCTTAAAAATGTTGGTATTGATATAAAATTGGCGATAATAATTTTTATTATAGCTGCTATGTCATGATAAAATTTTGTGCTGGTAAGTCCAAAATTAACAAAGGTCCCAAATAAGCCCCCTTCCTAAAATCATTTAAGGGCAAACATATAGATAAAAATATCTAAATAATATTCGGCAAAAAGAACTTTTACATGAATCTTAATCACAAAACATTATTTTGTTCTGGCGAGACTATAATTGCCCATGGGTTTCATATAGGGTCCACTCTCAAAAACTTGTCTTAATACACCACAGTATGTGTAGGGTATCAAATGCTCGGGCTATACTTTTTTACTTGTTTTGTTTTATTGAAGAAAAAAGTGATACGAATTATTACTATGTATGTTTTTTATAGTGAAAATTTTGTTCATTTGGTACAATTTTGCCATTAACGGCCATTTTCACCAAGTTCAGTTAAAACTAACTTTCAATTAAAGTTCCGGTTACCAATATGTTTTGACAGATATAACTGATAGTTAATTATAACCGAACTTGGTGAAATTGGCCGTAAGACTGTACAATTTATGAATTGCCAGATCCAAACAGTGATACATCTGTGGTTTTCACGAATAATCGCGTAAGTTATAAAATCAAACTTTTCAGGAGAGCAAAAACAATTATTTTTTTCAATTGCGGCTTCTGTAGATGCTTTTTTAAACTTTTTTCTTTACTATCCTCTTAACAGTGACTTTCTACGTATTATACATAGTTTTCATGAAAAAATCCTCACAGGATCACAATCTACAAAAGGATTAAAAATGCATATGTTTGATTGACTCATTAAGTGTGTGCAATATAACAACATATCTCCACATAAGTTCTTTTTTTGTGAAAATAAATGTTATCATTTTAATCACACATGACGACTTACGTTGTTATTTTAAGCACACAAGTTGGCGACATATTCAGAGTTTTTGATACTTATAGCACAACGTATGGACTTAATATTACAAACAACCGCTCATCTGCTGTTGTTGCAACTAAAGAAGTCAACAATAAACGCACATGTACATATAAGTTGTTATTAATAGAAAAATTTTCGAAAAATACTTTCATATTTTTTGCACGAATAACAACATAACATCACATTTGCTTTTTATTTGGAAACATATTCAGCAATTTTACAATTTTTGGCGATGTATGTCGACATAAATCGTTATAATAGCAAAATATTTTATTAAACAGTTAACTTAAGTTGTTTTTAGCAGAAAAAAATTAATAATACTACATTATATTCTAAAAAGCTTAATACTTATAAAAACCTAATGCAAAATGTAGCACTTTGACATCATTATCTCAATTTCGGTAAAAACCGACTTACGCGATTATTCGTGAAAACCACAGACATAAGGGTGGCCATTTATGCAACATCACTTAATATTAATGATCACCGGGAAAAAAAAAGTTTCGTTTTTATCAATTATTACTTGACCGAGATATGCGAGCACACACCTTAAACATTTTTGAAATTGATTTGTGCAATATAATTTTTTTATTCAAAAGACTCAACTTATGAGATATTAATATCCAATTACAGAAAAAACATTACGTTTTTCTTCTGTATAAAGTATCTTAAAAAAAGTGCAGATTCATTAAAGGGAAAGGTCGTATGCAGATTCATTAAAGGGAACCTTCGACTATATATGCAATATAAAATCTTCTTATTAAATAAATGCTGCTTGATTTCAGAAATATCTTTCTTGTTTTTAATAAAAATAAGCTACTTTGGTATTTCTTGTTTTAAGAAATTTTTGAGAAATTGTTTCTTTATTAAAGAAAGTTTTACTTAATAAGAACAAAACAAGTTAAAATCAGGAAATTCTTTTTGGATTTTCTTGTTTTAAGAAGCGAAATAGATTACTTTAGAAAATAAACTTCTTTCCTTATATAGTATGCATTTCAGAGTAAATTTAATAAAAAAAACGGAAACAAATTTTAGTTTAATGTGGGTTGATTTTAATGTATGCAAATAAAAGTACCAAAAATATTGGATATCAATAAAAGCGCTAACTAACTTTTAAAAAGAGCGCTAAGGAAAAAATATGCGCTTTTTCGACAGTTAAAAAGCGCTTAATCTATCTAAATTGGCAACTATGCTGACAAGCGGCGGTAAATAATTTTTTTTTAAAGCCATTTTAGAAACTTATGTGTTCTCATCACACCAAAGGTGTATTTTAACAGAGTATATTGAAAGTGGTAGCATTTTTATACAATTACAAAAAGAACTCAGGAAATGTTCATGTTGTTTTTGTAAAAATTGTAAACTAAAATTAACTCGGGAAATTTTCATGTTGTTTTTGTCAAAATTGTAAAACTGCAACCAATTGCTTCTTTGTTATTATTTTTTTATTAAACCATCCGTGTAAATATGAAATATATTCACAACAGACTTTCATTTTTTCTTTTAAACACGGAGAAAATTTCATAATATTTTGATTCTACAAAGTCGTAATATATTGTATTGCCGTGTAAACTGGCCTTAATAAACACTAATAAGAACATTCATACAGTCTGGCATTATTTTTTTATATTTTGTATCAATCGTTGTGCCAGTTTGAGAACTTGGCACCATTCTATTAGTAAATGTCATTGTCAGCTGTTCACACCGGTCTTTTTTTGGTGGGTTTGTAGTAGTTGGAAAGTGAATGGCAAAAACAAAACTCTAAAAAACATAGTGAGTGAATAGTGAAAGAAAAAGTGCTAAAAAAAACATAAACAAATCTATTTCTAAAGAGTAGAAATCCAAAAAACAAGGAAATAAACAAAATATAAAAAAATGTGTGATAATCAAGATGGTTGTTGCAGTAAGTTTAGCAATTTATTTAAATTAAGTTGTTAATAATTTAAGCGCTTTAGAGCAAAATGAAAAAAGAACAAAGACATGTGCTTGTGCAGTGGAGCATAAAGTGTATTTAGTTTTTACTATTTGTTATTAATTTTTTTTAAGTGCTGTGTGGAAATTTAATTCTTGGTATTTTTTTTTAATTTGTTTATCATTGTATTTTCACTAAACAAACAAAATATGTTAACAGTGATAAAAAAATAATAAGCTTAGTGAAACTTGAAAATTTCAGCCGACATCTGCTTTAGATAAGACAAAAAGTGGAAATTTTTCCTTTATGTTGGTTTGGTTGGACTATTTTAAAATAGCACAGAAGTGTACGTGTTAAATAAATAATAAAGCAACAAAAAATGTGTTGTTGTCTTAAGAATTATATTATTTATAGTTTGGTGTATTTATTTTTGTAACTTTTTGTGTAAGAATAGTGAGTCAGAGTTTATAGTAGGAAAAACCAGCAGCAACAGACAGTTTTTTTTTATTTTGTTACTCAAGAGGGGGTTAGTTAAAGTATGTACATACATATGTATGTGGGTAGAATTGGTACGACAATAATTAAAACAAAAATTTTCAGAATGAAGTGACGGGGTGGGAACTATTTTAATTTTGTCTGTTTGTTTGTTTAGTTGATGTAAGTGTGATAGCAATGTGAAATTGTATTAAACAAAGTGATTAGTATTTTACTGTTGATATTGCGATTACCACAAGATTTTGTTTAAATACCTACCTTCCATATTTTCAAACTAAAATTGTAAAATATACATTTTTCAGAACCTTTCTTAGATTACCGGTAACATTACTCTCTACATTGCTTAAACACCAAAATCACCAAATTATTTACCTTACAATAATCGATGTTAGTACAAAACCTTGGTTACTTAATTTATTTAAAAATAGGTATTCGTTTATTTTTTTATCAAATTCGATTTTAAACTAAAATTGAAGTTACCCTAGAGGGAAGCGGACTCACACCAAAGTAGTCCCGTGATAGGGTTTGGTGGTGGGCCCCGGTTCTAGTTCTAACACTTTATAAGAATGGGACCGATCACTTTTACATGGGGTTGTCATTGGAATGGGTCAATTGATACCATTTGACCAGTCACACATCTATTCTTAATGAACGTGTAAGTTACTACAATGTAGTATTATTTCGATACAATGTAGTATTTTTTCAATAAAACACGTCCTAGAACTAAATTTAAGAACCAAATTTTAGAAAAATCCCACACCATCGGTGACGACTATACTGTAATGCATTACTTTTTCTACCTTTTGGTTCTTCATATACCTGTTAAATGATTGGTTCTCCTTTCACTTGTCATGTGTTCTTTCTTTTTGTACTAGTTTTCTTTTCACAAATCCCAAGACCAGTCTGCTGGAACAGTTGACACAAATTGCCCGCAGGGTAGTTTCAACCATGGTAGAATAAGTACAAGGTATAGTCATTAGAAATTTTGTTCTCAATTTCAAAACCCATATAACGTAAAACAAAAGAAAATATGCAAAAAAAATTAAAACAAGCGTCAAAAATAAAATAAATTTATTTGACATTACATGGGTAAATAATGCAAATTCTCCCTAATGAACATACCTGGTACTTATTATAGGTACTATGGTTTCAACAAATTATTTTAAAACAAAATCAAATTCTAAAAACTTAGTTTTAGTTTCAAAAGAAAGCGTTCTCTCAACATCGTGAAATTGGCTGTAAGTCTGGTTCCTACTATTATCATTTTTCAATTTATTTTACAAAATAAACTCTAAAAACTAGTTGGTCTAAATTCCATGTAAAATTAAGCCTTTCAAGTAAAAAGTGTTTTTAAGACAACTTAAAAACAATTTAATAATGTTTATTATTTTACTGAAGTTTTCATTATTTTTTGGATGAAAAATCGTGGCAAAAAATTAATAATAAATTAATTCACTTCTGCTCTGCACCCAACTGCAAATAAGAAAACCATTAAATTTTAAAATCAATACTAATTCCATCGATTTTCGGTACTACACTTTCCGACTTTATGCACTCGAAATTTCTTTAAAAAAGTCGAGTTTATTATTTATCAGCCAACTATAGTTGAACTGCAGTAAATATCTTAACATTATTTTGCTAAAATAATTATGTTTCTACCTATGTATATCGATCGCTTAATATAAAAAAGGCGTAGCACGATTTTTTGTTAGTTTAAAAGGGAAGAAAAAAACGTATAGCCTGATCGTCGATAACGAATGAAGACTTTGTTTGCTTAACTTACATGAACGGTAATCAGCGTTACCGTTCAAAATTTTCAAAAAGGGGCATGAAAAGAGGATTTTCAAAAGAAAAGTTGCACGAAAAGGGGAATTCTGAGAAAAAAGGGGCAACTTTAAAAATAAGACTATTTTCATCTTTATTAAGTTATTTTCACTGAACACATAAACGTTACAAAAAATAAACCTCTTCTTAGGTATAAATAATACATAATATATGTACATATATAGTCGAACTTCACTATAATGAATCTGCATGGGACCAAAAAATCCCCTCATTTTACAGAACTTAAATTTTTTCCACTTTTGTTTATAAAAACTGGTATTTTAGTTCGATTATCGATTTAACATTTGCTTCATTAATATCCTCAATTGTGTTTAATTGCTTGTATCTTTATTTTTAGAATTTCATACGTACTAAATAAAGTGCTGGAAAATAAACTGCTAGGCTACAAAACTTTTTTGTGCTGCTTCTTTAACTTTTAATAATCAAATTTATTTTAAATGAAATGCTGCTACACTTTTTTCTTTTAATCCTATTTTCCTCTTTGGGAATCGCCTTACAGAAAATGTATGAGAGTCAAATTTTTATTTCAAGAATTGCTTCATTCTGAAGAAAACCTAACGGTATGGAAATTCATTAAAGGGAGATCAAATTATACTAATTTTTAAAATTTGTTCATTATATGAAGAGCTTCACTGTATAGGTTGATCACTTTAGAGAAGTTCCAATATATACACAGTGAAAATACACGTCTTGTTTGCAAGTAAACGTGTATAAACTGTTGCATATAATTTTACCCATCACCACAGCTGGAAATATATAAGTTCGTTTTTATATGGGTTTGTCATTCCATTAAAAATTTCTAATTTTTTTATCTTGGATCCTATAAAGTATTTATATTGTGAATCCTTATGAGGAGGTCTGTCTGTCTATGTGTATGCTGAAATTTGTTTTGCAAAGACACCAGAAATGATTGTTATAAATTTATATTACATATAGCCTGAAATAGTTTTCTATTGAAATTCAACTAGATCTGTCCACAAATGGCTGAGATATGAGGAAAAACCCACGACCGCATCTAATTTTTACCCATTAACCTGATGCCCTCCTAAAACCTATACGGACATGTTATGGTAATTGAAATCAGGTGAATATGAAATCGATGATTATTTTCCATTGCATTTTGTAAAAATTAACGTAGCTTTTTCTGATTTAAAAAGAAGTTTAGGTAGTGGAAAGTGGCTCTTAAAGTATGAAAGGAAATATTTTTATCAACTTTGAACAAGGAAAATTTTTCAAAACTTGTCCGATTTCAATTGCACGTGATTTTGATTTCCAGAACATGCCCAATAAACTTTACTTTTTCATTTTCACCTTAAATAAATTTGGCGGAATAGTGAAAATTAACAAAATCGGTTACTAATTGACTTAGTAAAAAAATTATAACCACATTATTCTTCCCAAAATAAGGCATGAGAGATAGGTGTACCACATTTAAATCAGATATTTCTTATTAGGAGAAGTTAGTAGTGCTACGATTTTTAATAATATGTACTATGGTTATGGGTATATTAGATTCGAAACAGCCGAATTAAGCGATATTTCATGTTTTTATTGAATCAAAATATAATACAAAAACGGCTTACTGAATTCTTGTTAATAGGACAAGCTTAAAAGTAATAGTTTTACATTACTAATAAAAGAAAAAAATAATTTATTAATATGGTTTGGCTTTTTTACAAAAAAAAAAAAAAAAAAAAAAAAAAAAAAAAAAAAATTAAGGAAAAAGCATAAAGTTTTGATGGAACTGAACGTTTTATTCTTAGGGAGATAATATTAGAAACAGATCAAATTGTTTATGCATTGCAGTGTACAACGAATTGTTTTATAATGCTAATTTAGAAAAAAGGACGTTCAGCAGACACTACTATGTGGTAAAGTCAAAACATACGAACATATAAAAGCTGGAAGTTCAAAAAGGGTCACAAAAATATACAAAATTATACAAAAGGGGAAGGCAGTCGAAAAAGGGGCAAAATGCGACTTTAGTCGCATAACGATAACGCTGACCAGAATAAACCAAAAACGCTATTTTGAAGAAAAAAATTGGGTAATGCCTTTTTAAGATTAAAATATATTTAATAGCTATATTGGCTACACCAGTAACAATTAGTCGTTTTGATTCGTGACAATCTTTTGGCAAAAGTTTTTTTGGGCGACTAGCTTTGTTGCTTTTGATATGCAAACTACACTCTTTTTTTATTTTACCCACAAATCTTTAATATTATTTTCAAATTATTTAAAAAATTTAATTTTTATTTAATTATGTAGTTTACTCACTTTTAAAGCAAATCCCACAGATAAAACTTGAAATCAGAGATTTGAATGAAGCATTAATTTTTGAATTAATTAGTGAATCATTCATGCACTGAATTAGCAAATTTTGAATTAATTCTTTTCACACAAAAAAATTAATTGAATGAAATTTGAGTCAATTCATTTGACTTTAGCAAACATGAATTGCAATTCATTTGCAATTCAAATGAATTGCAATTCATTTTACTTCAAATGAATTGGTAAAATGAATTGCAATACATTTCCAATTCATTTGAATTGATTTTTCGAGTTCATTTGAATTAATTCAAATGAAATGGAAATGAATTGCAATTCAATTTTTCTAACTCATTGGAATTAATTCAAAGTCAATTCTAATAAATTGGAAATGAATTGCAATTCATTTTATCAAAATTAATTGCAATTCATGTTTGCTAAACTCAAATAAATTGACTCAAATTTCATTCAATTTATTTTTTTGTGTGAAAAGAATTAATTCAAAATTAAAATTAAAATCAAAAATAAATGATTCATTTACATCTATGCTTGAAATGTTTTTGGAATTTCTATAAGAGAAACACACAGCGTCAATATTGTTCAAACATATGGTTTGAATGTCAACTTAGTATAAATATAAAAAATTAGTTGAAAATTAGTTGACATAGCATTATTATAAAATGTAGAAAGCCATACAATAGTTTTTGAGAGTTTACAAGTTGAAACTTTAATAGTTTTTATGATATACATATATTTTTTATAATTTCGTGAACAATTTTGTCCCTAACTGTATGTATATCAATTACTGTGTGAATTGCTAGAAAGAACAGCATGAATTGGCGTAATGTAATTCTACAAGTAGCGATTAGGTTTAAAGGTTATGGATTTAGACAGTTGTTCAATACTTGTTATTTAAATTTAAGTGAATTCTTTGTGGGGATGTACCTGTATTTATGTCTACAATGGTTTTTGATCTATACCTATAGTTATTTTTCACGAAATCACACAGTTCCATCTATTCTATTTCCCTCCTGAATTTTTTTTTGTATAAGTCATAAAAAAGCCCATCCTCTTAAGTTTAATTTTCAAGTTGAGCCGGAAAGAAATTTAACATCATGGCCAATTGTATTGTTTTGATGACAAACATTGTTTGATTTATAATAATGCTTATACATAAATTTTGCCCTCTTTTGAAAAATATTTATAAATGAAGACACGGACGAAAATGAAATATCTTACTACTTCTTAAATGTTTAACATAAATTTAATTTATTTAACATTTTTTATTTTTCGAATTTATTCTATGAGCTAAATTATAGTTATGTATTTTATGAAGCTTTTTTGTAATAGTTCTATTCCTTAAATTTTTAGGAATTACTTTTAAACACTACCAGACTATTAAATTGTATTTTCTTGTTACATTTTACCTTAGCTATCCTTTGGATAGCAATGAAGTATATTGTATGTACAGAAAAATTTACAATTATTTGACACCAGCAGAATGTAATGCATTTTCTGGCCCGCTACGGCCTTCGTCAGCATTCTTTGTGTCACACTGGATAGTGATACTTTATAAATTGAATGTATTTAACTCAACAATTTTAACAAATAGAAAATGTTGAATATAATATAAAGTAAGTAAGTTTCTATAAATTTAATTTTTTATTCTTTTAAAATCTATACAAGGCCATTAATAACTTTTTGTTTTTGGAAATGGGGCTAAAAGATGAGATAAATTTAAACAACAACAAAATAATCATCCACATCTTCGTTGGCATCATTAATAGTAGTGTTAAGTGGCTATTTCTATCAGTCTCGTTTTTAAGCTCTTAGATTTGCATCACAATCATCACAAGAAAATTTTGTTCATTTGCCAGTAAAAAGAGGAAATGATTGAATCAATAAATACTTAATGAGATGCGATAATGTTTTAATACCATAATATACTTTTAACATTTAAGTAGCTAAACTTTTAATGAAATAAGTATTTTAATCAATTACTAAAAAGAGGTTAGATTTTAGATTTGTTTTTAAATAAAAAGAATTTGTTTTTAAAGGAAAATCTTCAAAAAATTCTACAAATTCATGAAATTCCGCTTAAATGGCAATTTTTTTTCATTACAAAAAAAGATCCAAAACATATCTTAAATTGATACAACGATTTTTAAGTGTTTTGTTGTAAATTTTTACTATATACTGTTAAAATTTAATGATTCCATAAACTTTGAGTATAAAGGACATGAACATGAAAACGATAAAAAAGTATGTCACGTAAAAAATTGCTGATTTTAAAAAACTCATAAAAGGTAATTGTGGTATATTAAAAATTGCAATAATACAACAAAACTATTTTTATCCCACAAAAGAATACCAGATAAAAGGTTCAAAATTTTTGTTTTAATCATGACAGTTAAGGGGTCAATAAATGCTAAAGGTCAAACACTGTAATGATGGGCGCTTATATATTTAATTGAGAAATACATAAAAATATTAAAATTATTTAAAGTTCAAAAATAGTTGTTGTATAAATTGTTAAACGCTGTTTTTCGTTGGTTCTGTTAAGGTATTAAATTCTTGGATTTATATCAAAGAATAGCAAAATTATTGTTTTAATGTCCAGGGTAAGTTTAAATATGCATAGTCTAAAAAAACTTAAGTTGTTTTTTGCATTTTGGTTTTTCTTAACCTACTTACAACTACAATTAATGTTGGAAGAATTCCAATCAATTGTAGTGGGGAATGTAAGAAGAGATAAACACACTGTTTATTGTTGATGTTTTTGTTAAAACTTTGATATTGTTACAAGTAGAACTGTTGCTTATGATTCTTATACGCTTTACAGTTTTATTTGGTTTAATATCTTTAGTTTTTCCAAAATCTTTATGGATGAAGTTTCCTGATGATCTGGCCTAAGCAACCAGTGAAATGCGCATAGAAATAGCTTATCCCATCAACAATAAATTTCAAGTGTTTTTATCAAGAATAAAAACTGGGAATTAAGCACGAATAACAAAATCTTTTAAATAAAAATTTTGTATTCTCAAACATTACTTTTGATAATATGCACAAAAACTTAAAAAAAAGGAATGCAAATATTCCCTAAAAAACCTCAAAATATGCACGCGAAAAACACAAACTAATAATTTAGTTTTTTAAACAAATGATTATTACTAGGGATGCGATTTCCATGCAAATGCATGTTCTTTGTCGATAGTCTAAGATCGATGTTGACCAATTATCGTTCCGATTCATTAAATTTGGGTTAAAATGGCATCGATTTGTTTTTGCATAGTGTTGCATATTTTGGTTAAATGCATATTTTTGCATATTTTGGTTTTAAGTGTATATTTTTGCATATTTTAACATTTTTAAGTGATATATTTTTTTTAATTTACATATTATAAAAAATTTCTTCAAAAAATATCCATGCAAACAAAAAAAGAATTCGAAATCAATAAATAAATTTCTTTTGGAGCTCTGCTTAAAATACAAGATTTTCAAGATTTCGACAAAAGATACTTCTATTTTGAACCAATGCAGCATCTAACTCGGCTAAGGCTGCCGATGGGCTTAAAATATTTTATCCAAAACTGGTACATGTTACATGCTTGGTACATGAGTTACACTGAGTTGAGAGGTAATTAGAGTTTAATTCGATAATATTGATTTATTGGTTTCATACGGGAAAAAATATTTTTAAAGGCTCCTTCACGATTTGCAATTTTTAATGAAATGTATCTTGTGGTTAAGGGTTAACAAGATGGGGAACCTGGCTAGATGCTGTAGAATACTATTAAAAAAAACTGAGCAATTTAAGAATGTTATTAAAGAACTTGTTGCTACCGATGCTTATGAAACTAAAAAAGTCAAAGATCAATTAGCATTTGTATTTTCCAACTACGGATATGTTGGTGAAACAATAACTAAATTGGAGGAATTAAGTTCACTTAATAGACAGCTCAAATTAATTGATATTGCAGAAAGTAAAATTAACAATGTGGAAGAAACAATATCCCACCAAATTAAAAAAACTCCAAAACGTTTTGCCAAAAAATATAGGTTTTCAAAAAGTAAAATCAAATTTCAACCATTTTAGATCTGGAATCAAATGTGGGATCTGAATTAGAAAATATATGTATATTCTATAAATGAATCCTATAACTTCGGTTGACGTTGAGAGATTCGTATTTATTTGTTTATGCAAACAAAACATTGAATTAGTAATTGTAATAAAGTTTTAAAAAATAATGTACCTTTCAAATAAAAATAAAAAAAAAACGCGTTTTTATTGAAAACGTTTAAGTTTTAAGTGCATATTTTTAATTTTTTTAATGCATATTTTTGACTTTTTAGTGCATATCTTATGCGCATATATTCGATTTTTTAGTGCATGAAAATCTCATCCCTAATTATTCCAAAATATATTCTTATGTTTTTTTAAGTTTTCAAATTGAGCTTCGATTGTCACAAGAGTTTTTCTTTTTCCGGACTTTTTATTTCCCGAAAAAGCGCGTTTTTTCCAATTTCCCTGGTACTCCCGCTTAATATAAAACGGTGCAAAATATATTTTAATTCAATTTTTTTTAAACAAAACAATTCATGAGATCTATTAAACAAGTTTATTAAAAGCCAACAGGATTGACATAAAACCAAAATTGTTAAATTGTTTAAGCAAAATATTACAAAATACATACATACATATGTATATCTTTGAAAATAGGACAGAATAAGCTTTAACAGAATCGTTTGGCAGTCTATTTCTAATTTTAATCAAGAAGAGGCCAGTTAATTTGAAAAAACGTTTCCTTCCTACGGACGTTTGCCTTTTAAATCTAAATACACTTAGTTTTCTCTCCACTTCCTTAAAAAACTTGTAATTTCTTCTGAATCGAATTTCCGCTTTCTTAACTAATTGCAGCATTCAAAATTTCATAATCTATTGCAGAAGTAGTTGGTATTTACTACATTTTCAGAATGTACTCCAAAAAAAAATGTTCATGCAGCTGCTCTGCATACGAAATCATTTTGTTCGTTTTTATACATATACATTAGGGGTGGAATAGTGCACAACTTTTTGATTTCGATACGCTAGAACACCCAATTTTGTGAAGTTTATAAAAAAATAGCATGAGCCAAAAAATTAGGGGGGTGGGATTGGGGTAAATGGCTCCTCATCGGGGTCAAAGCTAGGGGAAAACGATACAAAAGCCAAAAAAAGCTTTACAACTGTCCCTGAGTCGCTCCTTGAGGGGTAAAATGTAAGACTGACTCCCACTAATATTCCCCCCCCCCCCCCTACATTTTTTATTAACATACTAATCCCTTATCTGTGCTCCTTAAGGGGGCTCCTATACTAAATATTTTTTATAAAATTACCCGCCACCGCCCTAACTATCCCATAGTGCCCCTAGAGGAGTCAAATATATGACGGACCCCCAATATTTTTGCTACCCGAGCATTTTTTCTTATTGAAAAAAACTAAAAAAAATGGGTTTTTAAAAAAGAAAAATTTCAAACATTTAATAAAAAAATTATTAAAAAAAAAAAATTTGTTTCTAAAACGACTGCGCATTTTTGAAAAGTGTTTTTGAGTTATGCGAACATATGTTGTGCAACACCTCTATTTTCGAAATTTTTGTATGGGGACCATCCTAATGAATAAAGATGGAGACTAGGTATGTTCTGAAAAAATGCTCGGGTAGCAAAAATATTGGGGGTCCGCCATATATTTGACTCCTCTAGCGGCACTCTGGGGCTAGTTAGGGTGGTGGCGGGTAATTTTATACAAAGTAATATTAAGTATGGCAGCCCCCTTAAGGCGCACAGATAGTTGGTTAGTATGTTAATAAAAAATGTAGGAGGGGGGGGGGGGAATATCAGTGGGAGTCAGTCTTACATTTTACCCCTCTAGGTGCGACTCAGGGACAGTTTTGGAGCTTTTTTTTTGGCTTTTGTATCGTTTTCTCCTAGTTTTGACACCGATGAGGAGCCTTTTACCCCCATCCTACCCCCCTAGTTTTTTGGCAATGCGTTTTTTTACAAACTTCACAAAATTGGGGGCTCTAGCGTATCGAAATCTGGCTGTTAATGATTTCCATATAACACTATTCCACCCATAATATACATATACATCCATTTTCCCCCCTCCCCCCCTACACTGTACTTCTTGGATTTAAATTAACATATATTTTCCACATTTCCCGGTTTTTTTTTTTCAAAAAACCCTAGTCGAGAGGTGGAATTGCAGTACAAAGATTTCTAAGAAGTCTGAAGATCCCACTTGCAGGAAGTATTTGCCATACAGTTACCTCAAACATTTTAATGTCCCGCAAATAACAAACTGTAACATTCACAACAGCATACCGGAATTTTCGGTTGTACAGATACCCACTTCAGATTTCAGGTCTATCTGATAAAATTTTAAATAAAATTATCAATAAAATTTAATAAAAATTTCATGTTGTAAAATTCCTTCTTTCAGTAAAAATAATTTAATGAAAATTAAATTGATGAGCCTAACTAAAAATATTGAAATTGAAAATTAACAGTTCAACTAAATCACAATTGTTATTTTTAATCATATTCGTAAACTTGATGCAGCCCTCCGGTATTCCCAAAAATTCGTATACGTTATAACCACAATGTTCCCGCTTACTATTCTATATGGGTTTAAGTCAGCGTTGCCAGAAGATTTGAAGGAAAATCCCATTTAGCGAAAAAATCTTATTTTAAAGATAAAATCTTAAATTTTTTTATAACAAGGGCAAAAAAGTAAAAGTTATTAATTTTTTTAAGATCATACTTATTATGGAAACAAAATTAAATTGTAGGTTTAAATTGTGTTTTTCGTTATATTTTCCATTAAATTTTTTCCAAAAATACATTTTAAATCCATTTCTAATAAATAAGAACGTGAAAAAGTCCATCTAAATAAAGAAGTTTCATTGAAAGTAATTAAATTCTAAAATTAGAGATACATAAATTTTGGGCAAGAAGATTTTAGTTTGGAAGCTATGAAATCTTATGGGTTCTCAACTAAATATTATATTTTTTGATACCGTTGTTATATCAAAGGCATTTTGAAAAAATTGCATTTAAAAAAAGCTCATTAAAAATATCTATATACAGTATAACCCGGTTAACTACCCCACGCTTTTCACGTTTATTTACCTTTAGTTTTTAATCCCCGTTTTTTTTCTTCCATTTTTTAACAAAAATCCACGTTTAATTGTAATACGCTTAATTACCCAATTCGGGTAATTGCCTTAAAAATTAAACTCCCAAAACAAAATTACACCTAAATTTTATTCGTTTAATTGCCTCAGTACTATTCAGTGTTGCCAATTTAGCAATTTAGTGGCTAGATTTAGCCATTAAAAAATGAGTTTAGCCATATTTTTAGCCATTTTTCAACTTGTTTAGCCATAAAATTTTTTTTGCCGTTTTTCTTTTAAAAGAATAATTTTTATTTTATTATAAAAATAAAATAAACATTTTTAACAATTAAAACGTTTAAATTTTAAATTAAATCACAACTTTTACAATGTTGAAAATCGCTATAAACTGTGATTATGAAAATTCTTTCAAAAAAAGGAAAACTATTCCAATATGTTTCTTGTTTCTTTCTGATGCAGGCGGCAACAAAAATTTTTAAGAAATTTCAGAATGGACTATAAACTTGCTCTCATTTCCATGGTCTTACGCTACAGTAGAGAGGGTATTTAGCCAAGTAAATATCGTTAAAAGTAATTTGAGAAATAGGTTACATTTAGCAACCGTTAATTCGATTTTATCAATTAGGTAAATATTTTTACCATACAATAAAATATTTATTGCAATACCACAATAGTAGAGATGGTACTATGCGCTTGTGTTGATGTTTGTAACACCTTAAAATATTGGTCCTAAGCCCACCTTTTCGTATACCGATTGACTCACAATCACTTTCTGAGTCGAATTAACGATGTTTGTCCGGCTGGCTGGCTGTCTATGTAAACCTTGTGCGAAAAGTACAGGTCGCAATTTTGGAAATTATTTGATAAAATTTGGTACATAGGTTCTAATTTGAATATGATACCCTACATATAGTTGGGGTTGAGCGGCTATACTTTCTTACTTGTATTTTATTGTAGATCTGGACTCAAAAGGTAGGATAATTATTGTCGCGATTATGATTTACGTTTAAATTATTTAATTCCTATGAGATAAACAATAACGAATTTATCGATGATTTAATTTTTTAAATATCTATCAAAATATTAATTTACGTTTATTCTTATTTAGCAAGTTGATCTTAGCTTACAATTTCATCGTTAACAACTTTAAATGAATTATTTCTGTTTTGTTATTGAATTTTAATGTGCTTTATTAAAAAAAAGGTTTTAGCCATTTTTTACCCTATTTTTAGCAACTTTTTAGTAATTTTTTTCCGTAAATTTAGCCATTTTTGGTCACCAAGTTTTGGCAACACTGGTACTATTTGATAATACCACTGCAAGTAACGCAACCAAGTTTACATGTTAATAATTTAAACATATGCACTAAACATATAAAAAAAACTAAATATGGCTTATTTGAAAGCAAAATATTCCACAATTTAATATTGGCATTAAAATAAACTATATTCTGGGCTCACCAGAATACAGTTATGTTATGAGATTAAGATTTATATAAGAGTTATTTGTGCTCAAGATTATCTAGGTACACAGAATATATGAGATATTTTAAATAATTTTAAATTTAAATGTTAAAACATGTATATTCTAGGGATTGATATGTGAATGCTGTATGTTCAAATCTGAACCGATTCAACCATATTTAATTAGCAGTAAGATATTTTGGGCCAAATTTTTATGGTTAATGAACATAAAAAAGAAGATTGCATGGGGCTTTGTGATATTTTCGACCGATTCCAACAACTTACATATGTTTCGTTCTTATGACAATTAAAACGTATTTACCAAATTTAATCAAATTATCTTAAAATTTGAACTTGCACTTTGCGCAAAAGCCTTACATGGACAGACAACCAGCCAGATGGACGGACGGACATGATAAAATCTCTTTAAAAAGTGGTTCTGAGTCGATCGGTATACTAAGAGATGCGTCTCGATTTCTATGTATCAGCATAAATTTTTAACGGATAAATATTTATGTTGTTTCTGCCTTCATTGCTCGCACAAGAAAAAACATGCGATTGCATATCTACGGTTTCCCTGAGCATAGGTTTGTATGTATGAGTACGGTTTTGTTAGTAGGATACGACAGGACATGTCAAAAAGCATTACAGAAAAAATTCAAGACAGCAAATTCCATTGTTTTTTATTGCTTTCTCTTTAGATTAAGTGATAAATGTAAAAATTCTTATGTCTTAATTTTTTTTCATACATCAAAGGTATTTAAGCACATTCTTATAATAACCTCATCGAGGTAGTTAAGCGTATTCGTTTAAATGCTTTCGCCGCATAATTGCCCAAAAATTTCTAGCATTTTTGGCGAGGTAATTATCCGTGGAATACTGTATACTTTGTTTAAAAATGATCACAAACATGGAATGAGGAATTTTCAAACTAACAACTTCTTAAGTTCAATTAGTTTTACCTTTTGGTACTAAATTCATGAACTTTTTTGTTCTTTAATATATGAAACTTAATAAAAATACGTTTTTACCTTTTACAAATAATTTTTTTTCATCAATATTTTCAAAATGAACAACCATTTTTTAATATTTGATACAATTTTGTGTATGCTAGACAATGGGTTCAAAAGTGTGCAAAACCAATAAACAACAAGCTAATACAAATTGACCGTTTAAAAAACTGTAAAAAATTTTGTACATATGTTGTACAAACTTTAAGTTAAAAATCTTAATTTCTAAAAACAAAAAATCTTCAAATCTTATTTTGGTCAAAAAATCTTCAAAAATAAGATAAAATCTTCATTCTGGCAACGCTGGTTTAAGTACTTCATTACTCTGAAATTTTAAAACTCATAAACGTCAACTATGGTTGGTTAAAGTGTTCATGAATAAAATTAAAATTGCAAATATTAAAACAACGAAATGTTTGAAAAACCAACAAACTAAGAAAAGTGTTGCCGCCCAATGCCCAACAATTTATGGTACATAATTTGCATGGACACTAGTAAAATAAAGAGAACGAAAGTTGAAAGAATACAAAATAGGAGAAATAAAATGTTAAAATACCACAGCGGACACTTTGTCATTTCACTTCATTTATTGCACTTTTATGCGGTCATCAAGTACTGAAACTGGGGACAAAATTTATGCTTTTCTCCATTTAAAAGGATGAGTAAAATAAATTTAGTTGGAAGGAAGTATGGGCTCACTGGCCATAAGACCGTAAACTTCAACTACATGGCATTGTATTTAAAACTCTAAACTGAATTAAAAAATCCTTCTTACAAAGGGTTTTTTGTTTTATGTTTGTATATGTTTTTGGATTTTCATGGGTGCTCAAGCATAATTTAAGGGCTTGTAGGGTAAAGTATTTTTGAGATTTTTTTCAGATTTTTCGGAAGATGTTTAGAGGTCGCTCAAGTCGAATTTTTGCCAAAAATAGGATCTACCGGCCTTTTTTTTAAGTTTTCTTCATAACTCTCTTATGCACCCTACATTAAAATTTTTCTTATTTTTTAATAAATTTTGTAAATAACGCTATATACCTTTTAAAAACTTTATGAAAATGAAACAAACCAACAATGCAGTTTGAAGGACCAATTTATTCTTAATAATTTAGAAACAAATATTTTTGAATTTGCTCTCACCGTTCCTGAGTTATACCGGTTTTCAGCATTGTACCCAGTTTATATTATTATTATTAAATACTTATACCCAACAAACAAACTAAAATCAAACGTTCTGTTTTGCTTTGTTTAAAAATCATTTAATGGGGTTCTTACGACGTAGTATATGCCCTGCAATAAATTCTGAAAATCAGCTTCAGAAGTTGTGACATTGAAGTAAGTGTTAGCCAAAGCCACACCTCGTTCTGCCACATCATTTACTACTTGTAAATTTTGAACTTTGTTCTTTGCATCTGGAAATGACTTGTTGGCTTTCCAATTTTCTGGATCTGTTTTTAAAAATCAATTGAAATATTGCATAATTCAAAAAAATTAAGATTGGTATTGGAAATTAATCCTTGAACTTCTTTATTTTTAAGGTTGTCTTCTATTAAAAATGACTACATCGTTTTCGCTACTTGGGTGTATGTAGATTTTTTGCCATTCAACTCAATGTTTTGGCGTCGATATGTTCATCAAAAAAAGGCTAAGATAGTCAATTTTGGGGTTAAGTTCAACTGATGACCGAGAAAAGTTTTTAACGTAGCGCGTGCAACTGCTACATTCATAAATTTTGTAGTTGTCCAACTGCTTTTATAGACTAAGATCATTGAGAAGAGTGTATCGTGGGCATTGACACAGGTACAAATTTTTATATTTTTTCTTAAAATAAATGAACTAAATTCTAGCAAGGCATTAATTGTCCTTTCAAGATTGCAGCTGGTTTCGAAAAATGCATGTTTTCAAAGAATATATAATTTTCTTCCTCCAGCAAACACGATTAATAGCCCTTTGAAGCTTTTACTGTTGGATAGGGCTCGATCTATCACCCAAAAAAACAAGTTAGAGTGCTATTTTCGGTGCCGAATCTTTGATACCCTCCACCCACAGTTCGAATATTTCAGAAGTGATATTAATATATCTTTATAAAAACAGACATCAGCATTAAAATTGGTTGCGGTTTAGACCTATATTAAATTATTGACCGACAATCTTGAGTAAAATATCTTGATTCGTAACAGTTTAAGCCGAACTTAAATGATTTTCAGGAGCGGTATTTATATAGGAGCCATGGTAAGTTATGAACCAATCATCCCAAAATTCCGCAGAGTGATTTCTGGTATTAAAAAAAAATAAATTTCAATACAGTGGTGAAATTAGTTTAAGCGTTTACAGTAAATTTCAGAAGGCTGCTAAATATGGGATCTAAAGTAAATTATGGACCGTATATAACAAAATTGCATGCCATTTTTTCTGGCCATATGAACCTAAGTTGGAAGAAATTTTACCACAATAAATATATCTGCTACGGTTTTAGGCGTATTTAATAAATTTACAGAGTGGGCTTTATATGGGGCCTATAGTAAATTATGGACCTATCATCAAGAAATTTTTTAGTGCTATTTCTAGTCCTATAAAACTGTGAAGTATGCAATTTTATTATGATAGCATTATTTATTACGGTTTTATGGTATAAACACAACTGGGACGAACGTCGAACCTCGCACAGTACAACGAATTTGTCGGCAAGAATTCGTTGCGTAAATTCTTCAAATGAGACGCAATAAGTGCGTGAATTTCAGGTATTAATGTGACTTGAATTTTTATGTAATTTATAAAAATAAATACATTTTTTTGTTAACATTTATCCAATCATAGGTTGACCATATTTCATCAAAAAAAAAAAAAAAAACAAGAAACTATTAATTAGGTGTGTTCAAGAATCCGAATCCACTCGAAAGTGGATTACTCAAGCATTTTTGGTGTTCTGCATTTCGATTTAGTAAACTCAAATTAGTTTTTGGGTTTGTTTCAAATTTTGCAATTTTTCGCGAATTTCAGCCATGTTCGCGACTTGTTCCTGTGAGTTGTCTGACTCTTTACAGCTTTAACGAGTAAGTACCCTTTGCTATCATGCCGCTCTTAGTAATTTTTGCGAATTTTCGCTTATTTGGCAATTTTTAACGAATTTTTGCCATTCCTAATAGTCTAAGGGACTTTTAGTCAATGTTATGGGTTCTTTGAAAAGTGAAAACTTTTCGCGAATTTTCGCTATTTTTGCAAACTTTTTTATGTTATTATCGGATATATTGATTTTTTTTAACTGATTTAGCGATTTCAAATAAATTTTTGCGTTTGTTAATTTTGCAATTTTTGCGAATTTTAGGCATGTTAGGGTTGTGTTTCTTTACAGCTATAACGATTTTTAAAAAATATTAGACATTGCTATTATGCCGCTGTTAGCAAATTTTTGCGAATTTCCGCTAATTAAGTAATTTTTACCGAATTTTTGCCATTCCTTATAGGATTAGAGACTTTTAATCAATTTTATGGCTTGTTTGAAATATTGAAAATTTTCGCGAATTTTCGCCATTCTTGCAAATTTTAGCCAAATTTTCTATAGAAGCGATTTTTCCCTGCTATTCTTTACAGCTTTCACGATTTAGCTGCGGTTAGCTGTCCCTGTCCCAATTTATTCGTCGTTTATTCGAAATGAACCTATCGCAGTGTTCGTTACGCACGACGAATTTCGGTCTACGCAATGATTGTGTGTATTTTCATAAATACCAATTTGTTCTATTTCGTTGCGAATAATTCGTCGTTCGTCCCAGTTGTGTTTCTAGCATAAGGCGTACTAAACTGTTTTTCAGGAGAAGGGTTTATATTGAGCCTAGGGTAAATTATGGACCGATCTTAAAGAAATTTTACAGTACCATTTCTAGTCCCTTAAAACTGTTACGTGCCAACTTTTGTTCTGATAGCATTATTAATTACGGTTTTAGGCGTACTAAACTGTTTTCCGGGAGAAGGGTTTATATTGGGCCTAGGGTAAATTATGGACCGATCTTCATGAAATTTCACAGTGTCATTTCTAGTCATAAAAAACTGTGAAGTGACAAATTTAGTTGTGATAGTATTATTAATTACTGTTTTAGGCGTTAAACTGTTTTCCGGGAGTAGGGTTTATATGGGGCCCAGGGTAAATTATAGACCGATCTTCACGAAATTTTTTAAGGTAATTTCTTGTCTTTTAAAACTGTTACGTGCTAACTTTTGTTGTGAGAACATTATTAATTACGGTTTTAGGCGTACTAAACTGTTTTTCGGGAGAAGGTTTATATTGGGCTTAGGGTAAATTATGGACCGATCATCACGAAATTTTACAGTATCATTTCTAGTCCCATAAAACTGTTACGTGCCAACTTTTGTTCTAATAGCATTATTAATTACGGTTTTAGGCGTACTAAACTGTTTTCCGGGAGAAGGGTTTATATTGGGCCTAGGGTAAATTATGGACCGATCTTCATGAAATTTCACAGTGTCATTTCTAGTCATAAAAAACTGTGAAGTGACAAATTTAGTTGTGATAGTATTATTAATTACTGTTTTAGGCGTTAAACTGTTTTCCGGGAGTAGGGTTTATATGGGGCCCAGGGTAAATTATAGACCGATCTTCACGAAATTTTTTAAGGTAATTTCTTGTCTTTTAAAACTGTTACGTGCTAACTTTTGTTGTGAGAACATTATTAATTACGGTTTTAGGCGTACTAAACTGTTTTTCGGGAGAAGGTTTATATTGGGCTTAGGGTAAATTATGGACCGATCATCACGAAATTTTACAGTATCATTTCTAGTCCCATAAAACTGTTACGTGCCAACTTTTGTTCTGATAGCATTATTTATTACGGTTTTAGGCGTACTAAACTGTTTTCCGGGAGTAGGGTTTATATGGGGCCTAGGATAAATTATGGAGCGATCTTCATGAAATTTCACAGTGGCATTTCTAGTCCTAAAAAACTGTGACGTGCCAACTTTTGTTGTGATAACATTATTAATTACGGTTTTAGGCGTACTAAACTGGTTTTCGGGAGAAGGGTTTATACGGGGCCTAGGGTAAATTATGGACCGATCTTCACGAAATTTTATAGTATCATTTCTTGTCCTAAAAAACTGTAACGTGCCATACTTTGATACGATAGCATTATTATTTACGGTTTTAGGCGTACTAAACTCTTTTCTGGGAGTAGGGTTTATATGGGGTCTAGGATAAATTATGGACCGATCTTCATGGATATTTACATTGTCATTTCTAGTCTTAAAAAACTGTGGCGTGCTAAATTTTGTAATGATAGCCTTAATAATTACGGTTTGAGACATACTAAACTGTTTTCCGGGAGTAGGGTTTATGTGGGGCCTAGGATAAAATTTTTTTTTACAGTGTGATTTCCAGTCGAATAGAACGAACTTTTGCAAAATCTCATATCATTCCGTGCATTTTTCCTTTATTTATGTTAGTTTTTGCAACAAAATCACAATTTTTTAAAGTGTTGGTTCTACATTTTGATTCATAGCTTTGATCCT
This sequence comes from Pollenia griseotomentosa, assembly GCA_963931875.1. Taxonomy (NCBI): domain Eukaryota; kingdom Metazoa; phylum Arthropoda; class Insecta; order Diptera; family Polleniidae; genus Pollenia; species Pollenia griseotomentosa. The sequence goes on from OZ007563.1 coordinate 86,038,491, forward strand.
ACTGAACCGAATTTGCTAGATTTCAATTCCAAACTGCTTAGGATAACTACAAGCAATTTGACACCAAGTTTGTTTATTTCTTTTGAGTTTTTCGAAAGTGAGCGTGTTTTCAACAGACGGACATGGCTAAATCGACTTAGAATTACTCAAGAAGCCAGAATATATGTAGGTACTTTATGATTTTTAAGCAAATCAAACGCAAAAGTTTGATTTTTAATTGTTTGTTGGGAATGAGTAATAATATTATAAACTGGGTACAAGAATGGTGACAGCAAATTCAAAAATATTTGTTTTTAAATTATTTAGAATAAATTGGTCTTTCAATCTGCATTTATGATTTGTTTCATTTTCATAAAGTTTTTAAAAGGTATAAAGCGTTATTTACAAAATTTATTAAAAAATAAGAAACATTTTAATGTAGGCTGCATAAGAGAGCAAATGCATTGCAAAAACTTATAGTCTTTGTACACCAAAATAAAGCTTGGACATTTTTCTTTTAAATTATTTCCTTAAAAGTGAAGAAAATCGTGGTTTTTGACAAAGTTATGAAGAAAACTTAAAAAAAGACCGGCAGTCCCGATTTTTGGCAGAAATTCGACTTGAGCGACCTTTAAACCTCAGGACATAAGACAAATGTAGGCACTAATGGTGTAAAACGGAACGCAACGCCAAAGACTGAAACTAAAACGAACGAACATTAAAGTGCTGAACCGAACACAACAAAGTTTGCGCTTTAAAACAAACAAAAAAAAAAAAAAAAAAACAGAACGCAATAAAATGTTCTTATCTTTTTTTTTTTGGTTTAGATAAGTACAATATTATTTTAGTGCTGAAGATCTCAAACAGCAAAACGGTTTTTTAATTTAACACTATTAGCGTTTGTGTTTTTCACATATCTACCGCCTGTTAATCATAATAAGTTAAGAAGTAATCATATTATGATCCTGTTAATCATAATAAGTTAAGAAGAAATCATATTATTATCATGTCAATCATAATAAGTTAAGAAGCAATCATATTATTATCACGTTAATTATAATAAGTTAAGAAGTAATCATATTATGAAAAAGCACCAACGATTTTTAATTTTATGGCACTTTACATTTTTTTTAATGTAAAAACAATTTTTTTTTTTGTTTTTTAATTTCTTTAAGCTTGGTTTTTTAAAGGGTATTTTTTTAATTATTTAACCGCTCAATAACAGATAATTTGATCGATGAAAATTTTTTTACAAATGACGATAACCAAATATTATTAGAGTAAAGATATTTTGTTTGCATCTTAAACATATTAAATAGCATGAATGGTAAAGGCGACCGTACACGACATGTTTTTGTCATCTGACATGTCAAATTTTCCACTGCAAAACACATACATGTCGTGTGTTACCTTTTTAACTTTGCTTCTGTAAAAGTCAGACGCAAAGTCATCTGACAAAATTTCAATTAGAGCGTGCTCTATTTTCTTCTGACAAACCATCGACATCAGAAAGCTATGCCGGCAAGAAACCGGCAGCGGCGTCCACTATTGACGGAATCATTAGCCGGCTGAAGTTAATTTTTTACAATACCGAGATATGTTTGATCATCTTACCATTGAACAGAATTTATGTGAATATATATATAAAAACCGTTTTATTATAAAATCCTAAATTGGTATCTTTGAATTAAAAGAAAAAAATGTTAAGATGGCTGAACTATTTTACGGCGCAAATAAAACTTTTCATGGCGACAGCAAGTTATTTTGAAACCGAGCACTACTTTGGTTTCTGCAATAACAATGCGAAAAAAACAGAGACAATGTCAGAAGCAAATTACATGTACGTTTGTGACCGAATATTATAAAGCTTATGTAAAACAGCGATTTTGACAGACATGCACAATTACATGTGACTTGAAAATTTGACATGTCAGATGACAAAAACATGTCGTATATATGCGCCTTAAGTAATTTAATATGTTTTCAAAGTTATCATTATTTAGTTGTTAGGAAAATAATGATTTTTCAGTCAACAATACTCAAATTTATAATTGCGATAAACATTGAAATGTTTACAGTAACTATAATATTGCTTATATTTAACAAAAAAAAAAACAATTATTTGCTTACGAAAACAATATATTGTTCCAATAAACATGGTGTGGTTGCCGGAAAAATGCCGAACCATATTTTTTCTCTGCGTGTGTGCTCAAGATCAGATAATGAAGTAATTTTGTGAACGATACCAATATATTGTTATAATAAACATAATGTAGTTGGCGTAACCATGCCCACGTTTTTTCTCTGCGTGCACATTTTACTGACAATATTGTTAGATCTGATTTCCGTCTGTAAAAATCTTTAAGCTTTTGTCATAGAAAACGGCTTGAACAGGTAAAGATAGAAAAAAGACTCATTCAGATGCCAAAAAACATAAAGGCCCAACTATAATATGCTTAAGCTCCTGTCAAAAAATAACAAAAATCTTTTCAAATGCATTTAAAAACACAAAAACAAAACCAAAAAACATTTGATTCCGTACGGAAAGTGCGATTTGGTTCGCACCTTGCTTAAGCAAATGACAGATTCATAAAATTTAACAAAAAGTTTCCTTAAGTTCAATATGGTTTGACATATATGATTTACATGTATTCGCCCATTTGCTTAAGCCAACTTAAGCATATTATAGTTGGGCCTTAACTCTATGATTGCGATAGTAAAAAATGTGTTTACTTCGTTGTTTTAACTTTGAGAGATTATTTTCTATTCTAGTCGTTTCCCTATGGCTTGTTGTAATACAATTTCTTCGATTTTCAAAACATAATGTGCTCACAACGAATCTTTTTTCTCTGTGTACAGACAAAAATTATTATTAAAGTTAAATAAATTTAGACGATTTCTTTCTATTCCCCTTACTTAAGAACTTTTAACCCTAAAACAATATTTCATAAACTGAAACACTTGCTCAAACAAAACTTTTGCTAAAACAAACATTTATCTCGTTTTTTTGGTCTGTTATCAAAACTATTTTCAATGTGGCATTTTCAAACAACATTCATTCGACTGCAATAGTAAAAAAAAAGAAAAAAAAATATTATGAATATATTTGTGATTATTGCACTATTTTTTATAGTTGACCTATAAAATGCAACTGAATGTATTGCGAATGCCATTAAAAGAAAAAAACGTTTCTTATTTGCCGCCAAGAAATGATAAATGAGGTTGTGTCGTCATAAGTTTTTTCTATTTTCATTTGCTATTGTTCTTATTATGTAGCAAAGAGAAGGAAATAAAAACCGTTCTAATCAGAATTTGTTTATTTTCACTTAATGCAAGTGTAATAATAAAAAAAAACATAAAATTACATGGCAAAAAAAACTGTAAAAAAATCAAGTTTTGCCTTAAAAGTGATAAGAAACTATTAAAACTATTGTTGCATTCACAATTTAATATGCTAATATTTTGAGCGCAGTTTTAATTGAAACTTGCAACAATTAACAGCGATTTGTTCCATTTAAATTAATTGAAATATATATTAATAATTCTATTTTATTAAGTTTATATTTATGTGTATTATTTAAAAATAAAATAAAACAATGTCTCGTTTTACTTCACTTGAAGATCAATTAGAGGCTGAGGCTATTCATACAAATCAACAATTATTGGAATTTAATGTACGCAGTAAAGACGTCCAGTGGCAGGAATATGTCATGCCCATTAAATCTCGCTCACGTCCAGTATTTTTACAAAGACAGTTTAATTTAATAAGCAGTTATCGAGAACCTATTGGCGATCATAATCGGAGAAAAGTTTTAGTGTGCCATGATATGATGGGCAATTATTTGGAAGACAGGTAAGTTGGACAAAATGTAAAATAGCTTTAAAACTATTAATTTTCCTGCTATTGCATTAAATTTTTGTGACTAGGTGTATTTAAGTGAACTTTTTATGAATCACAAAAAACTCAATGTCGAATAAAAATCGAGTTAGGGCCTTTTTACATGAGACCAATGATGTGTACATATGTAAGAAAAAAATTAAATGCTTAATCTGACTTGACGCAATTCTTAAGCAAAAAAAAAAGCTGCTATTAGCCCAAAATATAATTAAAATTAGTTTCCTTCAGCTAGTTAATATGTATATGGCGAACGTGTTAAAAAATGGTCGAAAACTGGATTTCAAAAATATGCTTTAACCAAACCATCTGTGGCGTGCAAATGGCAAAAACGTTATTCCAACACTAGTATATTTACTTTTATAAAAATATAAATGACTTTAACAGTTGTTGCTGCGATAGATCTAAATTAACCATACTTTCCGTGTTTGACCTTTTGATTGGAACCTACTTGACCCTAACTTTCATATATCGGATTTTTTAGTAGGTGCCACATATTTGTTTTTGACATTTCTTAAATAGGAAATGTATTCGCAATATTTTACAGTTTAAAATCAGAATCATTAAGCGATACGCGCTTCTAGAAAGTTTGAAAATACAGTAGAATCCCGATAATTCGTAATCACAAGGGACCGGCCATTTCTTACGAATTATAGGGGTTTTCGATTTAGCGGGGTTTCGATTTAACGGGGTTAAAATAAACTAAATACGAATTAACGGGGTTCTTCTTTAGCTAAAAAATATCCAGCGTGGAGTTATGCCCCCAATTTTCGGCTAACATGGGCAGTCTTTCCGTGTAAAAATCACAATTTCTGAACCGCATAAACCATCTCTCGCACATTGAAATCCTTGGAATATGTTATGAAAAGAAGTCTTGAAGTGCAATCGATTCGCCTTAGCTGGAATTTTTTTCATTGAAAAAGTAAAGCAAAACTTCCAGAAATTAATGCTTTGTTGGCATTGAAGTCTACATTTATGAAGGCAAAAACGTTGTTTATATTATTTCCTTCAATGACTTAGTGAAAATTAATGACTAATGTGAACTTCCAATATGCCACATAAGTTATTAAAGACACAAACCATTTGTAAGAGGTAAAGAAGATTTTATTTGAAAAAAAAAATAACGAATTAGCGAGGGGACCAACATGTATGGAAATTTTACAAATTAACGAGATTTTTTCAAGGAACCGACAGTTTATTACGAATTATCGGGAATTACGATTTATCGGGGTACGAATTATCGGGATTTGACTGTAATGTAGTTTTTATCAAAGTTTACATTCTACCGTGACTTCGTTGTGAAGCGCAAATATATGCAAGAAAAACATCTTTTCGCGAAGCACAACTTTAACTGAAAAATTAATTGTTTAAAGCGGGTTTCCAGCTGGCGTTTATCTTCGTCCACTTGATATGACATGAAATGTGGTTCCAACAGGACGACGCAACATGCCATACGACACAATAAAATTATGGAAGCCCAAGTTTGGTGAGCAAGTTATCATATGCAACGATAATCGCAAGAGGCCGCCTCGTTTGTGTGATTTAATGCCTCTAGACTTTTGTCCTAAGCTAATCCAGCGAAGCTCTACGCTTGTCTGCATGAGACCAGAGTCCGAGAGACCAGAGACCCGCAACACCCGCACTGATAGACTAGCTCACTGCTAACTAGCCAACCTGTGCACCCGGTGGCAGGTCTACAATCCAATAACGTTAGAAGAGCTACTATACACCATCGAACGCAAAGTATTTAGAAAGATTCGTGCGCTCGAAGTGAAATAAAAATCTTTTCCATAACTTTTAAATTAAACAAGTTAGAGTGCTAAATTCGGCTATGCCGAATCTTATATACCCTTCACCATGGTACGATAAAAACAGAAAAATCTAAAAGTAAATATCGCCCACTTTTTGCCAGTTGTCACGCATTGACACTACTACGATTCTCCAAATATACAGAAATTCCACTTCCATAATACATTTAGCTCTTGCCGTTCTCCAGATATACAGAAAAAACAACAACAACAAGTGATTTTTGGATAAAATTAGAGGCAGTCGTTATTTTTCGCTCATATCTTAATTATTCATTGATCGATATGGCTGAAGTTCAATAGCATTCATTAGCGGAGTATATGTGACATAAATATGGAACAACATAGCCCCTATAATTTCTGGGGTCTTCGGAAAACCCATTTCAACATACCCACGGACAGACGGACATCGTTTAATTAACTTCGCTACTCATAAGGAGCCAGAATATACATACATATCTACTTTGTAAGGTCTAAAAAAATATTGTAGAAACAAAAAACGGAATGACAAACTTATATACATACTATGCATTTTCCACCTGTGGTGAATGCTATAAAAATACAAAATGCGTCGCTCTTAATTAATAACTCTTACAAACCTTTACCCGAAAATCTCTCTAACCCTTAATAAAGCAAATACACCACAACTGTTTTATACTTGTGCTAAAAGGGCCAATGTCAAATATTAACTTTTGAGAAAATTACAATTAAAGTTTTTACAAAAAAAAATTTTTAATTACAGCTGAGTTCCACGTCTTACTTCTCAACTTTGGCTTAGACATAAATATAATACATATATTTGAATTAAATACCATTTCTCAAATATGATCGAGTTAAAGATCTTCTTTGCTGACACTTAGACGCATATAAAATCTTTGTTTTGTTCAATTTTGCCTTTCTTGAATTCTTTTAATAATTACCAGTGAAACCATAAATATGCAATTGCATGTTTTTTCTTGTGCGACCAATGAAGGCAGAAACAATAGATTTATCCGATTTAGAGTTTTTTATGAATTTTGGCATCGATTTGTTAGTGCATATTTTTGCATATTTTACCCTTTGCAGCATTTTTTTTATAATTTAGTTAAAAGAGCCTTTTTGAAGTTTTTAGCGCATATTTTGCCTTTTTGAGGCATATTTTTATACATGTTGAATATTTTAGATGCCTAAAAGAGCTTTCGCGCAATTTTGGCTTTTATGTTTTAAATATTTATCTGTTAACCCAACATGTTGCCTTCAATTTCGCCATCTGCATTTATTTTTACTCGAAAATTGTAAGAAAAAGCAGGTTGTCATTAAAGACAAATGTTATTTTAAACTTTAAATATTCATATTCATAACCCTGGCCATAGTCTTCATTTTCCATTCGGTTTGATTCCCTGAGATCGAAGGGTTTGGACACAGTGGCCATATCCCTCAGACAGCACTTTTATGAGAATTTTACTCTAAGTCGTATTTTTTCAAAAATCATAAATTTTAATATAAAAAGACTAATTAAATATCTAATTAGTTTTAAATATTAAATAAAAATTATTGATTTTTTATAAAAACTGTAAAATTTCGTGTAAATAGTCGTATTTTCTTTATAATACGCATGCAAAATTTTTTTAAAATATTTTTTATCGCATGCGATATTTTTAAAAAACGAATTCAACTTTTCATATTTATCTTCACACACGTTACTGCCCATCGTTTCCAAATAGGGTTTCATCTCGAAAATTCGTCTGTAAATATATAATTTTAATCTATTTTTATAATTTTAGGATTGTTTTTATTACATGGAATTGTTATTAAATTGTTGAATATTTTGTTTTCAAACTAGCAGTTTATGAATTTTTTGTGGCATATTTTTAAGAATTTTCAGGGCATATTTTCAAGTTTTTACTGCATATTTTATGCGCATAAAACGCGTTGTTTAGAGCATATTTCTGGTTTCCCTGATAATTGCAATTGTTAATAAATATCCCATATGTAAATATCCAGTAAATTATTACAAGTGACTAAAGAATTTTTTATATATTTATTTTTTTTCTCTAGCAGTATTTTTCATTTTAATTTGCATTTTATTTTTTTTTATTTTTATTTTTAGGCACTATCATTCTTCGAAAAAATTTGACGATTATCGGTTTTATCATTGGCCGGGCATTGATTATTTCTGTTACTTTAGCCACAATTATATTACAATACCACCATGTGGTTGGATAAATGCTGCCCACAAACATGGCGTTGCTGTTTTAGGTAAAAACATAAATCACACTCTCATTGAGTTCATTGTAAATCTAAAACACTCGCATTAAGAGAAAAAATAAAACAGATACCAAAAAAGATTTCAGCAATAAAATATCCATAATATATTATAAAAAAAGAAACAAAACGGTATACATAATAAAAACACATTAAAGCAGGAAATCACACTTCCTAACATGACACGTTATAAACAACAATAATATGTGCACACAATCACACATTAACGGGCATACATATATTATATCATATGATATATAGTAGGGTGCGACGAATGTTTTGTTTCGCATTTGCAAACTATTCGCTTATTTTTGCTATTTTTATTCGTATTCGTATTCGCATTAATGTATGCGAATATTTAAAGCTTAAATTGCTTATCAAAGTCATTTTTGGAAATAAAAATACTGCCTGTTTTTTCAAACTAAAATAAATATTGAAAACAAAAACCAATTGGAGTTTTTGGTAGTTGCTTCAATATCAATTGCCAACCGAAAACTTTTATTTTATTTTGAAAAACAGGCAGTTAATTTAAAAGATTTTGTTTGTCGTTCTTAAATCCCAATTTTCATTCTTGATAAAAACACTGAAATTTATTGTTGGTGGATAAGCTAGTTTCTATGCACATTTTACTAGTTGCTTAGGCCAGATCGTCAGGAAACATTCTTCCAAAAAAATCTTATTTTTTTGTTATAAATTTTCATACTAATTCGAATGTGTATTCCAAGTCAAATTACAATCCATAAAGCCTTCATACTTTAATAGGCCCATTCCATCAATATTTTTCAGGAATATTTTTCTATACACTGTCAGAATTTTTTTGTTTGTATATTTCTATTTCTTCTCATAGGGCATGAAAAAATTTTCCTGAAAAATATTGATGAAATGGGCCTATTTAAGTATGAACCTTTATGGATTGCAAATTGACTTGGAATACACATTCGAATTAATATAAAAATTTATAATAAAAATGTTACTCACCACGAGAAGTTACATTCCCAGATCCTATTTTTAATTTTTTTAGTTAAATAAATATAAGAAAGCATCAAAAAGCTAACTTATGCTTATTTAATTTACAATTCTTTATGAACTAAAAAACCTTTCTTTTAATTAATGTAAAAATACGCTTTTGCATTCGCTAAGCACACATTCGGTGCACCCTAATATAAAGCAGAAGTATGTCTTTAAATAGTTTAAACCCTGCAAATATTATTGGACCACCTGATCCATTTTGATAAAATGGACTACTCCATGGACTGGTCCGATGTAATGCAAGCATAGACCATGTCATTGTTAAAAAGTGTTTCTAGTGAGACGACATGTCTTCGTTTTTAAACGATTTCAAAACTAATCCTCTTGAGTATACCATGGAGTAGTTATAAGACTACTCCTTTGTAGTCCAAAACTGGGTTATATGGTCCTGCCCTAGGACATCGTAATGTTAAATGGACCATGTTTTTTCCATACGTTTGGGTTACTTTTGGATTAGTCCTAGTCCCTTGTGGGCAACTCTTTACACGCGTGTTTGGACTGGTCCTATTATTTGCAGGGAATGAATGTAAATAAATTACATGTAGAATTCAATGTCTTTTGTACTTTTTAAGATCATGAGTGTTTTTACTTTTATTGCTGTTGTTAACGTTTTTCTGTTTTTTTTTCTTTTGTTCCCTCTTCTACAGGTACTTTTATCACAGAGGGCTCAAAAGGTTCGAAGCTATTACATGAAGTTTTACAATCGACAGAAATGGTCAACAATATTATCGATTCTATGGTTAAATTATGCAAACACTATCATTTCGATGGTTGGCTAGTGAATGTGGAGTGTAAAGTGAATCCAGAATCTATGGAGAATTTAACGTAAGTATTATCGTTGGTGTGCAATTCCTTTAATTCGCACAGGTGTAAATGTTAGAGTAATTGATATGAAATTTGAGTTAAAATATAAGAATTGCTTACAAAAGTCAAATAAGTGGGATTTCCACCGCCTTAACTATGTATTTGTATTATCTTTTATTTGCATATCGTCGGCTTGGAGTAAAAACCTGCTAAATTAATTTTTTTTTATAGTATTTTGAATTTCAAAAGATTTTGTTATTCGTGCTTAATTCCCAGTTTTTATTATTGATAAAAACACTTGAAATTTATTGTAAGATGGGATGTCATACCATTCGACTAAGAAAAAAATTAACTTAAATTTGGGTCTCAATAGAATATAAGAAAATAAACCAAATATGTATAGGTTTTCTTCTTAAGCTAGAAATATGAAACTTTAGAAGATTTTTGTCTGCTCTGTAAAATTTGCTAGAAGTTGGTTAGCAGATTTACACTCTAAGGCGACGATATGAATCAGTCAGTCAGTCAGTAACGTTACAATTTTATATATAGATAATTTAAATGAATCATATAATCCCTCTGACTTTCGTATATTTAACTTAAGTTTTGCTTTGTTAGTTATCAGCATTTCCCTTAAATGTTTAACAACAAAATTTTAATTTTTGTTAATGAATCACAAGCTTGTGTCACTAGTGATTTATTGAAAATACATGTTGTATTAGGGTCGATTACGACTATAATCGTAATCGCATCTTTTGATCTAAATCGCACAAAAACTCCTCGTTAAAAAAAATTAAATAATTTAAAAATTTTGCTTTGAATTTAACCTAGTATAATTTTAAATTAACCTTCAATAAGTGATGCCAACTCTTCGCTACTAAAAATGGCTAAGTTTCTAGTAAAAAGTTTCTAAACAAGATTTTTTTTTTAAAAAGCATCAATATTAACAAAAAACTTACAATAGTGAAAAATATACACTGAAATTGTGCTATATTCGACTATGCAGAATCTTATATACGCTTCACCGTGGTGCGATAATAACAGAAAGTTATATAAATACCGTTCTTTAGATGCAAATAAATCAACTTGTCCAATTCCTTCCACATTTTGTCGGATGTTGTGTATTGAGAACCAAGATGCTTGTAATAGGGAATAGTAAATGGATTCCAAAATCGATTTTCGATTTTTCGATCAACTATTTTATTTCGATTTTTGAAATCGATTAATCGCATTAAATTTGCAAACTTGTACCTTACATAGCGTCTTCAACTGACAATTTTTTGTCATACCAAACGTCAAAGTCTATATAAAAAACTCGAAAATTTTTGTCAGCGTTTTTTTAATACGAAGTTTGACGTTTGGTATGACAAAAAATTGACAGGTAACGACGCTATGTTATATCACAGGGGGATACACCAGAATTTTTTTTTTTTGCAAAATACTAGAGAAATTAGATTAAGAATTTTACTGTGGGTGGATATGACTACAGTTTAAAATTTTCCTGCTAAAGTGAATATGCAATATGTATGTGCATTCCACATATTAAAATTGAGTTCTTGATTAAAATTATAAAAAAAGTTTTGAATCTTAGCAATATTTTTTATAATAAATTAAATTTTGGACTATTTTCTTCTGAAGAACAAGACGACCTACTATATTAAAGGTAGAAGTACACCAAGGGTACTATTAGGTGAATACGTAAAACTACAACTGTTTTATACCCTTCACCACAGGTGGAAAAGGGTATATATAAGTTTGTCATTCCGTCTGTAATTTCTTCAATATTGACCTTAGACCCTATAAAGTACATATACAGCCCAATTATGAATACAAATTCTCCAGGAGTTTTTTCCCTTTCCCCATTTTTACAATTGAAATTACATAGGAAAAATGGGAGAAGGGAGAAAACTCCCGTGGAATTTTTTTTTCATAATTGGGCTGATATTCTGGGTCCTTATGAGGAGAGAAGTTGATTTGACGAGGTCCGTCTTACGTTTGAAATGTGTCCGAAGACTCCAGACATGATAACGGCTAGGTTGTTTTACATTTATGTCACATATAGTCCACCATTTCTTGCTATTTAAATTCAGCAAGATCGGTCCACAAATGGCTGATATATGACCAAAAAACCATGACTGCCTCTAATTTCTCCCTTGTGGTTGTTGTTGTTTTGTTGTTTTATTTTAATGCGTTTAATTTTATGCACACAAACCCATAAACATTTATGTATGCACATGATATGCCGCTCAAATAAAGAAACAAACTCGTAGACTCAATATATTTTAATTTAACGCTTCTTCAGTAAAAGCGTTCGTAGCCGAGTTATCTTACTTCTCGATTGAGACTCATGACGTTGCGAGTTTTGAGTCTGAAAAATAATTTTTTTTTTATTTTTATTTAATTGGTTTTATGTTCCAAAAAAACGATTTTAAGATTATAAAATTATAAAACGAATTTCAAACATCAACTTTGGCAAAAGAGGAAACGGACTTAAGTACATATATACCTTTTTTTGATTTTGTCACATTCTTCGGTATAACGAAATGAAAAGAAAGAACATTATTTATATAAATTTTTGTTCTTACCTCGCCATGGTGAAGGGTATATAAGATTCGGCATAGCCGAATATAGCACTCTTACTTGTTTTACTTTAAACTTGTATGTACGTACAAAAAAAAAATCAAGTTTTATTGTGCATTCCATAATTTATAGATTTAATTTAGATTAACATTATGAATTGCCAAAACTTTGATAAAAATAAAACAAAAATCGATTTTAAAAGTTTTATAATCGATTTCAGTTCAAAATTGCATACGTAAATTCGATTGCAAAAAATCGATTTTTTTTACCACAAAATCGATTTTCGATTGCAAACGAACTCGATTTACTACCATTCCCTAGCTTGTACTTAATTTGGAAATTTTAGCTCTTGCTGTTCTCCAGATTTACAAATTTCCATAATGCATTTGTATTGTAAGTGCCATGCCCACTTGTCCAATCCCGCCCACATTTTGTCGGAGGTTGTAAATTGATAACCAAGATGCTTGTACCTAATTTGGTCTATTGCCGTTCTCCAGAACCCTCTGCTGTATATTACAGCAAATACACATACATATGTACATATGTATGTGATTCATATACATACATATAAGTTTTCACATCGCAATATTAGACAGGACATGTGAACAAGTAAATATATTGAATTTTATATTTGTGGGTGTTGATGCTAAAAGGTCTTAAAAGCTAAATCAACAAAAGTCTACAGCGATTTCAATGTTATTTTAGCATGAACTTGATTGGATTTTGATTATTAATCATGAGTTGTTTTAAAAATATTTTTTATTTTAATTTTTCATGGGAGTAGTTTGAAAAAGTTGTTGCATTTACAGGAATAAAAACAAAATATTTAAGTGCTCAAGTAAAACTGTTTAACTCATGGTCGAACTGACGTTTCCTTAAATAAAATTTAAATTATTTTTTTTTCAAAGATTTATTGAATTTTGATTATGTGAGTGATATGCTAGGAACCAAGGTATATTTACACAAGGTAGGCTCGCTGGCCCATATGTTTGTCAGCTGTTTACCCCAGTTGGAACCCAAACGTCAAACTTCGTGTATATGAGTCAAAATTTGTACATGTGTGAGTTAAATTGTGTTTGTTTTATATGAAGACAATTTTGACAACTCGGTTCTTTTTATAGAGCAGCATGTCTACACTCCCAAATGAGTCTACCTATTGTTAATGTACCTTGCTAGGAACATAATTGTGTCGTACGTCGTAGGAACTAGGGATGCCAAATGGGACTAGGTTTTTTGAAACCCGGGATACGGGATTTTTAATTAAAAAAAACGGGATCCCGGGACGAATCGGGAGTTTTTAAAATTCATATAATTATAATTTAATGTTTATGTATAAGTATTAAAACAAATTAATTTATGAAGAAAATTAAATTCATTACAAAATAAAACAGTTTAATGGATTCTTTTAAAGTAATATGGAAGAATTAATTTTTAAAACTTATATTTTAGAAAGCTTCTAAAACAAATAAATGACGCCTGATAATCGGTACCTTATTTTATTGCAAACATATGCTGCCGACGAAACTTCTGGGTGGTATCGTACTTGAATAAATAGCTACATATAATACGCTATAAGTTGTTAAATTACCTTGAGAATAAACCTGTTCTTAACTTATCAGTCACTTTTTGGTTAATGTTAACTTGTAACATCCAAAAACCATTTATCTGTCAGAAAGCATCCTAAAAACAACTATTTGTAAGTTGTAATTAAAGCCCTCAGTGGTAAAATTTTGGAGGCAGTGTCTCTAACTTGGGTAAACTAGATTTAATCAAAAAACAATTTTTGAACAATAAATTCTGAGGCACGCTTTATAAAACAATAACATGATGTTTTCTTAAGAGCTTAAGATCGAACTAACTCCATCTGAAATTGTTTATAAAGATAACTTTAGACGCTTCGACGATACATAATGGGAGGTTTAAAAAATATAAAGAATGGAAATAACTCTTTCTTTTGTAAAATTGCAGGTAGCAATTAAGAACTCAAAATCTAAGTTTAAGAGTTGGATTAAGGATCTATAAACCTATCACGCCATAAGTTCCCAAAGACGGGCACTTTGGGTATTACAGAAATAAAAAACCTACACCCACGTGGTTCTACACGTCACAAGATTTTGCATCTTCTTTAATAATATTGAGAATAATAAAAATAAAAACAAGGTTACGCCCGACCATATGATACCCTACATCACAATATATAAAAAAATACAGCTGTACTCTATTTGGGACCCATGGGCAACCATGGACCTGCCTGAAGAAAATTATGCTATGAGGTTAAGATTCATGTAAAAGTTCTTTGTGCCGAATATTATTTAGATATCTTCATCTATATGAGATTTTAGGGTGGATATTTATATGGGTCCTATGGCTAATTTTAGACCTTCCAGGTCAACATTTTGTCATGACATAGTAACTATCTTAAAAGTTATTATCGCCTATTTTTATGTTAATACCAACATTTGTATATAGAGGCATTATAATAGTGTTTTGTGTAATAAGGTGTTTAAATCTGAGCAAACTATTACAAGATATCAGCAGATAAGAATCTGCTCTCATCACAGAAAAAAATTTAAACTTATTTCAATTAAAAAATCAAGTTATGAATTAAAAAATTATTTAAATTTGCTCCAGCAAACAAATTAATAGTATCAATTAAATATTTTTTGATATTAAGAATTTGTTTGACATAATGTTGCTGATATAAGTAAACGATTTATTTACTTGATAAAATTTTTAATCAAAACTAATTTTATTTTTGATTAATGGTTTAATTTTACCAACTGCTTTGTTAAAAGTTTGCAATGTTCTTTAGTTTTGGCATTAAAATACTTTCAAGCAGTGTTGCCAGTGGATTTTTCGAAAAAATACCTACACATGCTAAAAAAAAATACGATTTTTCGCTACACGTTAAAAAAAATTTCCCGTACAAAAATCCCTACGCATTATTGTCATTAAAATAGAAGAAAACACATTCGTTATAAAAAATAAATTTTTTTGAATATATATATATTAAAGTTTTGACAAAAAATAAGTACAAAACTTAAAAAAAATATAATACATATCGCACTTGTTCAACAATACTGTATTAACTCAAAATTTTAAAATTTTCAGTAGAAGCAAAACAAATTTTAGAAAAATTGAAGGCATATTAAAAGGATTTTTTAACGAACCATTTCTTTACCAAAAGGTACTCAAAATAGCTCGATATTTTTACAGCGGGTAGATATGAATAATAACTGTAGATTTTTTCCAAAAAGTGAAAAACTAAAAATTTTGACTTAATACAGTTTTGTTGAATAGGTACGATATGTATGAATGTACTTTTAAAAATTCAATTAAATGATATCTTAGAAAAAAAAAAAATATACAGTGCTGGTCAAAAAAATAGCACCAACAGCCTATTATATGTTCATTCTAGTGAAAACTAATATATTGTTCTAATTATTTTAAATTAAGTATGCAATACTGTTGTAATAAGTATATTCTCTCTGAGCGTCTTTATTTTTTCCAAAAAATGTTACCGGTTCTTTTTAAATGATCGAAATTATAAAAAAAAACTCCACATCAGTGCAGTCATTAAAATAGCACCGAATAACAAAAAATCTTTAAAAATATCAATAGTGATTTAATAGTTGAAATAAATGGATCAAATACTAAGTAAAAAAAAATAAAATAATTCATCGCATATTACATTATTGATTATCAAGAAATGGGACGTGGTAAGCATTGTACACGTGCAAAACGTGCTTTTATAAAAAATATGGTTTCTGAGCATAAATCATATTCTGAAATAAGAAACTTTATTGGGTGCTCCAATAAAATGATTGTCAATGCTATAAAATTTACTAAAAAGTCGGAAACACGTGGTCGCAAGAAAGTTTTACCACCATAAATGGTTAAGCGTTTGGTCAGACAATGCAAGAAGAGCCCGTTTATGCCAGCTACAGAGCTAAAATAGGAGCTAAGTGTGACCACAAGTGTTGAAACTATTCGTCGGAGGTTGGGAGACAACAACTTGAATGCCTGTAGTCTCTGAAGTGTCCCTGCTCTCACGTAAGCATGTTGCAAAACGTTTGGAGTTTGCTAGAACTCATTGGAATGACCAACTGAAAAGTGGATCCTGTTATTTGGACAGGTTTGGACAGATGAATCCAAGGTTGTGTTATTTGGAGGTAAAGGATCGCGTTCTTACGCTGAATTCAATCCAAAATTCAAAAAGAAAACCGTCAAACATGGTGGTTCAAGCATTATAGTATGGGGGTGCTTCTCCTACTATGGAGTAGGAGCCATATATTGAATCAGAACAGTCATGGATAAGAAACTTTACGTTAATATCTTCCAGGAAGTAATGCTACCATATGTTTCTAAGGAAATGCCGCTTCGGTGGGTGTTTCAGGAAGACAATGACCCGAAGCATACCAGCAAACTTGCCAAAAAGTGGTTTCAGGACAATAAAATAAACGTTATGGAATGGCCCCAGATCTAAATCCAATCGAGAACTTATGGACAGATATAAAGAAGGGAGTATCCCAAATACAACCAACAAGTTACGAAGCCCTTTGGGTGGCAGTTCAGCAAATCTGGAACAGAATTTCGAAGGAGAGGTGCCAAAATCTAGTGAAATCGATGCAAAAACGTTGTGCAGAGGTTATTATGAATAATGGCCACGCAACAAAATATTAATTTCAATATGAGAAGATATCATAAAAAACAGAATTCAAATTTTTTAATTTATTTTTAGTTTAAGTATTAATTTTTAATAGAATAAGAGCTGTGCTATTTTTTTGCCTGAGTGTTTTTTGAATTGTTTTGAAAAAGTTACAAATTTTATATCAAATAAAAAAACAAATCAATTGCTTTTTATTAAATATTGTTTGACAGTCCTGTAAGTATCTTATGACAAGTATTCAATGAAATCAGTTTGGGCTATTTACAAATATCTAACGAAGAACTTTTTTCTATATCCTGGTGCTATTTTTTTGACCGCAGCTGTACATACATATTAGTGTCGCCAACTTTTTAAACCACAAACAACTCTGAAAATATATTTTCAAGCGATTTTAGTGAAAAAACAAATTTTTTCAACTGCCTTGGACAAGAAAATATCACTAACAAAACGTTTTTCTGAATTTATTTTATAAATAATGCGATATGACGAAAAATCCCTACATTTTGGTGATTATAAAAAATCTGTCCGGTTTTCCCTACGCCTCTATTTTAGTATCAAAAATACCTACATGTAGGGATTTTCCCCTACTTCTGGCAACACTGCTTTCAAGTGTTTCTCACGAAATAAATTAAAAGAAAATTTCTCAACTTAAAGTTTGTTTTTTCCAATTTTATGTTTTTGCTTCTTTCAATGACGACATTTCATCTACTGTTGAATATAAAAAGAATCAAGGCACTTATGGCAATATCAATTCTTAAATAATTAAAAGTTTAAGACAAAAATCATATTAAAATAGGAGACAACTTTTTGAAGTAATTTGTGCTCATTCCTATAAAGAACAAACTTATGATAGTTGTTGTTGTTGTTATTGATCTGTGCCTTTTTGCTGGCTTTTATTAGTTATTTAGTTTATATCCCTTAAATGTACTAAAGATTTATTAACAAAGTTCTGTTATGCGTCCATTTTTTTTGTCTTA
The DNA here is from genome assembly GCA_963931875.1 of Pollenia griseotomentosa. NCBI lineage: Eukaryota > Metazoa > Arthropoda > Insecta > Diptera > Polleniidae > Pollenia > Pollenia griseotomentosa. The sequence continues at coordinate 86,056,470 of OZ007563.1, forward strand.
CGGCAAAATTAATGTTTTTGCCAAAGTCTAGTTTTATTGATCTTTTTTGCCTTTGCCCCTTTTTTATTTCAGTAATTTCCAAGTGTGAGCCATTATTTTAATTAAAATTTTTTTCATCAGTATATAAAGATTCCTTAAGCAAGAAATGTTTTTCTCTTTTTTTTTTGGTTTTATTTTTGCTGTTGGCTTATTTATGGCGTTAAAAAAGTTATTTTATTTCATTGTAATACCCTAAAGTGCACTTTTTGTTTACCATTTGTTGTACGTACAATTTACAAATATTTTTTTTTTTACTTTGGGCTATTGAGACATTAAATGTATAATAACCTGTAAATAGTATTTTCAATAAATAACAATTGCCACACGAAGTGCCAGTTACATTTTTAAAACTTTGGCTCAAGTGTTCCACCAACTTTTTATGTTATTATTTGCCGTTAAAAATAAATGCTGGCAATTAGTTTTTAAAGAACTTGGTGCATTAATAGCAAACACTTTTATAAGTTCAAAAAAATAAGGGAAAACTCTATATATTAACATCATATATAACGGCTTAAGGGTATTGCGGTAACACGTTTAACAGAATAGCCAAATTTTTTGAAAACTATAAGGATAAAAAACACTTGAAAATTTTTATCTACGTGCCTTTAGATAGTTTTTCAGATAGATTTCTTTTAAAAACACAAATTTCAGAAATATATATTTGAAAAAATGGAAATTAAACTGCTTTTTGGACGGATAGTCTGATTTTTGTAAAATTTTACAAATGTTGAGTCGTCTAGCCAATAAGGTTATTGAATAAAACAGGTTGCAAAGGGTTCTTCTTGAACTTAACAATTTTATTTGCCTTCTTCATTGGCTTCTTAAATTAGACTGATTTTTGTTTTAAAAATAAAAAGGTTGTCGTACAAAAAAGACAAAAAATAAAAATGGGATATTCAACTTACGTACTACAAAACTACTTCTCTTAAGTAAATTAATGGGTTTGAACAATAAAATAATGATGAGGTTTAACGTCTCTCAAACAAGGCTGAACACGGTTCAACATCCTCCCGGGCCCGCATGAGATTTGCACCGACATCCATTCCACCTTCCGTGAATGACCCATCCGAAGACACTATTCTGTGCCCGCGGAACGTCGTTGTAGGGACGAATGATTTCCTTTAGCAGCACACTGTTCGTGCTTAAGTTTTAAATTTGAATCTACATACACATATCGTTCATTTGCTGCAAGACCGGCATAACTCAAAAAATGAAATTTTGGAGTTAGAGATGCAGAATTGTTCGCTTTGTTTTTCTTTATATTGTGTATTAAATTCATTTTTATATCTTTTATGCTTTCCTAGTTTGAAGAGAATGTGTGTTCTTTTTTTCTAAGTAGTTATGGATTTTTTTGAGTTATGCCGGTCTGCAGCAAATGTTTAAAAAGACAATCCTAAAATAAACCAAAGTAATAAATAACAACAATTAAACCTTACAAATATTTACATGTTTAAGGCCCTCTTTTTCATCATATCGCCCTAAACAGTATGCAAAGTTCAAAACTCAAATCGGAATAAACTTTCTTCCAGAGACATAAATATCACGAGGGATGAAATTTTCATGCACTAAAAAATCGAAAATATGCGCTTAAAATATGCACTAAAAAATCCAAAATATGCACTAAAAAAAAAAAAATATGCACTAAAACTTAAAAACATAAAAAAAATCGTTTTTTATTTTAACAAAAACAAAAATATGAAAAACTCAGTCTATTGGTTTTCAAATGTCTTTAAAAAACTGAAATAGCTCATTTAAATTTTTGTTTGTTTAAATAAATAAGTACTGTTTTATTAAAAGTGAAACTTTCTCTTGTACTTGAAGAATGCCAATGCATTTTGAACTTTAGATCAGATCAATAATATTTGAAATTTATTTTATTTTTTGAAATCCTTAATTTTTTTACAAAACGTTTTGGATTTTTGCTTAAATTGTCGGGCTATTCTTCCTTCCACATTGGTTATTTTAATTTCTGCAATATCAACTAATTTGACTTGAGTATTAAGTGAACTAAATCCCTCCTAATTACTTAGTTATTGTTTCACCAATATTTCCGTAATTGGAAAATACAAATGCTAATTGACTTTTGATGTTATCTTAATTTAATATTTCTTTTAGTTTTTTAATTGCATAGTCATCGGTACCAATAAGCTTTTCTAACATGCTTGAATTACTCTAAGTTTTTTGAAAATAATTTTGAAGCATCTAACCAGACCCCCATCTTGTTACTACTGGCTGTGGTGGTAGGGGAACCAATGGATACATTCCATTAAAATTTGAATATTATCGAATAAGCTTCTAATTTCCTCTGCAACGCGTTATAAAATAAAATACTTTAAACCCATTGAAAGCCTTAACCATGTAAGGTGCTGCATCGGTTTAAAATAGAAGGATCCTTTGTCGAAATTTTGAAAATCTTGTATTTAAAGCAAAGCTTCAAAAGAATTTATTTATTGATTTTAAAATTGTTTTTGGAAGGTTTTTTTTGTGTACTTAAAACTTTAGCTGCCGTATTTATAAAAAATTAAAATGGATTTGAAATGCATTTTAAGAAAAATTTGTATGAAAATTTTGCCTTAAAACACATTTCAAACTAAATTTATTTTTTATGAATACGGAAGTAGAACTTTAAAAAAAAAAAAAAAATCACTCAAAAATGTCAAAATAACCTAAATATGCAAATATATGCATTTTCACCAAAATATGCAACAATATGCAAAAACAAATCGATGCCATTTTAACGCAAATTTAATGATTCGGAAAGATAATTGTTCCACATCCTTCTTAGACTATCGACAAAAAACATGCATTTGCATGGAAATCGCATCCCTACATATCACATTTTGTTTTAATCGGAAAACCCTTTAGCTGGAAGTAGTAACTTTATTTACTAAGTTCACTGTATTTTAATTATTATACCAAATACTCTCTTCACACCTGTATTTATTTATTTATTTATTTATTTAATAATCTTGAAGCCACTTAAGGCCAATTGATTACAGATAAATATGCTGACAGTAATTGTTATGTATGTAGCGTGCAATTTCAATTCTTTAGTACATTTTAATTGCACTTCGCTAAAGTTTATTTACACAGCAGCATCTGAAATTTGAATTAAACTCAAATGTAGTTATAAATGCCCAACTATTATTGATTCACTGTGTAAAGAATAAAAATGGAATTAATTAATCATTTTACATAATTGAATACAAATAGTCTTACATGTGGGTTAAAATAAATTGACTGAAGAATCTATAAATAAATTCAGATGCAGATATTTACCTAAAAAGAGAAAAGAAGGAAAAAGATTTTAAATCAAAAATGTTCAATATTTTTTTTAAAAAGTCTGCTTGTTGTACACTACGATTATAATTCTGGTCAATATAAAAAAGGGCAATACAAAGTGTATACATATAACGATATGGGGGCGGATTTATTTGCATGTTACGCTCAAACATTTATGTAAGCCACAATTATTATAGATGGGATTCTACCGGGTATTTACCTGATGTCTGGGTAAATACCAGGTTTGGGACTTTATAAAACACAAATTCATATGGCAGGCATTAACTGTCAATAAAATTAATTTAATTTTAAATTACTTTTCGTTTTTTAAAAACGTCATAAAATATCAAAAAGCTTGTTAAACTGTACTTAAATTGTTAAGAAGGTATGTGTTTATTAGTGAAGCAAATATTGATTAAATTAAACAATACATTTTTATCAAATTGTGTACAAAACTTTTATACCCACCGTTTAGGTAAATACCAGGGTATTTACCAATTCTTACCCAATTTTCCCTATTTACCGGGTATTTACCAATTGGGTATTTACCCTTTTCCCATCTATAACAATTATTTATATTTTATTATCAAACGGTTTCCATAAACAGTGTTGATGGAAGAAATTTGGCTCGTGCCCCCAATTTAATGACCCTAAAGTTCCACAACTCAAAATTTTCTCAATAAAGAACTTGTGGAACATTCAGGAATTAAAGGCATACAAAATTTTATTGCTAACAAGTAAAAGTGCTATAAATTCAGCTATGTGGAATCTTATATACCTTTCACCAAAGTTTTGAAATGCCAAAACCCTTCTTCCAGGAGCATATTTGTAAGGATGTCAGATCGACCTATTTTCGATTTGGCTGATTTGTAAAATCAAACAAATCTCATATATAGATACTCAAGAGAATATTTAAGCTCAATTTGTTTAACCTAGCTTGAATTCGGCAAGACACTTGTGTAGGGGCCCCGTAAAATAATGGGCCGATTTGACTATTTTTCGAATTTTGTTCTCCTAGCTCATAAGGTGTGAGCGCTGTTTTATCAAAGCCTTTATTTCGGGATAATCTGACTTTCTGTTATTTATGAAATGGTGCCGTGAATTTTCATTACCAGTACCCATGTTCTGTAACTTTAGTGAGAACTTTTCGCATCTAAAAGATGTAAAACAAAATATTCCATCGTTTTTCGAAAAGTGAGAAAAAACTGTGTCTGTAACTCATGTCGAAAACTATCAAAAGAGAATACGTCGTTAACTTATAAACGTCATAACATTGCACCCGAAGCCGATGTGACATTGCAGACGTTGAGAACGTCAGTAACACATATCGTTGACGGCAACCAAAATTTACTAAAAATTGTAAATTTTTCAACGACGTCGGCGAAAACACAACCGTCGGCTATACCAAATAATGTAAAGTGCGACTTTAATGTTTGTTGTTTGCAAACGAGCTTTGAAAAAATTCGTTTATAAAAATGTTAAAAGCAAAATAATTAAACAATGAAAAAATGTGCCAAGAACAAAATGTTATAAATCTTTGTATTTTAAATTGTTTTTTAGTGTTAAAATTTTTTCTCGCCCCATTTTTATTCGTCAGTTTTTACGACAGTTCAAAGCGGGAACTTTTCTCACAAAAATGTTATAGACGCACTTTTTTTGTAAATTGGCGAGGTATTTCCTTACGTGACAGTTAATACTCGCCAAAAAAAAGTTACAGACACAGTTTATCGAGAAAACAGCTGTTTGTTTTTATATATAGCATTTTTGTTTCATTTCACACAATTCAATCGAAAAGTTTCTCTCTTTCTATAAGATTTAAAGAAGAATTGAAAAAGTATAGATTTATTTTAATTATTATACCAAATACTCTCTTCACACTTGATTTATGTATGTAGCGTGCAATTTCAATATTTTAGTACATTATAATTGCACTTCGCAAAAGTTTATTTACACAGCAGCATCTGAAATTTGAATTCAACTCAAAGAAGAATTGAAAAAGTATAGATTTATGGGTAAAACTTAAAAATTTATTGGTGAAAGGTTGATACATTTTTGTATTTTTGGTCATATCTTAGCCATTTGTGGCTTAATTTTAATAGCAAACTATTTCGAAATATAGGTGATATAAATATAAAACTTGGGCCACAGCTTATTTGGGGTCTTGGAAATCCCATTTTAACATACACGCGGTAAGACGGACAGACGATCGGACGGACATCGTTAAATTTACTTCGTTACTCATAAGGACCCAGAATATACATATATAAATATATATGTATGTACTTTATAAGGTCTGGGACCAAAATTGTAAAAATTTCCACCTGTGGTGAGGCTTTATACCAGTGTTCGAAAATAAACACTAATTATCGCTCCTTAGTGTTCGGTTCGGTAGATTTGTGGAAAACACAAACGCTAATAGTGTTTGTGTAGTAAATCATTAAAAAAAAACGTTTCCCTGTTTGTCATCTTAAACACAAAAATAACACTCTTGTTATCCAACTCAACAAAAAGATGAGAGCATTTAGGCCCTTATTGTGTAAAACGCAACACAACGCCAAAAATTACATTGAAAGCGCAAACAACGTCAAAAATATTTCATAATTTTGTTGTTGATTTCTACAGAAATTCATATTGCGTTTTACAATTTTCAACGCAACAAGATATGTAGCGTTAAAAATTTGAAAATTGAATACAAATTTCTGTAGAAAGCCACAATAAAAATACAAAATATTTTTGACTTTGTTTTTGCTTTCAATGTAATTTTTGCGTTGTGTTGCGTTGCATTTTACACAATTAGGGCCTTACTTCCGTTCGGTTTTTTTTTAAACCACAAACTTTATTGTGTTCGGTTCGGTTTGCTTAGCGGCCTTTTGGCTGGTAAAAAAACCAAAATTTTTTTACAAAAACACAAACAAAACATATACCCAAATTTTTTTTTTTGGTCATTTCTTTATCAATGTAAAAACAGAAACATAATACAACATAAATATGTATAATGTTTGTCTACAGAACCACTGCAGTTGTTCTGTTTTTTAACGCAGGTTCTGTTCTTCGTTGATAAGCTATGTAATGTTCGGCACTTTCTTGAAAATAGTTCGAACACTGGTTTATTATACCCTATTATGATAAATGAAAAAAATAATGTATCCCTAAATAGTTTATATAGTTTCCTATATGCAGGCTTTCAAGGTCATTAATTTAATGTAAATAAAAGATTATTTATTTCATTCTCAATAAAATCCGACGTTTCGTTCGTATTCTTTCCAACTTCTTCAGGGATTGAGTTTTTATTAAAATCTGGCAACATTGTAAAAATACAAAGTCAAAAGTAGTCAATAATAACAATAATTATAATCTTAATTTTTGACAAATTAACTTACAATAATCTTTTTCGTCAGTTTACATCATTTATAAATTATATCACAGTATTTTGTAAAGGTGGACAGCACAACACAAAACTTAAAATATTAAAATTGATGTATGTAAATATAAAAATTATCACAGAAAATTTGTCCTTTTTTGATCACAGTTGTTATTATTACTAAAGTATTGCAATGGTGTAAATTAAGCAAAATCATTAAACGATTTATCATTCCCAAAGAAAAGATCAATTCCCAAATTTTAGGAACAAACCCCAATATCTAACAACACTGCTCATCAACACCAAAATCAGCATTTAAAACTATCTCTACCACAGCAAAAGTTTCGTAAAGCGTGCAATGATTCGATTTTCTAATGAAATGTAAAGATATTCGGGCATGTTCTAAAAATCGAAATGAAGTGGAATTGAAATCGAACGAGATTTTATCTTCAATTTTTTACAAAATAACTGTAGTTTTTCCTGTTTTTAAGAGTTGTTCTTGTAAATATAATTGGTACTTAAATTACGAAGTATATAAAATGGAATATTTTTATGAACTTTCTTTACACGCTCGTTTTCCAAAATTTGTTCGATTTTAAATCCACTTCATTTCGATTTACAGAACGGACGGACGGACATTGTTAAATTAACTTCTCTCCTCATAAGGACCCAGAATATATATACTTTATATGGTCTAAGACTACTATTGTAGAAATTACAAACGGAATGACAAACTTATATTTATATACCCTTTTCCACCTGTGGTGAAGGGTATAAGAAAACTTTTTAATTTATTTCTTTTAGGCGTCTTTTTTGTTAATTAAATTTTACATCTTTTTTTATTTTCTGGTCTTTTGTTATTTTAGCTATAAGAAAAACTTTTTCAACATTAATATTAAATGAAAAAAGTGAATAAATAAAAACACTTCAATCTCTGTTGTAAGTTATCCATGAAAAACAAGAAAATGTGTACTAAAAACAACAAGATAAATTTGAGACAAAAGCAATAATGAAATAAAAGTCTGTTTGGTTGGTTGGATAAACTCGTTAACAAATTTGCAAAAAATAAAGAACAAATTCCCAAACAAACATTAATGCCACGTGAAACACTACAATTATGCACTATAGGCGCAATGACTGGGTTTTGAGACAATAAATCATATGAAACAGTTAGACCCTAATCATTTTGCAGAACTGACTATGAGGCTATGAAAGATGACAAACAGGGAAACGTCATTTTTTAATGATTTTCTACACAAACACTATTAGCGTATGTGTTTTCCACATATCTACCGAACCGAACACTAAAGAGCGATATTTAGTGTTTATTTTCGAACACTGGTTTGAACTGAGATAGAGGTAAACATTTTTATTTTCTTATTTAATAATGTACAAAAGTAAGGATGATTTACTTCTCTTTCCATAAAAATCACTTTATGTGTAAAAAAATTATAAAGTGTTCAGTATGGCTTTCAAAAATAATGTTGCTTTAAAACACCATCCAGATTTAATTTAACTAAAAAGACAAGAATTAATTCAATTTTATAAAAGTAAGTTTTCATAAATTTGGTAAAAAAAATATTCTAAAGGCTTAAGATTTGATGTCTGAAGATCATTTTTAAATTCAATTCTAAGCGGGCGAAACAAATGGACGGACAGATTAAATACGGCTATTCCAAAGGATTGCGTTGTACGACGTTATTAATTTCAATAGTATAACTGAGGTTACAAAGAGTAAGTTATCTAAACCTTCCTAAACATCGCTGTTGAAAATTTGGTTAAAAAAAACTTTGTCTTGTGGAACAGTCGAATTTATAACTAAGTGCTAATGTGTCTTCATTTAGCTCAGGTAAGTGTATCAAAACTTCTTCTTGGTATTAAATATTCTCTTCGCCGTGTTTGTAGAGGAATTTACGCCAATGATTCTGTTACCGTGAATACTAAGGATATACAAGAAGTTAAAAAAATAATAAACTCCGAAAAAAGTTCGGCATTGTAGCTTATAATCTTGAACTTTTTTAGCAGCGATAAATGTCACAGCTATTAATTGTTCAGTTCCCTCATGTTAATATACTGTTAATTTGTCAAATTAGTTTCTATTAAAAATACTTATGCTTCTTCAGGGGTCAGCGTTAACCGTTTTGTTGTCATCAGAAGTTAACAATTTTCTAATATTAGTTGGCCTTGATGGTCAAGAAAGTTGCTTTCTTTAAAACAAAGTTCAAACCATTTTCATTTTATGAATGACCTGTAATTGAAGCGGCATGAAGCAATAACGTTGTATACTATGGCTTTCCCTGGGCTGACGAAACTACGGAAGCAATTTTTTTTTGCCGCACACTTCCTTCGCTAAAACCGACTTAAGGACGAGCTTTTTTGATTGCGATTTCACTGTTTGTTAATTTAAGCTCGGCGACACATGAAAGCCAGCAGCTTTTTTTCAAAATTTAGTTTGGCATCAGGATTTAACACACACACAAAAACTATTTATGTTATTTTTACTTATTATCATGCCTTCTTCAGTAGCACTTCTTTTAAGTTTATCACAAATCTAGTTTGCCAGTATCCGCATTTTTGATTTTTATTGAATCGTAAATATTTTAGAAGAATGCAATTAGGGGCACATTAATTTATAAACAGATTAAATTACACATCCACATCTTCCTTCACATATGTATAAATAGTTTACTGAATAAGTCCCGATATAAAATGTACTACTGCAAGGAACACAAAAGCGATCACCAAAACAAAACTTCTTAACAAAAAATATAATGGTGTTTTCTTTTTTAAAAAAATAATAGTGCATTCTAATTGTGTAATATGTTTATCAGGTTACACGCACCCTTAAAAAGTCATACATTTTTCTAAATTACAATGGAACAAAATAATAGCTAAGAAATGGAACAAATTTGCCATTTATTTTTGCAACATATTCAGAGAGGAAAACGACAATTTTTCACATGTTTGCATATATTTTTAGAAAAGAACAAAAACCCGCGCGAAAACTAGCATGAATGGAACATTATTGTCAGAAAAGAAAACACCATAAAAAATTTTTATATTTTTTTTTTTTTTTTTTTAATATAAATTTACACGTGTACCTTTCTGAGTATTTTCCATTTAATAAAATTTTATTAAGATCCAATACTTTTTATTTATGAGTTAAGTGTGAAATGTATGAAAACAAAAAACTTGTACTCTGCGAGCCCGACGTTAAATTGTGAGTTGCCACTCGATTTTAATTTTTTACATTCGTGTATTCCTAAATGCTATTTACCAATCGCCATCATTACTTTTGTAAACTTCGACACTGTAAATATGGGGTATCTCATGTCAAGTGACCCAATTCTGAAATCGATGTTTTCCGATTTGGATGAAATTTGCACCAAGGTTAGTCCTATTGGATAGTAGTTTAGACACATATTTTCAACAGGATCGGTTTTAATTAATTTGATGAAAAAAAAAAACATTTTTAAAAGAAAATTTTTTCAAAAGATTGATCAGATAGCTATCTAAGCTCCTTGGAACAAATTTTGCTAAACTAATTACCATGAATTCCCCCATATGTACTTTTTGCCTCAAAAACCAGTCATCGGTAAAGCGTAAGAAATTACACTGTTGCCAAAAAAGTTTAAAAAAAGTTTAAAAATAGCTTATCCCATCAACAATAAATTTCAAGTGTTTTTATCAGTAATAAAAACCGGGAATTAAGCACGAATAACAAAATCTTTTGAAATTAAAATTTTGTATTCCCAGAAATTGAAATTACTTTTTGATAAATCGTCAAATATTAAAAAAAAAAAAAAAAATAATGACTCCTTAACGCATTCCTTTAAAGCCAATTCATGAATTATTGAACACAGCAATCCGTAAAAAGTTTATTTAGTTTTCAGACAGAAAAAAAGTGGTTCAATATTGTCAGAGACAACTTAAATGGAACGGTTACAGAAAATTTACCCAAGTAATTTTGTGGTACCCCTGTAAGCTAGTTGGTATGATCTAGTCTAGTCAGTAAACAAAATTCGCATGTTTAGAGATCTATCGGTTCATATATTTGTTAATGTTAATGTAAAAGTTACTTTACCTTACCGTAAAAAAGTAAGATCAATCTATTTCTTACAGATTGAGACGTAACATCTAACTGCTAACTATAATCGTTCTAATTTGCAACGTTACTGTAACTCCCGGCTAACTGAGCATTTAATAAAGTTTATGCACGTAATGGATTATGGATTTCAGACCTTTAAAATGTTTTACACGCATATCGATTAGATTGCCCAGACTAATCAGCTTCTAAACAAAAATTTTTAAAGGCTTCCTGCGATTCGAGCCGAACTCTGTCAGTAGTATCAAGACAAAATCAGCCCTTAACCTAACATTTTTATGATTCTCAAAAATAAATGATTTGCTCGATCTTTATAAACGAATATAAAGCGCTTTTGTGTAGCCTCTCACGTTTGAAGAAAAAATTTTGAAATCACTTTATTTGTTTTTTTTTTGAATATTTTAAATACGAAGTGATAATTACACTGAGCTAGTTGCCAAATTAGACAAGCCGATTGCATAATTCGGGTACGCCTAATCCAATGGTGCCCGCCGTTTTTTAGGTTAGCTCTATATACCGTTATTTCAAAAATGGAGGAGGTTGCACAGCATATATTTGCGTAACTCAAAAACGGAAATTCCGCAATAAAATTTCCTTTAAGAGAAGTAATTTTTTTTTTTTTTAATATGAGCAGCCGTTTTAAAAACATAATATTTTTTTTTGGAAAAAAAATAATTTTTTTATAAAAATTTCGAAATTTTTGTTTTTTAAAACAAGAGCTAACCTAAAAAAACAATGGGAACAATTGGATTCAGCGTACCCGAATTATGCTAAAACGCCATGTGCCCGGCTTGTCTAAAAAAGTGTAAATTTCGAGCACAGTGTTATTTATAATTTATCTTAAAAGTTTTTCCAGGAAATGGTGTTGCTAATAAATAAATGAATATGTACAAGAAAAATCTTAAGGATTCCCTTAAATTATTATTTGCTCCAAATATCTTTATAACTTATCTCTTATTTAAGTACTGTTTTATGTGTCTAACGACTTTTCTTTTTATTGTTCTTTTACAGATATTTTGTTAAAAGACTACGTGAAGTTGTTGAACAAGATTTGGATTCGGGGTCAGTGTTTTGGTATGACAGTATTATCGAAGGAGGTCAATTGTTGTGGCAGAATGAGATCAATGACAATAATGTGCGTTTCTTTAAGTCGGCCAGTGGTGCACTAGTTAACTATTCGTGGAACGACAGAAGCCTTAATGTGTCGCGTACGGTTTGTGAACAAGAACGAGAACCACTTGAAAATGTTTTCTTTGGCATTGATGTTTTTGGACGCGGACAAATTGCCAAATTTCAAACTAAACAAACATTGGCACGCATTGTAAAGCATCGTTTTTCTACGGGCATTTTTGCTCCCGGCTGGACGTATGAAACTTTACAGCAGTATGGTTACAATATAAAAAAGCCGTTGGGTGACGACCAAGTAAATGAGGCTTTTCTAATGAGAAATGAAAAGTTTTGGTGGCTGTTATGGGAACATTTGGCCACACATCCCTACATAACGATGCCATTTTATTCGGATTTTTGTTTGGGTTCTGGCAAGAAAACATACGTGTGTGGTTTAATAAAAGCAACTACAACACCAGCAGCAGCAACTCCAACAACTACAACCTCATCTGCCACTGACATGGAAACAGACGAAGAAACAGAAAACACTGCTGGAAGATTTTTTAATTTATCACGTCAATCACTGCAGCCATCCGTGCCATTACATGATTTAGCAACACGTTACTATGACGATGCTTTCAATGGTGGCTCTTGCCTTCGCATCCAACAATATGACACCAGCTTTCGTATCTTTTCAGCTGACTTTAAAATGTTACGCGGTGGTTTAGTATTTGCCTATGCCTACAAATTGGATCAAAGAGATGGAGAATTTGATTGCATTTTACGTTTTTGTACAGGCAATAATTCACGCGATTGCTACCTCTTCCTGGGAGACTACTACGATACTGTTAGCTTACAACGTGGTCGTTGCTACATTTCACCATTCAAACCCAAATACAATGAATTGTTGACTGGTCCCCTGGAATGCCCACAGATTCCCAAAGATATGGCATTTCACGATTTTCAAGCAAATGGTTGGCGTGTGCGTTATTATGTAGTGATATTTGATGGTGCCATACAGGTGAAAGATATTGGTGTGCTGTATCGTAAATCAGCCGAAGCTCAGAATACCGCCTACTTGGGGGCGTTGTATATCAATGAATTTGATGTAAATCAACATGATTTTCCAGCTGATAGTAATATCGCTTTGATACAAGTATACGGGGGTGATCTGTTAAATTAGTTAAGGGGGGTAGTTGAAGAAATGAGAAGGATAGTAAGACAGATATGGTTGGTAAATATTCAGGGTTATAAAAATAGTATTACAGTATTTCGTAGAATATCAAATATTAAATTTAAATTATATTTTTAAGAGATGAGTATTAGTGACAATTTCGAAATTAAGAACAACTAAATATTCGTATATATAAATTTAATTTTGATGATATTTCTCTAATATCGATAGATATTAAACAAAACTACTTATTTTTGTTTTTTTATTCATCCGAGTAGATTCTAAACAATATTACTATTTCATTTAAGAGATATTTAATAGTTTTCTAGCAATAGCCCCAGATATAGTCCAGATGAGGAAATTACTTTTAAAAGAAAACCCTAATCCGTACTTAAAATAATCCGAAAACTATAGTAAAATTTATTAGCTCACAACTATTTGATATGTAAGTATGTTTAAATATTGTTGATTTTATAACAAACAAAAAGTTTAATATAAAATTAATAATAACTATACAAGCATAATTTCAGTCTTCTTAATTGGACTTATCGCTGTTACGAAAACATTTGCAAAAACATTATGTTCTTAATTATTTGTTATAAAATTGAATTATTTGTTATTTAAAATCACCTCTTAACCGTTAAAATTATTAACATTCATACATATGTAAGCATGTATATGTATACTAAAAATCGAAATTTCTTTAAATTACCGTTTTTTAAATAAAATTACCTTGCTACCAAAGTTATTTACGGGAATACAAAATTTATCATTAATAAGATTTCTGTATTTCCTTGCTACCTTTTGCGGCCCAAAATTACCCTAAAAAAGGGTAATTACCGTACGGAATGCAAAACTCTTTTATTATGCATCTAATACCCCTGGTTTCTTGAGCAATTCTAAGTCGATTTAGCCATGTCTGTCTGTCTCTCTGTCCGTCTGCTCAAAATACGCTCACTTTCGAAAAACTGAAAACAAAAGTTTAGTCTTGGTGTCAAATTGTTTCTAGTTAACCTAAGCAGTTTGGGAGTGAAATCCAGCAAAAACCGACCAGTAGGATCATAGTTATCAATGAAAATGTAGAACCACCACCTTTAAAAATTGACAATTTTGTTACAAAAACTTACGTAAAAAGTGCCATAATTTACTTCTAAAACCGTAATAAATATTTCTTAAATAATTAGTATTGTGGTTATTTTGTTGAACTATTTATGGTTTTTAATCCAAATTCTTAATATTTTCAATTAGGCTTAAGTTCATTAAATTTAATTTTCATTAAATTATTTTTATGAAGAAAGGAATTTTACAACATGAAAATTAATTAAAATTGTTATTGATAATCTTTCATTCTTGACCGTGGCCGGGGCTCGAACCCGGGCCGGCAGGTTACCATGACATGTTTCGATCGCAACCACTCGATCTCCTCAGATGGATTTGCCGTTTTACACTCGCAGCCATCGACGACGGGTTCGAGCCCCGGCCACGGTCAAGAATGAAAGATTATCAATAACAATTTTAATTAATTTTCATGTTGTAAAATTCCTTTCTTCATAAAAATAATTTAATGAAAATTAAATTTAATGAACTTAAGCCTAATTAAAATTATTAAAAATTTGGATTTCTAAAATATTTAAATGTGCTTTCGTAAAGATTGGTCCATAATTTACCATAGACCACATATAAAGTCTACTCCCGGAAAACAGTTTATTACGCATAAAAGCGTAATAAAAATCGCTATCATAATAAAATTTGGTACGTCACAGTTTTATAAGACACTGCAAAATTTCGTGAAGATCGGTCCAAAATTTACCCTAGGCCCCATATAAAGCCTACCCTCGGAAAACGGTTTAGTTCATTAAAAACGTAATAACTAATGCCATTGTAATGCAATTTGACACTATAACGCTCGGTCCATAATTTTCTATATAATGCCCCATATAATGCTCACTCTAGGAAATTATTTAAATACACCTAAAACCGTATCAGCTATAGATATTGTAAAATTTGTACCAATTTTGGTTCATATGGCTAGAAATAATACCATGCAATTTTCTGATTATCGGTCCATATTTACCTAAGATCCCATACTAAGAAGCTTTCTGAAAAGCACTTTAAGCGCTAAAAGAAATTTCACTACTGTATTGAAATTTGTTCCATTTAGAGTTTTTATAACGGAAATCACTATAAAGGATTTCGTGATGATCAGTCCATAATTTATTTTTTTAAAAAACCTCTTATTTCTGAAAAAAAACTTTTTTTTTGCAAAAGTGCCAAAATTTTTGGAAGAAAAAACAAATACATGTTGTAAGGCATTTTATAACGGACCATTAAAGAGTGCAACATAAAACTTTAAAGAATAAACTCCACTAAATAAACTACATTAACTTCAGACAACTTATATGAATCTAGTGTTAAAGATATTTCAGATTATAAAAAAAAATTTGGGATCTTTACGAAGAAGTAACCACAATTAAAATAATAAATAACAGAGAAAATACAAGACCATTTAATAACATGAAAACATTATTAATATTTGTATCCAATATACTGCAAATTTTAAATTATGCATATCAAAAAACTTGCAAAAAAAGGGAAAACTTGATTGCTGTGAACCGGAACCAATTGTATAAAGATTATTTAATAATTTACAGCTCTCATATATTCTAACTGTCGGTCGAGGGTGTCAAAGATTCGGTACATCCGAATATATCACTCTAACTCTTTTAACGCATTAGCTTTTAAATGGTTAAATATAGCATAAAAATGATTCCTAAAAATTTCAAATCGATATTTGAAATATTGCATTGTCCATTTCAATAATTTTTATTTTGGAAAAAATTTTTTTAAATTTTTTATGCCGAAAAACTTTGGAGTCGGAGTCGCGAGTTTTTGTGGGTACTACGACTCGGACTCTGGCACAAAAACCTCAACTCCGACTCCACAGCCCTGGATTATCGATTTCCAGAACATGTCCGAATATTTTAAATTTCGAATGAAATAAATTTGTTAATAAAATTAAAATTTCTTTAATTAACTTTTGTTAAAAAGCAAAAATTTTGTTAAACTGGCACATTTAATTAATTTGAATAAAGTAAACCATAATAATATTAACCAAAATTATTAATTTTACTTAAAATATTTTTAATTTATTTTAAAACAAATAATTTAATCAACGTTTTATAAGTTTTAGAATATTTTCAAAAATCTTAAATTTTTTTTTTATTTGAACAAAACTTATTGAAAAATTTTTTCATATTAATTTTTTCTTCATATGAGTTTTGCTTACACAGAATACATTTTATGTCGAAAGATATTGAAATAGACATGGTGTTTCTGCCAATGCTTTCTTATAAGCGTTTTTTTTTTCTTATAAAAGATGTTCGTATATCCGTTATTTACTGTAGCGCTATTGCTTAATATGTTTTTGTAACTAGTGTTTAATGAAATTTTCTTCAATTTTAGAGTTTTTTTTTACTTATTTCATGTGACCAATTCAACAAATTTTATTTAAATTTACGAAAAATTTACTCATGTTTTATACTCCTATCAAAACTTTATTATAATTGCGATGCTACAATCCTAGTTTAAAATACCAGTTGTGATGGTTTTTCAAACATTTGGCTAAGAAATATAAAAAAATTTAAAATCCAACTTTTCGAAAGCTGACGAATACTTCTACTAAATACTGTAATCACATTTTTAATGAGTACATTGTGCACAATACAAATATATTCATAAATATTGATTTTCTATTTCTTTACTTAATTTTTTTTTATATCTTACAAAAAACTTTTATATTATCTTCTAAGTATATCTTGGAAAAACGTGTAAACGTCATACCTAAATTTTGGCCCACAAGTGCGGCGAGGTCCCAAATAGGAATCAGTGAGTGGTTTAGTGTATCATTTGGTTGGCCTTGACCGACCATACTTTCTTACTTGTTTTAATTTTTTACATACATATTTCCTAAAATACTGATAAAAATTTTATTTTAATTTTTCTTTAATAAAAAACGTTTAAATAATTAAGAAAAAAGAAATAACTTTTGCTCCCAACTACAAATGATTGCCATTAGCCAAATTTTAATAAATTTTATACAAAAGAAGATACAAATAATTTTTATACTTTTAAATATACATAGTTATACAATTTTAAATTCTTTAAAAACAAATATTTTTTTGAATATTTTTTTATATATATTAACACATATGAATATTAAATTAAAATAATAAAAAATTATATTTTTAATAAAAATTATACCTAAAAAATACTCCTTGCTTTAGCAAAACTGATTTATTTTCTTTCATTTACCTCTAAACTGTTCATCACTTGTCTTAACCTTTTAAAAGGAAATATGAAAACAAAAGAACCAATTTTTGATTTGTTCTTGGAAATTCCTTTTAAAGCTTTCGTTCGTTCGTGCTGCATGTACATATATTTAGTAATTGACTGGAATTTATTTGTTTTAAAGTCGATGATGATGTTGCCAGTGCTGATACTTTGGAACACATAGTACTTAAAACAGACACATACGTACACTTATGCGCTTACACAGCCAAGATTAATTAAGGTTGAATATTGCAAATGTTGATGTGTTTAAAGCGGAAAAATGATTGAAGAAACTGGATTACTTCTATACATATATAACTTTGCTGAATCTAATGAACCTGCTGTGTGTAAAATACAAGAATTAGTTAAAGTCTTTTAAGAAAAAAGCAATAACGGTCGATACTCCTGGCCTTTAACTATGGCTGGGAGGAACAGACATGACTTTGAATTTTTGTAGGTAAAGGATGGATGCTAAAAATCCCTGCAGTCCAATTCTGCCCAGCTTGTGAACCGTATCGCACAACATATTTAAATGCCCAATCCTGGCCAATTGGCTGTTACAACAACAGAAATCGCGACACTGTATTTGCATAATTAAAAAAACCGAAGAAATATTTGCAAATTTTTTTTTAATATTTTATAAATTTTTTGTGATTTTATAAATAGTTCTTATTGAATATTTACAGTTATTGTTTTTCTTTTTTTAAAACTAAAAGAAATTTTTTATTTTAAATACGTTTATAGTAATTGAAAGAAAGTTGACATGCGTAAACATAATATGAAGACCATGTAGTCCGATTTAATCATAATATAGTTACCGGTTACAGTGATATGATTGCAGTAACCAACTTCGACTGATTTGATACTACAAAGCGTGATTGTCTTCGTCGTATGTATTGTAAATTAATGAATCTGCTGAGTGAGAGGAACAAAATTATAGAGTTACGTCAACTGTTTTATTCTAGTAAATTCAACAAACCTGTTTACTACAGCTTTTTGGGAAATATTTTAACCATAGAGCAGTAAATATTAGTCAAATACATTTTGTTGTTGCAATGTTGTAAATGTAAGTATTTTAACTACATAAATAAGACCAACAAGGACTACAAGAGTACTTTACTACCAAGAGTGAAAACAGCTAACGTTATCATACTCAATACAAGATCGTGTAAAAATTGTTAAATTTTATTATGTATATGGGCATTTCCGTCAAAAGGTCCACCGTGACCGAAAATTTAAAATTTATTAAAAGCTGATTATTTTACGATACAGTTATAGAGAAATATTTAGATTTTACTAATTTTATAAATTTACCCATAAATTTGTTCACTTAGATAAATAATCAGACTGCAAAGTTGTGCAAACGTAATTTCTAATTTGTGAGAATGTTTTATTGAATGTTTTCTTTAATATTATCTTCCTTAAAAGAGGTGATATTTGATGAAAATTATTCCAAAAAAATTTTCTTACGTGGTCTGTAATCTAAGGAAGAGTTCGAAAAGAAATACTTCCATAACTCGAATCACCATTATCCCAAAAAAACTTCGACTTATGGAGACTTCGAGTTACAGAATTTTCTTGTTGAAAAGAGAATAAATTGCAAACTTGTGTACATTTTGTATTTTTTGTTTAAAACAGGCGCTATTTGAAAGCTTCATACCTAAGCATGTAGGTATGTATTTGTAATAAACAAGTTACAATGAAGTAAAATATCAGCATGGTTTGACTTCTAGCTGCTGTAAACCAATTGAGGACTGCTATGTCGATAATTTTGTATATTTGGGTCTTAATCATTTTACTAAAGAGATGAGATACTGACTCAAACGAGTTGATAATTAATTTTTTATTTTTAAAAATCTATGAGACCGTACTAGCTGGGACACCATATTTATTGTCTGCTTCCTTTTTCTTGAATCCACCTTCGACTTCTTTTATAAACTTATATTTCCCTCCATCGACAAACATTATAAAACACGTTTACTTGCCATGAAATAAACACATACAAATAATTTTAACATATTTAGGCAAACCAAAAGACACACGTAATGTACAAAAAGGGATTTCCCCGAAAAAAAGAGCAAATTAAAATATACAAACCTGCTAAACAAGCAAAAGAAAGCGAAATAAATAAACAAAATAAACAAAACAAGCAAAAAACTTCGAGTTATAGAATACAAATTTGAGTATTTGGTTCGAGTTATGGAGAATTTCGAGTTATGGAAGTTCGAGTTACGGAAGGAGAATTGTATGTAGTTTATTGTTTTAGAGCTACTGCCAATCAAATTGGTTCGAGTAAGAGAAAATTCGAGTTAGAGAAGTTCGAGTTATGGGAGTTCGACTGTATGTTATTCGGATTAACGGTAAATTTTAATTTTTTTTAATCATTATTCAGTTAAATTATTATGGAAAAAATTTCACGTTCAAAATGTCACGTATCGAAACAGATTTTGGCTTAAACAAAAATAAAAAAAAATACAGAAGATTTTGGAATCAAACCAAAGACATTTTAATGATACATTGCTACGTAAAATTCTGAAAGTAGTTTGACTAAAAAATTGTACTAGGTTTCGCTAAATTAATCCTTTTTATACATGGCCAAAAAAACTACTTCTATTTTTTTACGTTCGAACCGCTACTTCTTTTGCCATTATCTTTGACTTAGAATCGCGCCCCCCATAAACTTTAGCATAGATAATAGTTCTTTCTTAGTGCTATAATTTAAGGGTTAAAAGAACGTTAAAATATTGGTTGTTTAAAATCTTTTTGCATTTTAGATGCGTACGACTGTCACGTTCAACACTTTGGAATTACCCATATTTGTATGTTCCGGACTATCGATTGTTACCACTAGAGTTTTTCTTTTCTGGGACTTTATTATTTCCCGCCCAATACAAAACGATGCAAAATATTACTTAACTTTATTTATTTGAACAAAAAACAAGCAATGATATCTATTTAATAAGTTTATAAATGCATTAAGCTTATATATTTAATGAAACGTCAACTGCATTGGTATAATTAAAACCAAACAAGTTTACCTATTTAAACAAAATGTTACAAAATATTGCTTTTAAAATAAGATTTAACTACAGAATAAGAATTTACAGAATTCTTTGACTGCCTATTTAAGACAACATTGACAACACTTTCATTTTCTACGGATGTTGGCCTAATAGTCAAAAGAGCATAATATAACCCCTTAATACTTTCACATTTTTACTACTTCCGTTAAAAATTTGTTATTCCTTTTTGAAAGAAATTTATTTTCTTTGAATCGAAACAGCGGTTTCTTTACTATTTGAAGCATTCAACATTTCATAAAATGGTAATTTTTCCCTTTTATCAGCAAGAACTGTAGCTCGACCTGTTAAAAATGGAGAGGAGCTGTGTGTGCTGTACAAGAAACAAGCATTTTAAGCTTTAAACATATATTTATATTTTCAGGTCAAACATTTCTTTTCAAAAAATTTTCTATTAAAGAGTACCTTTTAACAAACCAACTAGAACTTTAAAATCGCTTTATGATTACAAACCAAACGATAAACTTACACACATCCATATCACCGAAAGGCATCTTATAATAAGGTCAAAGAAAAAGGAAAGCAATGGTTTGTATTTAAGTATTCAGTTGAAAAAAAGTGAGAGTATGTGTGAGGCAAATTACTATTGATAGATTTTAAAGGGATAAAATCTCAATTTACTACAATTTGTGGTTTTTAATGAAGCGCAAATCTTCGATTTTGAATTTAAAAAGAAAAGATCATAAGAGTTTAAGGTTTTGTAAAAGATAATTTTAGTAAATTGATTATATTGATTGATGCGTAAAATACTTTTACGCATCCTTAGCATTTTTTTCACCAGGTTCACAATAATAAGGTAACTCACGTCACAAGTTGCACCCTTGCGAAAAAGCAAAATTGCAAAATCATAACAACAACGACACAGACTATTATTTGTGCGAAATAATTGTCCATGTGGTTGTTTTTATGTTTTTGCACTTTTGCTTTTTCGCAAATGTGCAACTTGTTACGTGAATATTACCTTATTGTAACAAAAATAAACACTAGAAATTGGAGACAAATCTTGGAAATTTTTGAAAAGTTTTAAATATACCTTAAAAGTTTTAAACACAATAAAAGTTATTACTTCTAATCGGTCAAATTGTTACAAAACATTATGTCCTTAAATTCTTTTCTATTATTACTTTCAATTATTTAAGCTTGAGGTCTTTTTATTTATAAAATATTCTTTTATTTCTTCAATATTTCGCTAACCTTTGGTTAGCATCGTCAGGAAATTAACAAATTTGAATAAAAATAACAAAAAACGATAACAAAACTATGAAAAAATTTTTTGTCATAAATTAAATTCAAAAACCTATTTGTCATAAAAATTTTTCCAAAAGCCATAATAACAAAAATAAAATATAACTAAAGTATAACAATTCATATAAACCGAAAAAAATTTCCTATCTATAAAACTAATTCAAGAACCGTATGAACAATAATAATAAATATTCTGGCTAAAGAAAATTCCTATAACATATAAAAATTTTTCTAAACTATACTTATTCTTATCTTACATATGTACTTATAAAAACATTTTAATTATCCTTATTTTTATTCTTACAAACTAATATGTATCGTGACCTAAGGACAAGAAGGTCATAATTTTCATGTAATTTAATTGCAAAGTGAACCCTCTTGTTCCAAGGCTGTGATAGGTATATTTATATTAATATATCTTATCTTCTATCTCCTAATAACTAAATTCCTATAATTATTCGCTATATGTTCTGTGTCTGCTTTAAAATTTATTCTCTGTGCTGTTGGTGTATTAATTATGTGTAACATTTCCAAAATATATCTGCGTTTGTAGTTAGTTTCAGTATTTAAAACCGATGCTTCTTCAAAATTTGGATAATGATTAGATTGATGACAATGATGGCTTAATGCTGTCTTTTTAGAATTAATGTCCCTATATTTTTGATCGGATTTATGTCCCGCAATTCTAGTCCTTAATTTGTTCTTCGTTGTACCTATGTAAACCTGGTTGCATCTTTCATTCATTTACAAGGAATTTTGTAAATAATGTTTGACATATCCCATTTACTAGTTCTATCTTTTGTCTTGCTAAATAAAAAATTCAATGTGTTATAAGCTTTAAATGCTACCTTATATTTGTTAGTGTCAAAGATTCCCGACTCTTTTATTCTTTCCGAAACACTGGCTATGTATGATAATGATTTATATATCATTGGTTCTATTGTTCTCGTAATCCTTATATTCCTCTTACTCCTATTTTTATATTGATTAATTAACCCATTACTTAAGCTATTTGGAAAATTATTTTCCCTTAATATATTCCTAATTTTAATTATGTTTTTCCTGTGATAAACCTTGTCACTAATTGTTAGTACCCTATTAATTAAATTTCTAGCAGTATTTATAATAATCCCTTTACTGTGTCCAGAATAATAATTTATTAGTCTACCTGATGCTGTTGGTTTTTGATACCAATCTATTAACAAATTATTTCACTTTCTTATTATTAAAGTATCCAAGAAAGGTAATTTTGAGCTACCTTCCATTACAAAAGCGAATTTAATATTACTATTAAACTCATTAAATGTATCTAACAAGTTATTTACTCCACATTCATTAATAATGCAGAATAAGTCATCAACATATTTTATCATTATTTTAGGTTTAATATTTAGTTTTTCAATGGATGTATCAAGTAACCTTTCCATTACAATATCTGCTACAATTGGAGAAGCAGGAGATCCCATTGGAAGTCCCTTCAGTTGTGTATATACTTTCCCATTACAACTAAAGTATCTGTTGTCCTCTATACAAAATTTCAAAATTCTTAAAAACAATCCCTTGTCAATTTTCGTATATTGCTCTATTATATTCCATTTTTGCTCTATTATTTCAAGTGCCAAAGTGACTGGTACACTCGGAAATAGCGATACTACATCTAATGAAATTAACTTTTCATTTGTCTGTATAAAATGATTACTTAACTTCTCTTTAAATTGCACTGAGACTTTAACATTATATATAGAATGTTCAGTTATTCTTTTTAAAATATTCGTTAAATATCTACACAATTCATAAGAAGGTGAGTTAATAACAGAACATATTGGTCTCAAAGGAAAACCAACCTTGTGGATTTTTGGTAAACCATAAAGTTTTGGAGAAGTGGCAATATTCGTTTTTAGTTTATGTCTTTCAGATACGGATATAATTTTTTGCCTAAAAAGTTCTTCTATAATTTCATTATTAGTTTTTTCCAATTTATTCGTTGGATCCCTATTAATTAATTTATATTTTGTATCATCTTCTATGATATTATTAATTCTTATGTCATAATCTTCTTTATACATAGCCACGGTTGTGTTACCTTTATCTGCCTTTAATATTAATATATTCCTATTTCTCTTTAAAAAACTTTTCGTCTTATTAAATTTATCTAATATAAACTTATTTCTGTTATCTAATCTCATTTTGTTTAAATGATTGTCCAAAATAGTTGATAATTTATTTCTAGCTATTTCCTGATCCTCCTTCCCCTCTATGGTTTGAGCTAAATCCTCTCCTTCTGTTATCATTTTTAGCTTAGGAAAATTTTCCCTCTTAACTGGTAAAACATATTTTGTGTCCTAATGATAGCATCCACTTAACATCCCTTGGAATATCCTCTTGAGTTTTATTTACAAAAAATTTATTATTTATTCTAATTCCTAATTCCTCATTTTTTAATTCCCTCAGTTTATCATATTTCTTCCTATGAATTCTTCTTACCTTTTCATTTAAAGAAGCCTCAACTCTCTCCTCAAATTTTAGAAATTGTTCAATTTCATCTTTTGTTAAACATCTTTGTAAATTTCTAATCACTATCTCCAAATCTCTTTGAAAAATCTTCAGTATTTTGTGTTTCTGTTTAAGTGTTAATCTTAAAATCTTATTTTGTAATTCGTGTACATACTTATAACTAGTTTTTTGAATCTCCGGAAGTCTCCTCTCCATCTCATATATATTTATTATGTTCTTTCCTTGTAAGGGAAATCAAAATGAAAGATGCAACCAGGTTTACATAGGTACAACGAAGAACAAATTAAGGACTAGAATTGCGGGACATAAATCCGATCAAAAATATAGGGACATTAATTCTAAAAAGACAGCATTAAGCCATCATTGTCATCAATCTAATCATTATCCAAATTTTGAAGAAGCATCGGTTTTAAACACTGAAACTAACTACAAACGCAGATATATTTTGGAAATGTTACACATAATTAATACACCAACAGCACAGAGAATAAATTTTAAAGCAGACACAGAACATACAGCGAATAATTATAGGAATTTAGTTATTAGGAGATAGAAGATAAGATATATTAATATAAATATACCTATCACAGCCTTGGAACAAGAGGGTTCACTTTGCAATTAAATTACATGAAAATTATAACCTTCTTGTCCTTAGGTCACGATACATATAAGTTTGTAAGAATAAAAATAAGGATAATTAAAATGTTTTTATAAGTACATATGTAAGATAAGAATAAGTATAGTTTAGAAAAATTTTTATATGTTATAGGAATTTTCTTTAGCCAGAATATTTATTATTATTGTTCATACGGTTTGTTGCCGCAGAATGAAAGTATTAAATCTTTCAAACGTCTGTATTAAACTTGTTTTATTTCTCCTCACTTGTCTATTTCAATAATTTAATATTTGCATACACACATTTAAACAAAGTACACATATAAATGAATTTGTAGCCTTATATTTGTAAAACTTTGTATGTAAATCAACTTGTAGCTCCTTTATATTTTTAAACTATGTATCAAGATAATAACAGTTAAAAAGTTGAAGTAGGTAGAATTCCTCAATTTTGTTTTTTTGGTCTGCTGCTAATTGAATTTTGTTAAGCAGATCACTTCTTGTAATTATTCAGTCAGAAGAAATATAAAATAATTTTAAAGCGCTTCTCGCTTCTTTAAATGAATTAATAAAAAACATATTTTAAGTTTGTTAATGAATTTATTAAAAGTGTTTTTTATTTCAAAACGAGAGAAGTTAGGTGCTGTGAAAATTTTGTAAAATCATCTGACACGGTTCTTGAATTAGTTTTATAGATAGGAAAATTTTTTCGGTTTATATGAATTGTTATACTTTAGTTATATTTTATTTTTGTTATTATGGTTTTTGAAAAAATTTTTATGACAAATAGGTTTTTGAATTAAATTTAGGACAAAAAATTTTTTCATAGTTTTGTTATCGTTTTTTGTTATTTTTATTCAAATTTGTTAATTTCCTGACGATGCTAACCAAAGGTTAGCGAAATATTGAAGAAATAAAAGAATATTTTATAAATAAAAAGACCTCAAGCTTAAATAATTGAAAGTAATTATAAATAAAGGTCAAATAAGAAAAAAGAACATTCTTTTCTATTTTTATTTTAGCTCTCATTTCCCTCTCTCTTCTTAATTTCACACATTTTCATTTCAATGTTAAATTTAAAAACATGTCATATTTTAATTTTGCCTTTAAATTTTTTTTCTTTAATTCCAGGGACCGAAAATAACAGTTATATTGAAATTCAAAAAAAAGTTTTCGGGAGCAAAATTTTTAAGAAACAGACACCAAATTGCATTTTTTTAATTAAATATCACATTTTTTTGTAGAAAAGAAAACACCATTAAATTAATAAAATTTTGCTTGCTATGTTTATTGTGCTGTCGTAATTAATCAGAAAAGACCTGCGCCGAGCAACTGAGCCGAGCGGCTATGATTTTGTAGCCGTCTCCGTTTATGGTATAGTTTAACCCGGCTAACATCCAAATTTAACCTGCGGCTAGCATTTTTTGCAACAAAACACTTGCGGCGTCAAACTAGATCGGCTTAGGACCCTGATGTTTGGTAAACAAACTATATTAAATTTATTTGTGGTTTGCGTCTGAAAATTGAAAAATAGTCAGGAAAGATCTAATTTAATTTATTAATTCATGAATTAGAAATAAAAAACATTTTGATTTTAGATAAATATTTATTTTCTTATATTTGTTTTTAATCAGCTGATTTAAATTCAAAATAGCGCACTAAATTATGAGGGTTTGTTCACAACAGTCGTATTTTTTCATGTTATTATTATAAGACATATAACTTTATGACACCTTGTGAATCCCCCAATTGATTTTTATTTTTTCGATCAAAATTAACAGTTATTTTTGATTTTTATTTTTTTGAACAAAAATTTTTTGGCTTTAATTCTTTTGACCAAAAAAACTGTTACTTTTTGATTAAAAAATAAAAGCTATTCTCTTAAGAAATGTACGTGTTATAGTAACTTAGTTGATTTTTAATGTGTGATCATCATTGGGATTTCATATGCACATTAAAAAAGATATTAAAAGTGAACTAAATTATTTCAATACGTACATTTTTTTAGAGAATAACTTTTATTTTTGCTCGAAAAAATAAAAAATAACTATTATTTTTGTTCGAAAAAAAAAACAAAAAATAACTGTTATTTTTATTCAAAGAAAAAATAAAAAAATAACTGTTATATTTGATCGAAAAAATAAAAAGAACTTTTATTTTTGTACACAAAATAACTGTTATCTTCTGACTTATATGAAAAAAGGAATAAATGTTACGGTCCCTGTTTAATTCACATCCTTTCCAAACTCTCTAATTAAATTTGTCAGTCATATTCTCAAAATTAAACCGGTATTTAGTTGAAAAAATAATAAAAGAAAACTCTTTTTTTTCTTAAATTCCCATAAAAACGCCACACTTCCAACTGTTGTTTAATTAGAAAATTTTATTTTTAACAAATTTAAAATCTTGTTTCTTGTATACCAGGATATGTATGTATGAAATAAAATAAAACTAGGGTGGTGTTATTGATGAACAATTTTCTTTCGTGAGTATGGCCTGTACATCGATGTTTTACCATTTGTTTTTGTTTAAAATGTTAGTTAACCAAACGAAGTATTCGTTGATAAAAGATGAAGAGGCCAAATTTTTAACCAAGTTTACACTTGACTAAGACTGGCAAAAGTCATTGAATAGCGAAATCAAAAGCAGGAAGTGGCGATGGATAGGGCATAAATTGAGGAAGCCTGAAAGAAATATTGAAATTGTAAGCATTAAGCAGAAGTGATTGAAAAAATGATGCTCTACCTAGGAATTTGGGTAATAATTAATAATATTAAGACTGTCATAACGATAACGAGAAGTAACTTTCGGGTTCACATTCGAATTAAGAATAACTATCGGGCATGTTCTGACAATCGTAAACGCTTAACAATTGCGATTCTGACTTGAAATCGAATAATAGGTGTTCTGTAAATCGCAATCGCAAGAAGTTTTGCGACTTTAAATAGCAAAAGTATGCCCAAGGGAACTAGAATATGTGTACAACACTATCGCAAGCACAGCGCACGAGTTTCAGAACACCAATAACTAAATCTGGCGTTTTTGATTTCAAATCGTGCGATTGTCAGAATATGGCCGTATTTCATGTGGAAATGGTCAGTTTATCGTATGGGGGTATATTGGAGGTGTGTATTTAATAGAGAGTAATTCCAAAAACACTATCTTGTAGAACACCAGGTTTGTAGCCTAAATAAGTGGTCCGATAAAATACTCTCTAGGTTTTTGTGTGTGCCTGCTGGCAGCAGACATTTGATTTAAAAAAACAAAACTAATGCCCACTCCAAATCCTAAGCAACATCCAAGAACGCTGCCTATACACCAGCGTTTAAAAAACTGCAGTCAAAGTAGAAAAACTGCAATTTCTTCCACTTTTTCATTTGCCATTAGCCCAAAAAAAAACTTATGCTTTTACTTCTAATTCATTAAATGCAAACAGTGGCTTTCAAACCAAATCAAAAAGCGAAAAATTTTAGACAAATTTTCGTTTTTTGTTGTTCAGTTTTTGGTTTCGACTGCAGTTTTTTAAACCCCGCTTTACACATGTAAGAAGTGGCATGCCACTGTTGTATACGTATTATCAAAAAAATTGTTCGAAATAGTCGAAACTCATGCCATTTGCTTTTCGGTTTACACATGCCAAAATTTGCTGCTACTGAAGCTGCCATTGTGAAAAGTGTGATTGCATTAGTCAAACGGCTTACCTGTTCTTTACCAACCAAGTTGGTGTAGTGGGATACTATTTCTGTTAATCAAATAAGGAAAAATTTTCAATTAAAGTGTCTTTTCGAACAATTTGGATATAAGAGAAAGTAAGCTAGTAGGTCCAAAGAAAAATGGTACAGTTAAATTTTTGTCCAGCTTCGGTGTCATTATTATTTGAGAAATTTCGCAGTTTGTGAGGAAAAATCGCATAAAAAAGATCTCATTAACTACAAAACTAAATTAAATGCTAAATTTATTTACATTATTTAACTTTTAAAATTGAAATATAAGTAAGTTAATAAATACATAAATCATGTGTAAAAAGTACGTCATCTGTTATAAAACCCGCATTTTTCGGTGATACACTCAAATATCTTTCAAGAGCACTTTTAAATGTGAAAAACAAATTTCTCGAAGATTTTCATTATCTTTATCAGCCATTTGAACATATGTACTTTCAAATACTGACCATACACATGAATGCCTAAAATTTAATACTTAAAAATACTAGAATAAAAATAATATTATTTGAAGTATTGAATTTAACGAATTTTTAAATTTAAAGCTCATCCAAAATAGCCAATAAAATCGCCAACTATTTTATAAATCGCCAATAAATCGCCATGTCGCCAAAAAAGTTTGGAAATTGCCACTTTTGGCGAGAAATCGCCACATCTGACAGCCCTGATTGGAAGGATGAATTACTTTTCTGCATACCAAACTTTTTTTCTAGCAGTATTTTTTTTTCAAAATGTGTTGGTTCTATCCTGATGTCACCACAGTGTATGTAAAAAAACTTCTGAACGAAAATGTTTATTTTATGAGTTCATTAATTTTTTCTTACTATTACCAAGAAAATTCCTTTAAGCGCTTGTTGCTTAACTTAAGGATAACATTAAGGATTGTAAAAAAAATTGGAAGTTATACATGTTCCTTCTTTATTTGCATTTCCTCAATTTATTTTATATCCTACAATCTTAATCTAACAAATGAATAATAATCTACTAGGAGAAAACAAAAATTACCACAAATACAAACTTTTTATGACCAAATCTGACCCACATAAGTATGTATGTATATTAGGATTTTACCCGGGATTTTTTTTTGCGGGTTCCCGGGAAATAAAAAATTGCTCATAGTTTTAGAAAACAGCTATTTTTACTCTGAAATTTAGTTTTCTTTAGATTAGATCAATTACAAAAAGTGAGTACATACGTAAATCAATGACTCCTGCTGCAATAAGTCTATGAAAAGCAGAATGGCCAGTGCAACAGTTGATAATTAATAAATTTAGTTTAGTGAAGAGTTGATAAAGAAAATAAATTCAAAAAAAGATGCAGGCAGTAAATTCCCATTGTCCATGGACAAGTCTTAAAAATAGGAGATACCTAAACATATCGCTCCTTTATTACAAAATAGTCATATCTGCAAAAAAAAAAATCAAGCTTCGCAATATATCCTGGAAGTGCGGGGAAACCGAAATAAAAAAAGTAAGGCAATTTGTGTTTGAAAAACACATTGTCCTAAACTTTGCAGATGAGTCTAATGACATCAGAAACATGCAACAACGGTGCACTTTTAACTATTTGGCCGACCTCGGTAAAAAAGTGAACGAAATTTTTCGGAAACATGGTAATCAGTAAATAAAATCAGAAATATACTCTTAGACGACTCACTACAACTTTGAGTGAAGGTTATTTCCTAAGCCGTTAAAAAATGTTATATATATTTCTTTATTTTAAGAATTATCTTTTTGATCTAATATCTTGAGTACCTCAATTTTTGTTTGTTTTTATTATTGTTTTATGAATTAAATTGTTATGTTTATGTTATCTTTTTATCTTGTATCTAGAGCATAATAATAAGGAATTTACATATAAAAGCGTAAGGTAATAATAATTCAAGTTCCGCTTTCAATCTTCAATTAATTTTTGTAGTATTTAAGCATTTATTTTACTTACTTTGTAAACAAGTTCCCGTACGTTTGTTTATAAAAGTTTTTTTCATTAATTAAAACAAATTTACATTGTATTATTTGTATAGAGCGGGATCCCGGAAAATTTAAAAAAACTCCCGCTTTCCCGGGAATCGAAAAACTCCGGGAAAAAAACTCTAATGTATATTGTAGTATATTATGCCACAAATAATCAGAAAGGAAACGGTAAGTATTGCTTTGTATGGAAATGATCTTGACATGAGTAGAAAAAACAAGATAAGAAAATTGGTAAAAAAGAAAATAGGAAGTAAAATAATATTTGTAAGCTTGTAAGAAGCATAAAAATTAAGATGGAAATCATCATTTCGTCCGGCACATGACCTTCAAACATCAACTTTTATGACAATGCAGACCAGGGTTGGCAAAGTTGGTATATTTGAAATTTTTGGTACCACGGGATTTTTCAGATGACAATGGTACACCAATTAAAAATGCAGCACATTTAGACCAAAATTCCATCTATCATACAAGGTATTCTAGGCACATCCATATGCATGTCCATATTTAACCTGCAACAGTTTCATAAACGAATTTCTTACACATGGGAAAAATTATGTAGTTTGAAAACTAGAAAACTTAAACTATCCGCCATGTTCTCGGTTTTTTATAATCGCATCAAACATCCTTTTAAATGGGAGGTGTGAAATTAAAAAAAAAACAATTGTTCACTTTTTATTTCAATGTGGGAATAAGTTTTTTAAAATATTGAAAATAATATCACCCCAACTAGCAAAATAGTGCGACGTCTTCCAGATATCTGAGAAAAACGTCGACAAAAAATTTGGAATCGTATACGAATTCCGTCAAATTTCTGATCCAAAAATGTATGAAGGGGTTAACACAAATTCTAAAATCTAATAAAAAGGTATGGGAAATTCTGATGTGTTAGCCGACATTCTTAATTTTTTCTGACAGAAAACTAAAAGAATGTGGAATAAAATTCTAATCTTGTAATCGCTCAAATTTCTGTTGCATAATTAAAGTTTACAAATCTTAAATGTATCTACATAGGAACATACATACATATGCAAATGAATGCAATGAAATATATTTTAAACTTAATGAGAATTGTAATTATTTTTATATTATCTATATTTTATATTCTATCTATATGAATTTAATCAGTAATCTATTAAGTCATATCGGTACATAAATTGCAACGATATATCCATGCGAAATCTATCAGAAAGCTGCCAGTCAATACTTATATTCAATGTCTGACAGTAATCTAAACGAAATCTCTAAGAATGAAGTCAAACATTTACCAGAAATTAGTTATTCAGACAACGTCGGAGTATCTTGCTGGCTGGGGTACTGAAAATTTTAAGAATAAGTTTTTGTACAATGAAAAAGTACTATTTCTGAAGCAAGTTTGTTATAATTTTTAAACTTTTTTAGCCATCTCTCATACACACACTTAAGGACTAACCCAACAAACATGCATGTTTGTTTTCAAATTGAAAATTATTTGAAATCAAACCCCATTTTCAAAAGACAAACGTTTAAAATAGATTTGAGAATAATTTAAAAAGTAAATTATTATCAACAAAAAGGGAAAATTTTTTTCAAATTGAGAAATTCATTTATTTTCCGCACCTCGGTCACACAACAAACTTGTAATTTTTTTAATTTCCCGCTTTATTTTTTACTCAAAAATTATTTTATATTTTTTCACAATTATTTAATATTTCTTCATATGTTAATTGTTAAAAACATTTCGTGCGCTTATTATTGTTTTGACCTACCGGCAATTTAAAAAAAAATTAAGTTAGGTGTATATATATTTTGAATACCTCCTTTCTGAATCCAAAACATGTTTAACGAATTTTTTTAAAGTTTATGAGATATTAAGCATTTTTACTTGATGTCAACGATTTTAAAGCTTCTTAAATATTGTTTTGCTCTACATGCCACTGTTTGGCGAATGCTCAAATTTCTCATACAAAAACTTACAAAA
Source organism: Pollenia griseotomentosa (assembly GCA_963931875.1). Classification (NCBI taxonomy): domain Eukaryota; kingdom Metazoa; phylum Arthropoda; class Insecta; order Diptera; family Polleniidae; genus Pollenia; species Pollenia griseotomentosa. Next base: position 86,088,976 of record OZ007563.1, read on the forward strand.
TAAATTTCACTATTGCTTTGCTTCATTCTGTAAAAAAAAAGTTAAAGCAAAAGTAAAATAAAATGTCAACAAGAAAATAAATTTCGCTTTTGGTGTGCTTTATTGCCGTTATAAATAAAATAGTTAAAGCAAAAGTAAAAAATAATATCAGCAACTCAATACACAGCAGTAGGTAGACGTATGCAGCACAAAAAGAAACTTTTAAAAATAAATTTAGAAAGGTGGCGTATGCGATAAAAAAAAATTTGATTTTCACTCCCAATAAAATGCTATTAACTTTTAAGTTCGTATATGAACGTTCACAAAAAATTTACATTTTTCTTTTAAACATATGCCGGAAGCAGTGGTAAAATTACAACAAAATTTATGGGGTATATTTTCAGAAAACTTCATGTTAACCTTCGTTGTCGTTTTTCTGCACTACGACTTTTTTGCATATACGCCAAACCAATAATGAGCCGATGATTTGACGTTAATCGCCTTGCTTAGATTTATTTTTGATTTAAGAAAAATACTTTATAATAATTTGATAACAAATCGATAAAACATTATTTATCAAATGCTTACATATATTCAAATCATCATCAATTTGAATTTAAATGTTAAAATCAAACTATTAAAAATGTTTGTAAATTGTACGCAAAGAAAAAAAATATGGTTGTGGTAAACATATTCTAAAAGCAACATATTATGATAAGATTCATGATTGTAGTCACCATATTACGATTATTATTGAATCATAATATGACAGAATATATTCGTAATATTACATCATATTATTTACCCTTGATCGTATTCTTATCATGTTAATCATAATAAATTTAGAAGTAATAATATTTTTGTCATGTCAATCATAATAAGTAAAGAACCAATCATACTATTATCACGTTTATCATAATAAGTTAAGAAGTATTCATATATACAATAATAAAAAATAAATTAAAATTTTTTTGCATCGATTTTTAATTCTGTTGCACTTTAAATTTTTTTTTAATGTAAAAACAATTTCTTTATTTTTTAATTTGTTTAAACTTGCTTTTTTGATGGGTATTTTTTTTTAAATTGTGGTTTAACAACTCACCAACAAATAATTCGATAGGCATATTTAAAACAAACGACACAATTGATTCAAAGTTATTTTAAGAATGGCGATAACAAAATAACATTAGAGTAAAGATATTTTGATTGCATCTTAAACATATTATGAGTACACATATAGAGAGTTATCATGTTATGGCTATTAAATATCATGAAATGATTGTGAGTAATTTAATATGTTTTCAAAGTTATCGTTATTTAGTTGTTAAAAAAATTATTGTACTCAAGACTCAAATTTATAATTGGGATAAACATTGATATGCTTACAGTAACTATAATGTTGCTTATATTTAATAAAAACAAAAATATTTTGTGTACGACAACAATATATTGTTTCAATAAACATAGTGTGGTTGCTCGAACAATGTCGAACCATATTTTTTCTCTGCGTGTGTGCTCAAGATCAGCTAATGAAGTAATTTTGTATCAAAGGTTGACTTCGTGTTTGTTGGGAAACCGCATCCTCAAACACTCCCATGCCCACAAAAAAATAAAAATGCAAATGTATGTGTTTGTGTTTGTGAAAGTATGTGAAATTTAATACACTTGAGTTTTCGTAACAACAAAAGTGCTTATGTTAGTATTATACATTTTCTTCTATATATTATCTCATTTTGTTTCACTTTTTTAAGTAGTGTGTGCTTGTTAGTTTTTTTTAACCCTTAAGCTACATCTATATAAATTGTTTACTTCAATGAGCTACAAGTACGAAGAATAGTTTGCTTAAGTTATTTTTAAATTTAATTTATGTTGATCACATACAAAAATAATAATACTTTATTGTAACAAAACACTTGCATTTATTTCTGCAGAATTTTCAATTTCTGTTGATAGAAACGAATTCATACACCAACTTTTTATATCTTTGTATGCAATTTACTGTTGTTTTGCCATTTGATTGCTTCTAGCAAGAAAATCTTGAGCAATTACTTTGGTCAAAGTAAATGAAGGTAAGTGGAATGCAAATGTATAAAAGTAAAGGTTTAACAAGTAAATTTTGTAAAATTGTTCTTTTCGTTGAATTTAAAAGAAGTTTGGGAATAATTTTAATTGTATTCTCAGCACGAATTTAAACGTACTTTTTATGGGAGCTTAGTAAATTTATAAAATATGATATAGTTTCTATGTGGTTAAGCGAACTGTTTATGGGGCTTTAGTCTAAATTTGATTTCTTTTAAATTAGGATTCAGCTTATCAAATTTAGTTTTCATTAAATTAATTAAAAAAAAAAATTAAATTTTACGACATGAAATAAATTGAAAATTCACACTATGAAATTTTTCTTTCAGAAAGTCTAAGTTTATTGATAAGAGGCGAAGAGAGCAAGTTATTCTTCTCGTCCCTCTCACCAAAGAACTCAGATTTTCTGCAAAAAAAAACTTTCCTAGTGTCAACCCAGACTATATAAAACATTGATCTTAATAAAAATGTTAGAAAACTGAAAACAAAGGTTTCGTTCTTATTTTTTTATATAAGCACTTGATGTATTTATGTAACAGAGTTTTTATAAATGCATCGCCGATGCAAATAAAAGAGTTTTTCTTTAAACATTGGCGATACTTATACCCGAGTTTTTATGTATGCATTTCCCGTTTATAAGCACTAAAAGTCGTGGTAAACTAAACAAACATTTGAAGTATCATTTAATCCGCGGCCCAGTAATTTATCAAGCTTGGCTTGAGGTTTCAACATCAGTGCTTTGGGATTTCTGGGCGAAATTGTTAAATTGGGAATGTGATGATACGACAGGGATGATGATGTGCTTCCAATTTAGTTGCTGAAATAAAAAATCTCGAATCGTCCCAAATTCGAAAATTTTGTTTGTTCAAGTACCCGTTCACCCAGAAATTGACTTCAAAGCTGAAGATGATTTTTGGATCAATTTTAGGACCACCATTTTCACAAAAAAAATTATATTATTTGAACGTGTTATTAAATTTATATCCGTCAATGGGGATTTGGTAAAACAAACTGAATAAATGACAACTAATTTGACAGATGTAGCTTCAACAAGATGATTGTTATCAACTGTCCGTTCGGAAGACCCTGTTGGAAGACCCTTTAGTATTTAACGAAAGTCAAGTCTTTTGTAATACATAAATTTCTGAAAAAATTTAAGTCGTTTAGAGAGCCCCGCCTCTGTGAAAAACATAAGACTAATGCAATATACAAAATAAGGAAATATAAACAAAACAAACTTTTCTTTCATTATGATCTTTAAGATATGGCAAATAATTTAAAGAGAAACTAACACAGTTTTAGTACTAATTTCGAAAACAAGGACATTATTTAAATCACTTAAAAAGTTTGCCTTCGTTCTTGGGAATTTTTTGCTACTAAGAATAATAAAAGCATTAGGGATATCATTAAAAGTTGAAAACAAGAAATGAAAAATTTATGATGTAACTAATATAAAACAAAACTTGTTTAAAGATTTCATCTAAAATCATCTATCTTCAAAAACTGAAGTTTTCCGAAATTCTTAAGAATATTTTTTTAATAATCGTTGTCTGTATTCATAGAGAACCGACCAACTATTTCAAGTAAAAGCTGTTTCTAAAATTAGTGTTGGCAAAAATCTGAGTTTTAAAAAAAGTTTTCTTATCATTTCTCATTTGATTTAAGATAGCCAAACTTACGATTGATATAACATTTATGCAAGTTGTGTAGGGGTTACTGAAAATAAATTTTAACATCCGATGGTATCTTTAAATCAGAACCAGTGTTCGAAAATAAACATAATATACTGTTCTTTAGTGTTCGGTTAGATAGAAATATGGAAAACACAAACGATAAAACTGTTTGTGTCCTTAAAAAAACGTATCTCTTTTTGTGATTTTCGTACACAATAAAAACACTGTTATATTCCAACTCGACATAAAGATGAGAACATTTCATTGCGTTTATGTGGGACTATAGAAATTATAAACGGAATAAAGCTAATATATACTTCATGTATAAATCCGGGGAATTTATCCTCAAGGATATTTTACTTTTTGGTATTACATCCACTTGGGATCCGACAATGATCCAAAATGACAGGCCTCCTGAAATCTTTGTGTTTTCTTGAGATCGAGGTACTCACCAGAGTACCTTGTCATCTGGCGCCACGGGAGTCAGTAGCGCCCCGGTGAGCAGCTACCGGTCTTCTTATTGGTTAAGGCCCTCTTTAGTTTGCTCCTTGCGGGAAAGGCTTTTTAACTTCAGAATGATTGCCTTTGCGGAAGCCTTAGTTTAATGATAGAAAGTTGCTCTTCATCAAGTCCGATGGGGGAGTGCCTTTTTAAAGGAATGAACTTACAAAAGGGTTCAACGAAAGGCGAATTTTTGAACGAAGAGAAACTTTATACTAAAACCGCGGTAAAGAAGACTTAATTGTAGAAGGCTCATTTTTCGCTCTGTGAAAAAGTTCGGCCTTTGGCGGTTCTTCCAATGTGCTGTTGCTATTCGACAGAAGCGGCTGGATTTTTTTTTGCTATGGAAGCAAGAGAGCTCTTTGTGCTAAACAAGGGGCAAATGTATAATTTTTGTGAGATTGTGAAACTTAATATTGCTACCTGTGTGTAAATTTTCGTCCACACACGAGCCGGTGGGTTAACTCATTGTTTATCTCCAGTGGCTAAGATTTACCATGTAATTTAGCCACATGTTTCCATATTTTTCATACACCACATGTATAAAAAGGACAATTAACATATGGGGGATTTTATGTCAAGTGACCCAATTTTGAAATCGATGTCTTTCGATTTGGATGAAATTTGGAACAAGGTTTGTCCTATTTGATTGTAGTTTAAGCGCAAATTTTCAACAAGATCGGTCAAAAAGTTTCTGGGGTCAAAGTTTGACATTTTGGCCATACAGGTGTTCTTTCTCATCCATGTAACTTACTATCTATTGGTGTTAGCAAAATTTGTCCCAAGTAGCTTCGATAGCTAGTTGATCCATCTTTTGAAGAAAATTTTTTTGTTATTTAAATTTTTTTTTTTAAATTTTGAGCAAAAAAAAAAAAACATTCCGGTTAAAAAAAATAATAAAAAACAGTTTTAAATTTAAAAACAAAAAAATTTATTAATTTTTTAAAAACAAAATTTTTTTTCAAAAGATTGATCAAATAGCTATCGAAGCCGAATAGCTTTTGCTAAATTTTGCTAACACCAAGAGGTAATCAGTTACGTGGATGACAAAAAACACCTGTTTGGCAAAAATGTCAAACTTTGACCCCCTCTAACTTAGAAACTTTTTGACCGATCTTGTTGAAAATGTGTGTCTAAGCTACAATCAAATAGGACTAACCTTGGTGCAAATTTCATTCAAATCGGAAGACATCGTTAAAAAAAATTGGGTCACCCCCATATTTATTAAGTTTGTAAAAGTTTTTTTAATTTTTGATCATTTTTTTTATGAAAATTTACTAACAAATATTTCAGCATTTAACTTAAAAATAGAGCTTTGTATTTTTTAATTATCTGAATGTTTTTAATTTTTTTTCCATATCACATGAATTGTAATTGAAATCCTTTCTTTTCGACCACCAAAGTGATTTATATTTATTCATTACGAAAATATTGTTATAAATTTGATCTTGGTCAATTGTGAAGACCCAGCCATTAACTAAATCAAACAGACTGTAACAAAGTAAATTCCATTTTATAAATTAACACGCGTATGAGCTCTGACAGCAAGAATAATGACAATCCTGACAGCAACGATAACAGCAACAACAACATAAAGATAAGCATTAAACTTATGAAGCAAGAACAACTGCAAGAACAAAATTTCACCCATCCAAAAAGAAGGTGGCCGCATAAAAATTTATGTGATTGATTTCTTAAAGGACATCAAAAACTTTAGGTTGCTTCATGACAACGACTAAAGACAGAATTACAAACTGATATTTATGTCCATATGTACTTTATATGAAGAAACATATACAAAAACATATTAAAAAATTTTAAATGTTTTGTTTTGTTTTTGAAAAGGAATATACATACAGTTGCATTTGTGGAGATTCGATTGACTACTAAGAATTATTTTTAATAGACTTTTAGTACAGCACTCGTTTAAACACTGTATATACACGTGATAAATTGGTGATTTAAATATAATTTATTAAAGCTATTAATCTCGGTTGCTTTAGGTTATAAGTACGTTAAGAATACCCTATCGTTTCTCTGTTTACATGTGTTTATTATATGTTTGCACATGAAGCATCATGTATGAGTGTACGTAGTGTTATGCATGTTTTTTTTTGTTGTTACCATACACTTAAGTAATTGTACACACATATGTTAAAGATACATACTTATATACTTATATATGTGCAGGTGTGTTTAGTGCGCCTACTAACCAATTGACAAATTGGTGAAAACATTTTAAGAAAATTTGCACCTAAAGGAGGCTAACTAATAGGGTATTCATTTAATCGGACTTTTGCTTTAATCGGTTAATCGATCGATTAATTAATCGAAGTTTTGGTTTAATCGGTTAATTTTGTTATTGATCGGTTAACCGGTTAATAAGGGTTTTTCTAAACAAAAAAATAATTAATAACTATGTACATAATACATATTTTTTGTTAATACTTATTATGTTTTTATTAAAAAATAAACTGTGAGATCATTTTATTAATCATTTTAATAGTTTAGGGAGATCTTATAAGACAATGTTTTAGAAAAATAAATGGTTCAAATGTTTAGGATTTAAGCGATTTTTTCTTTAATTTTAATAAAACTTGACTTGATATCGAAGGCAACACATAATTCAGATTATCTCATTTCTCAGTTACTTTTCTTTAATCATTTTAATCTTCCATTATGCTTTTAAAGTCCTGTTTTAATTTTTTTAAATGCTTAACACTTCTAATTGTTTCGGTTAATTCTGTTGTTGTGGTACTATCGAGCGTTTCTTCTGTTGTCAGGTCATCATCTAACTCATGCTCAGCACCGAACATTCTGCAAAAAAGTTTTTTCCGAATTCCTTAATTTCTGTTTTTGTACTGTATTTAAAAAATTTATTTCTAGAAGAAATATATTGTATGAAAAAATATTTTTAAACAAAACTTTTTTGGTGTACTTTGGTAACTTTTTTGGTGAACTTTGGTTCAGATAACATTGTAAAATTCTACATGGTTTCATTGTAGAATGCATTTAAAAAAGCATGCTGCTTTGCAACTAATGTTTTGATGGTTTAATACTTCAAAAAATTCAGAATTTTGTTACTTCGGTTCATCAGTTAATCGACTGAAATTAACCGGTTTAATCGTTAATCGAAAAAATCCAATTTTAAATTAACCGATCAGTTAATCGGGTAGTAATTAATCGGTTAACCGATTAACGGTTTACCGAATGAATACCCTACTAATTAAACATCTTTCCCAGTAACTTTAATAAATATTTATTCGAAAAGTAAAGATTTTGTAAATTTAATTTACCTAGTCTTAGCACCTATTGGAGATTTCTTTTAAGAATTATAAAATTAATTAAGATTTGTTGTGCTACTTTAGTAAAATAGAGAAAAGTAATGCAAAATTAAGGATTAGAGAAAGGATCATTAGTAAAAAATATTTTACTTTTTTAAAAAGGTTTAATATAGAAAATTTGTTTTATACAACTTAAATTAAAAACTTAAAAAACTTATATCTGTGGTTTTCACGAATAATCGCGTAAGTTATAAAACCAAACTTTTCAGGAGAGCAAAAACAATTATTTTTTTCAATTGCGGCTTCTGTAGATGCTTTTTTAAACTTTTTTCTTTACTATCCTCTTAACAGTGACTTTCTACGTATTATACATAGTTTCATGAAAAAATCCACACAGGATCACAATCTGTAAAAGGATTAAAAATGCATATGTTTGATTGACTCATCAAGTGTGTGCAAAATAACATCATATCTCCACATACGTTCTTTTTTGTGAAAATAAATGTTATCATTTTAATCACACATGACGACTTACGTTGTTATTTTTAGCACACAAGTTGGCGACATATTCAGAGTTTTTGATACTTATAGCACAACGTATGGACTTAATATTACAAACAACCGCTCATCTGCTGTTGTTGCAACTAAAGAAGTCAACAATAAACGCACATGTACATATAAGTTGTTATTAATAGAAAAATTTTCAAAAAATACTTTCATATTTTTTGCACGAATAACAACATAACATCACATATGCTTTTTATTTGGAAACATATTCAGCAATTTTACAATTTTTGGCGATGTATGTCGACATAAATCGTTATAATAGCAAAATATTTTATTAAACAGTTAACTTAAGTTGTTTTTAGCAGAAAAAAATTAATAATACTACATTATATTCTAAAAAGCTTAATACTTATAAAAGCCTAATGCAAAATGTAGCACTTTGACATCATTATCTCAATTTCGGTAAAAACCGACTTACGCGATTATTCGTGAAAACCACAGATATATCCATTGGAGTCATGGATTGACAGTGTTTTCATTTTTGCTTTGGTGACTTTTTAATCCGACCCCGAATTCTGGGCGTAAGTTAAGCCATCTCGGATCCTTCCCCTCTAATGACTAACTCTTTTACGTGCCAGGAAAGTCCTTCTTAGACTTAGTATATCTAGCTTTTAATATACTGCCGCGCCCCAATTTAATTTGTAGAATTTTCGTGCCATTGCAAAACAACATAGCCACCTTGAGTCTCGTCAAGATTAACATACACCGATTAACCAATTTATAATATGGAGGTAGAACCGCTCTAATGTACACTTTTGTTCTGACCATTCGTTTGTTAAATTAACATGTTTTGTTTATTTATGCAATCAATATTTATGGTAAATGCATAAATAAATAATTGACAATCATAAAATTATCATAATATGTTTGCGGTAACAATATAGTTGCAATCAAGGCACATTTATAAGGTTTTTAAATTCATCGAAGAAAACAAGACGTATTCATTACTCCAAATTGCGAAAATTTGTTAAAAGAAGAAGAAATTATGCCTTTTAAAAGAGTTTCTCTTGAAAAACCCTTTAGTATGCCTAAACCGTGACGAATAATGCTATTATAATAATTTTACAAATTTACAAAAAGCTCCATATGAAACCTAGTCTCGGAAAAAACTTTGGTACGCGTAAGACCGCAACGAATAATAAAATTTTGTCAATCATAGTTATATAAGAATATAAATCACTTTGTTAAATTTCGTGAAGATCGGTTAATAATTTACCATAGGTCCCATCCATATACGGCTCACTCCGCAAATATTCTAATTGAGAATTTCTTACTTCAGGTGGAGGGTACCAAAGCTTCGGCACAATCGAATATAGGCACTTAAACTTGTTTTTTTAATTTCAGTCACATTTTTGATTAATAGAAACAATTTTAAGCAAGAAGACACAATTACTTTTCCTACACTTTTGTGTAATCCTTTAATCTTTTATTAAGAAAAACTGAATAAAATTTAGCCAGTTATAAAATAAAGCACGAGTTTTTTCTTGTGGTGTATCTTCTGTTGTACAATTTTCATTTAACAAAATCCCTTACAAGGCCTTTAAACAATTCACCACTTGTACGAACGGCTAAGCACAAAGAGACAGTAGGACAACTATTTAATACTTAAGGACACTTACAACACCATCAAGCAGGACTAGAAGGAAATAATTTAAGTTGTAATAAAAAGACCACTAAAACCAAAATGAAATACTACACTTAAAAATAATGTAAAAAACATAAAATGAAAAAAAACAACTTCAGCAATGAATAACAATTGTATATGTTATACTCGGCTTTGCGGAATCTCGGATACCCTTGACTTTATATGGGAACTTTGATATTGTGGGAGTGGCGGCCATTTTCTGATTTGAACATACGTGCTCCGTTTTGGTTCCTGGGGTTTTAACAAATATCCCCTAGGAAAACTGACAGGACCAGTTAAATCCGATTAAAGAAGGATGAAGGCCCGTTGAAATCGCTTCGATGCAAAATACGTCGTTGGCTGATTATGTTTCTTAGCAAAGCCATTAAGGCACCTGCAGTATGTGCTGTTGCTTCATTTTGTAAAAATCAAAAGGTTAAATCCCCTACTATCAGTCAAATATGCGTTACCGTTGATAGGGAATGAAACATCAATCTTATTTCAAAAAAAAATGTTTCATCAGAAGACAATTTTTCCCCAACTTTTGACCAGAAGCTTTTAACATCAAAATTTTAAAAACACAAAGCGGGTATGCAAATTAACAGAGTGAAATACTTTTTAAATGAAAAAGTTTAATTGACTTATTTTATGGTATATGAAACAATGTTGAGGCGAAATTACTCCGAAATGTTGTGCTCCAAAAATATGCCAATATTTGTTAAAGTTTTGGATAACTACACAGAAATCAGCAAATCTGAAGTTCTTTCCAATTGTCCGAAGCACGATTCCCTTATTTCAAAATTTTTTTGTATATGGGAATATAAATTAAAATTTTTTTATATGAATATAACTATAAGTTTAACAAGGCAACTGATTATTATTATTTTTTTTTTTTTTTTTTTTTTTTTTTTTTTTTGGTGTCAAACTATATATCTTAAAAGATTGTCCCCCGTATTTATAAAAGATTATTAAATTTAACAAACGTTTATTAAGGAGAATTTTCATACAAAATTTGTTTTGTCAACCTTTATTATATTTAAAATTTTTTTTATAAATACAGGCATTTGTGTTTAAAATTGATTCAAAAAGATAATCACTTACGATTTAATTTCACAAACACAAACATTGTTAAAAAAAATTAGCCTATTGGCAACGCAGTTCAAGTTTGTCCGGACCAGTGTTGCCAGTGAAATTTCGAGAAATATACATTTGAGTTTTCAAAAAGATACACTTTTTCCAAAAAAGATACGTTTTGAAAAACATTTGAAAATCCATTTTAACGTTTAACATTTATTAACATAACATTTTGTTTCATATTTAAATGAATATTGTAAAGAAAATGATTTCATATAAATTCATTTTTATATTTATTTAAGTCATAAATATTAGGTGAATATGTAATTTTTAAAAAATACAGTAAGCAAACTTTAAAATTAATTATATGTAATTATCTTTGGATGTTATCAAAACAAATTCATTTTTGTAAAAATTAATAAACGAGTTAAGGCGTTTACAGTAAGGCGATTATATCAACGTTCATATATATTTCCTGAAAATAAAAGAGATGTTCATATTTCCTCAAAACTTCGCACTACTAGTGATCATCGTTTTAGGTGGATCATATGTTGCAACCCCTTAATGTTTTCTTTCACCATTATTGAAGCTGCTATCAAGGCGAATTCACTAGAAGGTGGGATCAAGTCAACATATGGTGTTTTTTTCGGTGGTCGACTTGTAAAAGTGTGTATGCAAACTAATTTTTTATGTAAACTAACCTTTTTTTACTAGCAATATTTTTGACAATCCGACCACAGAAGCAGTGTTGTTGTAGAGTTGATCTTACCTTCTAGTCAATGAGCCTTGGCTGCTTTTAGATCAGTATTGAGTCGGTTACGATGATCAGTCTTAATAAGTTTTAGTTGGCAAAAAATTCTCGAATGTTTTGTGTCTGTACATTTTGCGTACATATTTAAAAGATACGAAAAACGTTAGGATTATACATGATACCTGAAGAAGTCAAAAGATACGAAAAATGTATCTTTCGTATCCTAACGGCAACACTGGTCCGGACAAAATAAACAATTTAACTAATTTAAACTGAGAACTGTTTATAAGAAATATTTTTTTTTTCTCTTTTAAAAAGAAGACTTTAAAATATGTACATGTAAATATATGTATAAAAACAATGTTGTCCGGCCAACATGGGTGGATAGACCCTAACATTATGTATTAGAATTTTAGAGTGATTTTCGGGAGGGGGTTTATTTGACATATGCCAAATAATAAAGGGTGGTCCAACCATAATGCACGATGCCAATTGTGAGTCGCACCATAACATCAAGTTTTCTGCCCAACTTAATTTGACATTTCTTTGTTTCAGTGTTCAAAATGCATTTCGTGCACTTCGTGATTTTTTTGGTCAGCATAATCAACCAAATGTGCCCACAATCGGGAGAATTGTGCGCAAATTTCAGCAAACCGGGGCTATAGGCTATAGGAAATGTGAAAATGAGGTCGGCCAAGCAGTAACCGTGAATGGTGTTCGCTATCGCGAGATGATAACGGACTTCTTGCGGCCAGAAATTAAGGATGTTGCCACTTTCCACACAGCCAACCAAAGAATGACCCTTTTGACACCGTTGGACCTCTCTCTTTGTGGGTATTTAAAAGAAAAAGTGAACGTTCATAAGCCAAAAGCAATTCAAGTGCAAAATGATGAGATAATTCGGCACATTAACGCATTGAACTATAATTATGTCTCAGAGTCATTGAAAAAATGGATCATCGGATATAGGTATGGCACCGAAGCCCTGTCGAGCATTTGGCCGATATAATAAAAAAAAATTAAGATAATTCTCTAAAAACTTGTTGTTTTATTTAAAATTAACCTCGTGCGTTTTGATTGGAACATCCTTTAGTTTTCGGTTGGCTGCTTTATGTGGGAACAATGAAATATTATGCACTGATTATCATAAAAGTTAAAAATATAATTTTTAGAAATAAGCAACGAACAAATGTTAAATTTTATGTAAATACTTTCATTCTGCCACCAATAAATCAAAGGTTGTGTGATTAAACGCCCATATAAGTAGGCGGTTCAATATTTTCTTATTCATATAACAATATTTCTAAATAGAATATACAGCCATGTCACAGAGTACAATTCCGTTCGGAAACGGAATTCATTCCGTATTTTGGTGCTTCAGAAAATGACGAAAAAATGTTTCGGAATGAAACCATTTTGGTTTCCATGAACGGTATGGGAGTTGTCTGTATCTGAAAGGCGATAAAACTATCAAAATACACTTTCCATCAACAAACAAATATGTTTTCTTCAATTCCGAACGGAATCATATCGAACGGAATTGTACTCTGTGACATGGCCCATAGTGTGCAAACGGAATAGAAATAGATTTTTTTGGGAGATTTTTCTACATTTGGTTTCATATCTTTTTTTTCTACTAAGCCGTTTGTGCTCGATTAAAATTTCAAACTGCTATAAACAAAATTTACTGTCTGTTTAACAATTTCGAACGTAAACTTTCGTATACAATTTTATATTAAAAATGCTTTAAAAACTGACTGTTGAAAATTTCTATGCGAACTTTAACGTTCAAAATTGTTGTGTCTTCCAGAAGGACATGACTTAACCGACCAAGTATTACACAAGGACCCAAAATATAAAATATACGCCATTACACAGAAAAAAATAAAAATTTATTTCAATTAAAAAAATTGTGATATAAATAAATTTGCACCAGTATACAAATTAAAAGTGTTAATTAAATAGTTTCTGATATTAACCACCCTGTGGGAAATTTGTGTAAATTGTTCCAAGAGACTGGTCCTGGGATTCGTAAAAATAGAACAAGTACAAAAAAAAAAAGAACTCATGAGCTGTGAAAGGAGAACGAATCATTTAACTGGTTTATGAAGAACAATAAGGTAGAAAAAGTAATGAATTACAGTACAGTCTTCACTAGTGGTGTGACACATTTTTTTGGGACTTTCCAAAATCTCGTTCTAGAACTTGTTTTATTGAAATAATCCTATATTGTATTAAAAGCGTAGTAACTAACACTAAACACGTTCATTGAGAATATATGTGTGGCTTGACAAATCGTGGCTATAAGGAATCAATTGGCCCCCTCCAATGACAACCCCATGCAAAATTGATTGGTCGGTCCCATTCATATAAAGTGTTAGAACTAGAACTGGTTTCTACCACTACGGACCTATCACGGGACTACTTTGGTGTCAGTTCGCTTCCGTTTAGGGTACATTTTCTGCAGTAATGTTGTTGATATGTGAAAAGTTTAATTCACTTGATTAAATTTTTGATTCAAACTGATTTTATTTTTGATTCATGGTTTAGTTAAAAAAAAATTAGAGAGAATTTTTTCTGTGTAGGGGTTTGATGAATATTTCTTAGTGTTACACACGGAATGGCAAACTTGGTATACCCTTATTCACCACTCATACAGCATGTTAAACATCATAAAGAGCTAAAAAGATATAATGAAAAATGAGTAGTAAAACTTAAAAAAAAAAAAATTAAAAAAAGGAAATAAGCAAAATATAATGTAGAAAAAGTGAAACTTAACCTCAACATAAATAACCAGGATAATTATTTCACATTTTCTCCCCTTTTTTGTCTTGAACTATCCGTTCGTAAGAGTTGAAAGTGGCAAATGTGATGAGAGTTTTCCTTTCCAAAAACGTTGGGAAGTAAAAAATGTTGAGATTTTGTTTTTTCACATTTAAGCGTTTTTTATATTTATTTTATATTTTCTTTCTATTTATTTCTTTTTTTCGTGTTAGAAAGATAGAAATAAATGAAAAGAACAACTGTGTAGTTGAAGTTTTGCTAAAGCAATAATACAAAATCATAAATATTTAATGAAACTAAAAATATAGTTTTGGATTTCGCAATCATTAGCAAAGACGAAAAAGTAAAATTCAAAGAAAGTTTTTTGTAGTGGAGAACAACGCTTTAGTTTGAAAATTTCTGGAAAATTATTAATTTAATATTATCGCTTTTAAAGGAAATGTTAAAAGTTTCTTAAACTTAAGAAAACTAATAATTATAAAATTATATAAAAAAAAATCAATAGCACTAACAAGTTTACTTGTATGTAAATTTTTTCGTTTACACTTTAAACGAAAAATGGAGGGTAAAACGCGTCTTTGTGAGATGCAGGATTCTCGTCGATTGAAAGTTAAGTTAACACAAAACATTCATCGGAGAGAAATATCAATTGATATGCATATTGCATTTATTTATATCTGCGTTTCAAGATTTCCGCGAAAAAGATTTAACATTCCTTTTTTGAATAATTACGTGCTGTTTGTTGTTGTGTCAGCTTAAAAGCTCAAATATAAAATTGTATAAGGATACGAGCAACGTTAATTGCTTAGATATTCGATTAGAAAGAAGAGTTTTGCACTATAAATCTGGAAATGTGTTGCTGATGAATGATAATGCGTAAGTTGTAATAAAGAAATTTAGATGTGTACGTGTTTGTCGTATGGAATTTGTAATCTTAAATAAAGGAAACATTAACATTTGCATACTTCTGTTTATTGAAGGTTTTTTTGCCGCTTGCAAAATGCTTGATGAAGTACTAAACAAGTTAGAGAATTTGTTGTGCTGCAAATGGCCATCCATAAGCATTAATGAGAAAATAATGACGGAAATGGCTCCAAATGTGATAATTGCTGTTTTTAATGCTTTGTTTAAAATCTTGCTCCAAATCAGTGTTGCCAATTTAGATTTTTTTAATATTTTTTTTTATATTATTATAGTTGCAATCTATCAGTACATAATGATAATAAGCAGGGAAACCAAAAATATGCAATTGCATGTTTTTCCTCGTGCGACCAATGAAGGCACAAAAGATTTATTTATCCGTTTTGGAGCCTTTTATGAATTTTGGCATTGATTTGAAAGTGCATATTTTTGCATATTTTACTGTTTGCAGCATTTTTGTCCTTAACTTAGTTAGAAGAGTATTTTTGCAGAATTTTTTAAGTTTATAGCGCATATTTTGCCTTTTTAAGTCATATTTTGCTACATGTTCATTTTTATTAGATGCCTGCAAGAGCAGATGGCTCTTCTGTTTTAAATACGTATCTGTATACTCAACGTGTTGCTTCAATTTCGCCATCTACATTTAATTTTTACTCTAAAATAGTAAGATAAGTAAGACCGGTTGTCATTTAAAATAACTGTTATGTATACTGATCAACTCAGAATCAATTTTTAAAGTGAACTTACGATGTCCATCCGTCCGTCCGTCTGGCTGGTTTTCTTTCCATGTCAACCTTGTGCGCAAAGAACAACTTGCAATTTCGTAGATAATTTAATCAAATATGGACGAAGTCTATGTTAATGGTGAAAATCGGTTGTGTCCGTTACCATTATGTAGGTATTTAAACTAAATTCGCCCAAAAATATTATTATTTCGAATCGGTTCACATTTGCCCAAAGCTCTCATCCTTAAATAGCTTTAACTTCGTTTTAAATGTTATAGATGATCTAGATAATATTCGTCGCAAACATCTCTTATATGAATTTTTACCTCATACGGGCCTAAGCGATAATATTTTTTTAAAATTTTTTTTACTAAATTGATGAATATTTTGTCTTCAAATGAGCAATTTTTTGATTTTTTAGGGCATCTTTTTAACAAATTTTATTTTCCAGTTTTTACTGCATATTTAATGCGCATAAAACGCGTTTTTTAGAGCATACTTCTGGTTTCCTTGATGATAAACAAATTAGATGAAACATAAAAATGACAGCTGTAATTGTACTTTAACAAAATTTCAATAAACAAGTATATTCTATTTAATATGATTATTAATTTAAAATAGTTAATAGGTGGCAAGATTTTTAGGTACATATACATAAGTGGCAAAGTAAATTAGAAACAAAAAAATAAATAAATAAAAGTAAAGTAAATGAGAAAAAAAAATTACAGTCGAACAAAAAAAAAAAAAAAAATTTGAAATGAAGAAAAGCGTCAAGTCGAAGGAAGATTGAATTGGCACAAAAAAACTTTATATAAAAGAAGAATATTAAAAATTTAAAGTAAATGATTAATTTTATTACACTCAAAATATTATGTAGTTAAATTTAAACGAAAATTCATTTTAAACAAATTAACATTCAATTTTATCAGTTCGGAAAACGAATTTAATAACCCGCGATCAGTTATTGTAATAATTTTATGAGTATAGCAATTCATTTAATTAAGAATAAACAGCAGCATAAGATAAACAATAAACAAAATAACAATTTATTTAAAAAACAAAATAAAGATTAGGTTTTATAGAAAAACCATTTAATTTTCAAATACATTTGCCAGTTCATCGATTTCAAACGAAGACTTTGTTCGCTTAACTTACATGTTAAACAAATATTTTAAAAGTGGTTTTTGTTTTAAATGTAAGTTAAGCGAACAAACTCTTCGATCGGAAATAAATGAATATGTCTCAAATTCCTCATCGTCGGGCCACAAAACGGGTTTAATGTAATACTCAGGCTTTTTATTAGTATGATTTGAATTATTTTTAGGCAACTTGTAATTGCAACAACAAACTTTTTTGTTTGTTTTAGACCATATTTAATATGCAATAAAGAATTGACTGAGCTTAACGATTTCCAATCTGGTTAAAAAAAATTAAAGTAAAGAAACGAACGTACACGAATAATTAAGTTAGGTGGTTCCTGAAAAGAATTTCCCCCATATAATTTTTAAAACTTCAATCCAAAAATTTATCCGTTCTTTCCCTTTTTTCTATTTTTGTAATGTTAAATTTTTTTAGAGAAATTTATATTTTATTAATAAGAGACGATTTATCATTGAAAATTGTTATAAAATCAATACCTGCTTCGTTTTAATAGCGAGATAATTTTTGCAGCAATTCCAAACTTTAAGGAAGTTAACCGCTAAGTTCCAGTACGAGATATTTTGTTGCAAAAAATGCATTTAAATTGAAAAAAGCGTCAACAAAAACCCTTTTTCTAGAAAGGGCATTTGGAAAAATACAAGGACAACGACACCAAAAAAAGTCATAAAATACCCCAAATGCGTTAAAATGGCCACACTGCTCCAACGAGCGATTAACGGTACATACGGAATAACTAACTTATATAAGTTTGTAATTTCTACAAAATTTATCTTAGATCATATAAGGATAAATATAATCTGGATCCTTTTGATTAGCCAAGCCGATTTTACGATGTCTGTCTGTTTACTGGTCGAAATAGGTATTCCGAAATCCCGGATATAAAAGGCACTTTTTGTTTTATTTTTATATGACATATAGTTTGAAATAAAATTAAGTAATAAAAAATTTGTTCGCTTAACTTACATTTTAAACTGTAGCAACATAACAAACAATATTGAATTTGGCTTTCGTACAAAAAGTGGGAAACGCTTTGTCTTTCAAATTTATAATTAAATCGATTATAGTATATATTAAACCTTAATAAGCAGTTATTTAGATTTAAGTATTAAATTAGTTTTTATTTTCATATTAAAGTTATAGTTAACATAATCGTAAGTATATCAATCTGTATCCTTTAAACGTGGCAAAAATTGCTTTGAATTGTCCATAATTAAACACAAATTAAATAAAACAATTTCCCCGACTTAACAATTATGTATAACAGTTTTGCTTTGAATTTAATTTCTTAGTTTTGTCTTTACAAAAATCACTTTAATCACTTCTACGTCAACAAGGGAATGAAAATAAATTTAAAAGTTCCTTAAAATTGTTTGTTCTATGTAAGATTCATAAAATGATAGTCAATACATCAAATATAACACAATAGAATACTCTGTGAAAAGCCCACTTTTTATCTGTTAAATTTTAAACACTTTTAAGGGAGTAGTACAAAATAAAATGGCTAGATATTTCGACTAGTTAATATTTAGTCTGTTTTTATTGCTTAATAAAAAAATTGCTAAATTTTGCCCGAAAATGGATAAATTGGAAACCTCGTTGCCAGCCATGACTTTGGTTAATGAGAGCGTATGATTGTTATTAATTTAATTTATAAATACAAGCAATAATAAGAATACGCTACAGTGGTCTTGAAATTATTCGAATATATTCTGCAATTCATTAAAACTTTACTCAGTTTTATTACTTGCAAGCTTTTAAGCTTTTACAAACTCAATTTCCATATTAATTACAATTTCCAAGCACTTAATGCCTTCGAGTAATTTGAGAAGTTTAATAATGACTTACTTGAACATAAATATCGTCTCATTTGCTTCTGGTAATTGCAATTTTTCTTTAAATTTATGTTTGATTTGAATTATTTTTCTTCATCTGTTATATTTTACTTTTATTATTGTTATTTCGTGTTCGTTTTTGTTTCATACTTTTACCCTTAAGTTCATAAGAGAATTACATTTTTTTTTTATTAATTTCACATCCTACTTCAAAAATGTTAAGAGGGATAAATGTATAACGAATGTCTCAAAGAAATTAGAATCTGCAGATCTAATAAGTTATGAGTTTAAAGACACAAGTAAAAAAAAAAGTAAAAGAAAACAAAGATTAAAATATTAAAAATAATTAAATTTTTTTTGGATCTTCCAAATTTGCTATTTTACAAAAGTATTGAAAACAAATTTTCTTGAAAAAGGAAAAGCACTCCAATTAAAATAATATTTTTGAAACGAAAAATATTGCAAAATTTGTGTGAAAGTCACATTTTAAGAACAAAAAAACCTAGGAGATTTAAATTGCAAATTTCAGCAAACCGGGTTTGTAGAAAATGGAATCCACAAAATGTGACTGTTTGGTGCGGTTAATTGGCTGGCGGCGTCATCTGGCAGTACTTCTTCGAAAATGAGGTCAGCCAAGCAGTTAACGTGAATGGTGTTCGCTATCGCGAGATGATAACGGACTTCCTGTGGCCAGAAATTGAGGATATGGGACTGGACGATATGTGGTTCCAAAAGGATGGTGCCACTTGCCACAAAGCCAACGAAACAATGGCTCTTTTGTGCGAGAAATTCAATGGCCGTGTTATCTCACGTCATAGCGATGTTAATTAGCCGCCACGATTATGTGATTTGACACCGTTGGACTTCTTTGTTTGGGGATATATAAAGGAAAAAGTATACTTCAATAAGCCGAGAACAATTAAAGAACTAAAGGATGAGATAATTCGACACATGAAACCTCAATTATGTCTCAGAGTCTTTGAAAATATGGACCATCGGACAGAAGTATGCCACTGAAGCCATAGCGAGCATATGGCCGATATTTTGTTTCACACAAAATTGTCATGGATCCTTCTATCATAATTACAAAATATTAAGATTATTCTCTAAAAACTTTTTGTTAATTTGCACAATTAACATCGTGCGTTTTGGTTGGTCCGCCCTTTTAATAACAGAAAGGAAAAGATTTAACTGCCTGTTTTTCAAATAAAAATTAATTCGTTTGGGAACTTTTACACTAAAACAACAATGAAAAACTCAAATTGGTGTTTGTTTTCAATATAAATTTCACAAATCTATAAAAACCGCTTATGCAGGGCGGCACAGAGTGCGCTTTATAATTTGAAGGCTTTATAATTTTTTTAATTATTATTATTTTTCTTTGTTTTTTTAAAAATTTTATGAAGAACACTTGAGAAATTTAATAAAAAAGATAACTACAAATAGCACTATTGGTAGTTTAGACTGATTTATAGGCAAAACGTAATTTTTCCCATTAACAATAATAAAATTTTTGCTATAACTAATCAATAGAGAAAACATTAAACCAAATTCCTTTAAAATTTGATTTTGTAAAGACAACGTAAGGACTGACCAGCAGGCTTTGAAAGAAATTTAAATACATATTATAAGTCAAGCGAAATACAGAAGGAAAAGAGATGGTGAGTTGATAAAACACAAGGAGAAACATTTAATTTTGGCTTTTTTTTTGGTGAAAAAATACTTCATTTTCCGAAACAACCTCGTATTTTTTTATATTAAAATTAAATTGAAAGAATGTTTTAAAATTTTGCCATGAATAGTGAAGCATTTTGTGGAATTGCATGTAACGCTTTTGTACGTTTTTTGTGATACATAAGTTTTTTGTGGACAACCACTGCTTGAAATATAATGAGCTGGCGAATGTTTTGTATGGAGAAAAAAGCACAACTGAAAAGATAAATACCGTTTACAATTTTATTCTAAATACATTTAATGAAGCGTAATTCTGTTGTTGATAATGATTCGTTTGGGTTTAAAGGGAAAGTTGGAAATTTCAGAAATCACAGAGCAAAATTGTTCAATTTCACAAACAAAACGCACTCTGGCAGAATTCTGATTCTTTAACAACAGCTGCAATACCTTTAGTGGGACGTCTCAGAAAGTACACTGAAAGAATTTTCTTCAGAATACCAATGAATTTTGACATTAATCCCATGAAAAATTGCATTAAAAAGGAACCTATGCAGCGTTTCGTTGGATCAATGAAACCTGTTTCATTAAAATGTATTTAATGAAACATTACATTAGATCTATGAATGTTATTCATTGAATGAATACTTTCAGAAAAGTAAAAACAATTTTTTTTATTTAAATTTTTAATTTTTTTTTTTTAATCAAAGTTGTTCTTATTCAACTTTTTTTTCTAACCAGAGTCGCTGACGGGAATCGATCCCGCAACCTCGGCGCTGATAGACTAGCTCACTACCAGCTAGCCTACTGGGGCAGTGTAGTTTTTGAATAAAAAAACTATGTTTTTTGCCACTACTCCATTAAGAGCGTAAATATGAGATTAAATTGCCAATAACAACAAAAACAACGTTGATTTTTTTTTTTGCCAACGCATAATAAAAAAAGACCATATAAAGAGAGAACAAAGAAAACTAAAAACATACGTATTTATGGATTGAAAGTTTTTGTTTCATTACTATAATGACATTTTCATTGTCATAATGAAAATTAAAATTTATGAAGGCATGCTTTTTCGAAATATTTTTATACTTTTAATTATTGAGACTATAGAGTTATTTCAATGTTAAAAATAATTTTTTCTTTCAATTATTGAAATCTGTTGCTTTTTTAAAAAAATATTTTGATTTCATAAATTTAATGGCATATTACATTAGATGTATGAAATAATTAAATCTTACATTTTTTAATAGCCAATTAAACATATTTTTAATTTATGTATATAGTTATGTTTGTATATTGTTTTTTATGTTCCCAATTAAAATTTTTTGTTTAACTTGGACAAACTTTAGTTTTCATATATCCAATGAAAATTGTTAACGTAATTACGAAATCCAATGAATCGATTTTAACGAAAATACTTCATTATAACTACTTCATTATAACTAAGAAAACCAGTGAAATTTTTTTTATGAAAACGATTCATTAAATATGTGAAGCATTCTTCTTTCAGTGTACTGAAGTAAAATATATGAACGGTCGATGTGGAAAGAAGCGACCTTTCAAGAAACCAATGCGATGAAACAGAGTTTTTAGTTTATAGTGCAGAAGGAATTTATAGCTGCTGTAGTGACCAAAACAATAATTTGTTAAAGGTTTATATGATTGTTAGCTACGGATTTAATGGTAGCAAGGGACGTTCTATTTATAAACAAAAATTTCAAGAACATTGATTATCATCGGATTTCAATTCCTATTTGTTTGCAACCACCATGACCCCACTAAGACTACACTAAGATTCTCGGGAAATATTTTTGGGGAATAACTGCACACCTCAATTAGTTAGACTATGTCATCTCATAAAGCTTGAGTTTTTAAAAGAAACATCGGAAAAAATTATGCAAGAAGGGTTGATGTTTAAAAAACAAATTGCTAAGTTAAGTCAAGTTATTTGAAAATAGAATTGATGTGGTAAAATCTCTTGAAATTTACTTAAAATTATTTCTCACTGTAAACACAGATTCAAATGCAATTTTTGGAAAATATTTGTCTATTAATTTACAGGCCGAAAATGGTGGATTTGGTGTTAGTGACGATGGCAATGCAGCCCGTCGAGCATTTACAAATCAAAAACCATTTCAGAAATAACTGGCATTGATGTACACCTAATTTACAATGTCAAAATCGTACTTATACCGCCATGCTCTACATTTATAACACCGCTGGAAATATTCTGTCAAAATATTCTTAGCTCCTTTACAAGTTGGATAGACTACCCCATAGACATAGATACCCTATGGACACAAAAACAACCTTTCGGATGTTTTAATTTAATCTTTACAGATATTTAAAAAAGGAGTCGATCTGAGAAGCTACATGCAACTTTTACAGGGAGTTCTAGATATGCTGCGTGCTCCAGAAGTATCTGAGGAGCTGAATGAAAGCACGCCTGAAGATCAAGACAGTTTGGAGAAAGTATTTAACGAAAATGAATTGGATCAAATGAACATGGATAACGAATTAGATTAAATGTAGCAGAAACAAAGTTCAAATGAAGAACTGGTGGTCAATTAGCAAAAATTTTTCTTATCTATTTTATTTTTAATTTCCGTAACCTTTTGCATATTTAACGGACTTATTTTTCAATAGAAGCAACATTTCGTATGTGTGTAAAGATAAATATGTCGAGTTAAATATGTTTCGACGTAACGGCTTACGTCACTACATATTTAACTCTGGGTGAAAGGACGTAACGAAATAATTAAATATGACATATTTATCTATTACATATTTAAATATTCTATACTTAAATATGTCTTGTATCAGATATTTTTAAGATTTGATTGTCTTAATAAAAAATACTTTAAAGAAAGCAGAAAAAATATCCAATTAATTTATTAATTATTTCCTAATAATTTCTATAGACAAACTAAAAAAATCAAACAAAAATAAATTGGAGTTGTCACATCCTTCTTGGTCACACATCCGGACCATATGGAAAATGAGGACTAGGGACCACACTATCCTTCTATGGTACCCATATGTTTGATATTTTTTAAAAAAAATTTCAAAAATTGAACTTTGAAATTTTTTTGGTGTTTACTATGGGATTTTGGTAATATTTGGACAGATCCTTCGTTGTCACTCATCCGGACCATATGGAAAGTTCAATTTTTGAAAATTTTTTTAAAAAATCACATATACAATTCAGACATATGGGTACCATAAAAGAATAGTGTGGTCCCTAGTCCTCATTTTCCATATGGTCCGGATGAGTGACAACGAAGGATCTGTCCAAATATGGCCAAAATCCCATAGTGAACACCAAACAAATTTCAAAGTTCAATTTTTGAAAATTTTTTAAAAAAATCACAAATACAATTCAGACATATGGGTACCATAGAAGGATAGTGTGGTCCCTAGTCCTCATTTTCCATATGGTCCGGATGTGTGACACAGAAAGATGTGACAACTCCAATTTATTTTTGTTTGATTTTTTTAGTTTGTCCATAGAAATTATTAGGAAATAATTAATAAATTAATTGGATATTTTCTCTGTTTTTTTTTAAAGTATTTTTTATTACGACAATCAAATCTTAGAAATATCTGATACAAGACATATTTAAATATGCGATAGTTAAGTATGGCATATTTAAATATGTAATAGTTAAATATGTCATATTTAATTATTTCGTTATGTCATTTCACCCAGAGTTAAATATGTAGTGACGTAAGCCGTTACGTCGAAACATATTTAACTCGGCATATTTATCTTCACACACATCATTTCGTCGGCTTAATAAACAATTCTGCTAAATCCACTTTTTGTGTGGTAGAGACCAGCATGTAGTTAATCTTCAATTTGAGTCTTGACGTGTGTAAAACCAACTATAATTTTTTGGTTTTCCCCCAAGCTGAAATATAAGAAGTTTTTTGTCTCTCCTGTAAAATGATCTGAAAAAAAGTAAGTGTAGGTTTGCATATTAAGACAACGATTTGTTATCCAGTAAGTAAAAAAAAATGCCTTCTAACGTGAAGGGCATTTAAAATTACTTACAGGCGATTATATTCCTTTTACTTTTTTTATAAAGTTCACCACAAGTGGAATTGGTATATAGACATAAGCTTGCCATTCCATTTGTAATTTCTACAATATGGAGATTAGACCCTGTAAAGTATATATATTCTGCGTCCATATGAGAAGCAAAGTTAATTTACAGATGTCCGTGTCACTGTTAAAGGCCCCAGATATGATGGGAATAAGGTTGACATATATTTAATTAAAATTGCTAAAGTATGAGCTGATTTTTTCTATACTTTATAGCCGGGATTGGAGAAGTGGACCCTGCACAAAATAGATTTATTTACATGAAAAGAAAAGTAAAATAAAAATTGTCTAAATTTGGGTTAAAATAGCTGGGTTATCAACACCCAACCTTTCTAAAAAAGGAATTGGATAAGTGGTAATGGCACTAAAAATAAATTATTGTATATCTGAAAATTAGTCACGAGGCAGCAAAACTCACAGGGGAAAGGGTATCTAAGATTCGGCATAGCCGATTATAACACTCTTACATATTTTTCTTATTGAGGTCACGCGAAACTAAAAGTGTTAAAAAACTATGGTTTTATTTGTGTTTTAGTTTAAACTTTTGTACTTAGCTCTATTGTTAGATTACTTGTTTTGTTTGTTTATTATTTTCTGATACCAACTTTTAATCCCAGCAGTCTTTTAAACATGATATTTGTTGATTTTCTTTTTTGTCAATACAGTTTTCGTATCTTGTTTTATCTTTTCAACTTAAAGCCACATTTAAAAAAATAATCCCCAGCAGTTTAACCGCAGAAAGAACAAATTCAAAATAAAAACTAATAACTTTATAAACAAAAACATCTTTAAAACTTAAACAAACGCTTTTAATCTTCGACTTTTTGTTTTACTAAAATTTCGCTACAGTTAAATAAAATTGTGCGTGTGTACGTGGTTTCATTAAAAATATGAAATATTTATAGAAAAGCTTATTATCTTTGTCTTTTTGATGATTGTGTGATATAAAAGAATTAAATTTTATTTAATGTTATAAAAAAAATAAAAATTAATTGATATGATAAAATTTAATTGAACATTATATCGATAAATATGTATGTACATGAATATGTACTGTGGCATTTAAACGGTTTTAGAGGGCGTATGATTATTTTAAATTTGAATTTATAATTTAGCAGTTTAATAAACAAATAATTAATTATGGTATTTTATGGTTAATGTTGCTCAACATATATTCGCGTAACTCAAAAACGGTTTAGTTTATTGAAATTACTAAAAATTACTAAAATTCCGCAATAAAATTTCATTTCAGAAAAGTAAAACTCTTTTTCTAATATGAGTAGTCGTTATTGAGCCCCCTAAGGGAGCCCCCTAAGGGAAATTCTTAAATTAATGAAAAATTTGTCGACTTTTGTGAATAAAATCAAAAGTTGCAAACAGATTTTAATCATTTATGGCTTTGTAGCTTCGTTTTTTATAAGTCTGCAAAAAATTAGAAGCCTAGCTGCATTTTTTAATTTTTTATGAATTTTTAAAAAACAAAAATTTCGAAATTTTGATAAAAAAATTAATTTTTTTTTCAAAAAAAAATTATGTTTCAATAACGACTACTCATATTAGAAAAAGAGTTTTACTTTTCTGAAATGAAATTTTATTGCGGAATTTCGGTTTTTTTAGTAATTTCAATAAACTAAACCGTTTTTGAGGATTCAGCGTCCCCGAATTATGTTAAAACGCCATGTGCCCGGCTTGTCACGAAAAAAAGTGTCAATTTCGTGCACAGTGTAATTAACAAGTAAGAAAGTACAGTTGGTCAAGCCCGGCCATAAAATACCCTACACGACAGTATTTACAGAAAGGTTTTCGAGGGTGCACCCAATTCGGGAACTATGGGAAATAATGAACTCGTCAAAACTTATGAGGATAACGTATGATTAAGAGTTTCCTGTGCCGATTATTATATATACGGAAATTTACATATACATACATGAGATTTTTTCGGATAAGAGTAATTTTATGAAGAGGCTTTATATGGGATCTGTTGTCAATTCTGGACCTACTAGCACAAACATTTTCCGTAACATATTTTTATTATAAACGTTATTGTCGCCAAAAAAAATATGGTTGGAGGTAACCATATTCTAAGAGCAACATACTATGGATTTTAAAAATGTTTATGTTTGCAGGTTACCATATTATGTTTAAATATGACCATAGTATGGTTAAAGCCAACAAAAATGTTCCCGAAATCAACTATAATATAGTCAAAATTTACCATATTTTGGGCAATATTAACCATAATAATGGTCAAAAATAGCCATTTTGTGTTCAAAATTAACCATAATATGGTCAAAATATCCCAGAACTTTGACAAAAGAAACCATATTATGGTCAGAATCAACAATAATATGGTCAATGTTAACCATATTATGGTTAATTTTTCATCAATTTTTTCAATTTGTTTATTGAGAGTGAAATTATAATTTTATTAAACTTTTTATTCCTGATAGATGTTATGTTCCACTTTTATAAAAAAAATACCCTTTAATTCATATTCCAGCCTGTGACGACCTTCAATACGATTTTTCTGTTTTACAAGTTTATTCTACGTAAATGTATGTACATATTTTAATCAATAATTAAAATAAAATGCATGCGAATTTTAAGCAAACCAAGCAACTATTGTAAAATGCAAACTACAAAAATGCTGTTGCTTTTAAAACATATTATTTTAAATTTAAAATTAAACATAAAATTTTTTAAAATATTTTAACTTCAAACATATTATTGTTATTGAATATTAACCATAACATGTTTGGAGGCAACCATAATATGGTTGCCATGATAATAATATGATTAAGGTAACCATAATATGTTTAAGTGTATAGTTGTAGCTTTATTTTATTAAAACATTAAATTGTTAAATTAAATCATGTTTGAAGTTTCAAGGGAGGTACACACAGAAAAAAATCAAGTTAAAAACGTAGAAAACAAGGTTGATTTAAAATTTTTCGGTGGTGATTTTGCTTTATACGTTTTTCATGTTAATTCAACCTGGTTTAACAATAACTGCGAACAACATTTTTTTTCTTTTAAAATAACTATAATACATGTTAATTTAACATTGCAGTAAAGTTAGAGCAAAATGTAATTTATATTGAAATAACAATCCGAATCACGTTGAATGAAAGTTATTTCAAGTTGAAACAACGTGAATTTCATGTAGAATCAAATTGGTTTGAGTGTGTTATAACAGTGTGAAGAAGCCTCAGAGACAACATATGCATTTATTTAAGAATAATTCAATACACTTACCCCTGTAACACATGTTTCACTTATTTTGAGTTCTCCTTTGTCAACAGAAGCATCAGCATCGCCCGATATGGATTTCGTCATCAATATACTTTGAAAACTTGATGCACTATTTAAGTAACTAATTTTAATTAAAAGAATACGGGAATTGTCCTCTTTTTATAACATATTTTAAGAATGAAAATAAAAAATGTACATATTTAAGTATGAATGCATGTTAATTTAACAAGATACACTTTTGATTTTAATATAAAACTGGTTTTTATGGATTCAATATTGAATCCATATTTATTTATATTTTAATATTTTTTTTTTTTATTTTAACAGTGAATAATATTAAATAAACATGATTTAAGGTTATTTTATTTAAAATTATTATGAAATAATGATAAATTTAAAAAAAGGGCATACTTTTGCAGAAATTTACTATGATTCTCAATCAACATTTTTCCATGTTAATTTTACATTGGCATTTTTTTCTGTGTGTAAACACTTTATTGTTAAATAGAAACAAAATATTATCAATCATGAAAAATGTTTTGTTAAAAACCACAATAGTTTGTTTGTTGCCATTACAGGGACCATAATATGTTTTTTAACCAAAATTCAACCATGTTTTTTCTCTGCGTGTATATACAAGTGAAAAAAAATTTGCTTGTTGCATATAGACTTTAAATTTAACAGTTTTTTCAAGGCCTAATTTGTTTGCTTACTTCATTCACGTATATCATGATAATTTTCAAAGCGTGAAATAAGCATATTTCAGATCTCTAAAGCAAAGCTATTACGCGAGAAATTCAAAGCAAAAATGGGTAATATTTTAAAGAAGTGTTAACGCTACACTACGAATTCTCTCTAAAATTAATGCTTCATAGAAAGCATAATTTTTTGCTGAAATAGTAGAAGTTTGAAATTTTGTTATGGACATAGCTATACACTAGATCTTTTTTGAAAAAATTTTGCTACTCATTTAAAAGATAGTTATTGATAGTTATTAAAAGATATTTTTGGGATCGGGAGTTAATGTTTAATATGGACCGCTACCAATAGAATTTTATAGCATGATTTACGCTGCAATAACATATTTTTGGGCTTAATTTAATCGAAATACTAACAAAAAATTTTTTATTATAGGCTCCAAAAGAAAAGAAGCTTGTATGCGGACTATGTGAGACTTGTTTCTCAATAACTCCAACACAATTCGGCAGAATGAGAGAAATTATAGATACTTTTCCTTAGTTTTTTTCTAAATCGGATTAATCGTTTAAGTAAAATATATAAAGAAACATTTTTTTTAAAAAAAAGAGGTAAAATTAAAAAAGTAAACGAAAAAGATAAAAACTAACGTGGGTATCATATGTTTATTTAAAGGAGGAAAATTTTTTTTACGTTTACAGACCAAAATTTATAATTCACTCAGTCCTAAAATTATTCTTTCATTTCTAATTTCTTTGCGGTACTCATCTTGGCCCTATTACAGATTTCAAATGTTTTACGCAAAAAATTTTTTTCAAATTATTAACCAAAAAACGAAATTTATTGTTAAAACAAAAAATTAACATTTAGTCTCAATATAAAGTTCAAATAACAGCCTGTTTTGCAAACAAAAACAAATTTGAATTTTTTATTGTGGTTTCAATTTAAATTTCCGAGCGAAAATTTTAATTTTAGTTTGAAAAACAAATCTTAAGCTTCAAGCAATTAAGTTATTTTTTTGTGTGTGTTATAATTAACTAAAGTTATTAAAATGTATATGACTTTATCTCATTGCAAATTTCATTTCTTACTGAACTGTTTATACACAGTAATTCAACTTTTATAAAACTGTTGATGAGACTCAGTTTTTTTGAAAAGTGTGATACGTGAAGATAAACATTTAAGTTTTATATGAAATATTAAGCAACTCATTTCGAACAGAAGAAGAAACAACAAAATGTTACAAGTTCATTTAAATGAAATTAATTTAAAAGACAGTTTTCTTTAAATTAAATGTTAGTAATACACACGATATAAGACAGAGAAAGATAAAAACATTTAAAGCTGTAGAATAAATGTTCAACACGTTTAGTTTTATGAGGAAAAAAAAAAAACTTAACATGAAAATAAAACAAAACGACCTCATTCCCACAATACAAACGCTTTAATAATGAAATGTCAACTTATTAAATGTGTGTGTGTGTATTGAAAGAAAAAAAAAAAACAAACTTTAAATGAGTGTGTGAGTGTGAATTTTGATTTCGAGTACGTGCGTTTGAAAAATTGTATTAAAATTTTTAGGGATTGAAACTATAGGCATATGCATGATTTTTCTCAAGCAATACCATCGAAATATTTGTGCCTATTTTTGCATGTTTTATCGTTAATGCATTTTTCTACATACATTCTGTAACAGAGCGTTATAAAACAATAAAATAAGATTATGCTATTTCTTCGACTTTTTAATTTTTCATTGGCCAAACACAAACGGTTGCTTTTACTTTTGATTCTTAAAATGCCAACAATCGCAAAAAATTAAAAGTTATGCACTATAAAGATCTTCGGCATTTCGGCAATTTAAACTGCAAAATTAAGAGGAAAAAACTTACAACATCTCTACTGCGTTAACTTCGGAATTTATTTTTTAGGGCATATTTTATGTTTAAGCCGCAAATATTTCAATAAGAAATGTATTAAACTCTACCCCATAAAAATTAATTGAACGTGATATGATTACAACAGTGCCATCCATTTTGGTTTTTAATTTGGCGCCAATAAGTAATAGTACAATCAAAGGAACAAACAAGTTGGTAACATAAAACGACCTTTCAATGGACTGTTTTAGGAAATACGTTTTATTTATACCCTTCACCCAAGCACACAGCACACAGAGGCGACACGAGCCGGAAGATATTGTGTTTTTTCTAAGAAAGCTGTCCTTTTTGCATTTCTCTTTGCATCATCTCTTAATCCGCAACACAAAGAGCAGAAATTGCTTTAATGGAGATTTATTTGTAAAACTGTTGTTAAAATGAAATTTAAGTTTACCACAACACAAGTTAATAATATTTGATTAAGTAAATAACATTGCAAAATCAATTTTTTTGCACAAAACAAAAAGTTTTTGAGCTAATGTTATTGTTTAACGTAGTTTGTGTTTTGTTATTTTAATTTTGATCACGAAATTTGTGTGGCGGCCAGTTTTAATATATTCGCAGTTCACTACCAAAAAACCCTTTTAGTCTCTTTTTAGAACGCTGTCAACACAAGTGATTTTGCTGATTTTACACGTCACTTTTTTCACCTTTGGTATACTCTGTGAGCGAAGGTAAAAGCCTAAAATTGCCAATCGGTTTGTAATTTTTAAAATACTGATCGTAGATCCAATAAAGTCCTTATTTATATAAATTCGAAGTTGATTTAATGATGTCCGTTTGTCTGTTGAAATGGGTATTCTGAAGACGATAAATGAAATGGCGACTAGGTTAATAAAAACTTTTGTTTCATATACTCCGTTTAATTTCGGTATTACAAATGAATGAGATATGAGGAAAAAACCACGACTGTCTTTAATTTTACCCAGAAATCCCTAAATAGATTTATTTATATCTAAAGACCGGTATTTTTATAACTTTCAATTCTTATCGCACTAATGGTGAAGTGTAGTAAAGATTCTCCATAGCCGAATATAGCACTCTTACTTGTTTTTATCAGTCTTGACTTTGAAGAATCGATTACATAATCAAACAAAAAGATTTTTCATAAATTGTAGTTTCGAGATATTTTCAATTTTGTTGAAGTTTTATTAAAAGGTTTTTTTTCTTTAAGTCTGTATATTATCGTAAAAAATAAATGTAAGTAAATAATAAAAATTTTACAATTTTTTACTTTTAGTCAGCCTTGTACGCTGTTCAGTATTTTGTAAAAAATGTAGACTAAATACCAAAAAAAATTTCTTTGAAAAGCATACAAAAAAATTTTAATAGAGTTTTACTCTGTTTATATTGCGAAAAACCTGCGAAATGTTCAGGTCATATTGTTTTGCACGAAAATTTAAGCAACAGCTAATAATTTTTCACTTTGTGAAATTTTAAAAACAAAACACCTGCTTCACTTAATGAACATGCGTTTGGTTCACTTGTACTAATAATGCCCGCATTTTCTACAAAAAGAAAGCTGCTCGTTTTCGTACCTAACCGTATTATTAACATTTTTTAACCTTTATTTGACACACAGCTAGATTTCTTTTTGTTTCGTTCCGGGGAGACTAGAGATATCAGCGACCTATTTTTGATCTACATAACTATCATTTTTTAATATTGTCTTTCTATTTCTTTTCTTGTGTCAACAACTGGCAGGCATTTGTGTTCATAAAAAAATTAGTACTTTAATGACAGAACTGACATTGACATTTAATTCTCGATGCCAACAGTCAAACTACGATATACATAGTTTATCTTAAAACATCACTTTTTATTTTTGTCCAAAAGTAAAAGTTAAAAACTGTATTAATTAAACACGTTATTTGTATTTTTTGAAAGCTTTTATGTCCTAATTTGTATCCCATATATGTGATATACATGTCAATGGCCTGGCCTAGACGATGTAATTGTTGTAATACTAATGTAAAATCTCATAAAAATTTATGTAACCCCTAAAAATGTTAACTGATTAAAGAAAATTATAATAAAGGAAAAAATGGCAGATTTTACTCCCATCGTTTTAGAACTTTATAAGAATCTGAAAAGTGGAAGATAGCAAAGTATATGCTTTTATGTTAAAAATGCATTAAGAAACTAAAAAATTGTTTTACTAAAAAATTTGGTTACAAAGGAACTTATTTTCGTAAAGCAATAATTTTAATCTGCATTTCCGATAAATTAACTTATTAACAATAATCTGTTTCGGCAGTTTACATCATTTATAAATTATATCACAGTATTTTGTACACAACACAAAACTTAAAATATTAAAAAAAAAAAATGTATGTAATTTTAAAAATTATCACGGAAAGTTTTTACTTTTTTGATCACAGTTGTTATTATTACTGAAGTATTGCAATGGTGTAGTTTGCATTTGTATTGTCTTTGTCTTCTTTTGTATTTATTGCACTTGTCGATTTTTGTTGTATTCTTAAGCTCTCCAACGTGTATCTCTTATTTTCCCTTTTCTCGTTATCTTAAATTCTTACTTTTTCAAAGTTTTGCTTGTGTCCGTTTTCAATGCAGTGTTGTGCAAGTGCAGTTGATTGTTTTCCTCTTTTTATATCAGCTTTATGTTCGTCTATTCTCACGCCTAAATTTCTCTTCGTTGTACCAATGTAGAATTTTCCACACTCCTCATTATCACCGCCATCACATTCAATTTGATAAACAACATCACTTTGATCTCTACACTCAATCTTTGTTTTTGTTTGTGTAAATAAGTTATGTATTGTCTTGTTTGACAATACATTACTTTTAAAATTGTACTAAATGGTATAAAAACTTTTTTATATCAATTTTGAAAACCTGTCACTGTTTCCCCAATTAAGATTTCAAACACCAAACCCACATTAAAAAATAAAATGTCACTTCCAATGGTTTTGACTACAAAGTTAATGACCTTGTTTGCAGAGACGTTTTGTTAAAAAAAAATGTTAAAAGTTGAAAAGGAAAAAAGGAATTTCATAAAAGTGAATGAACTTGTACGCCAACAGGAAGTAAACCACATAAATTTTCTAATTAAATATTTATTTTTTAATAAGGGCTTAAACAATATGTCAAGTTCAGTTGAAAAAAACCACAAAAAAGAAGGTAAAAAAGAAATAAAAGAAAAAAAATAAATTTATGTTTGCATTTTGTTCTTCTAAATATTTTTTATTCTCCACTATGATCAAATAATAGGGTATTCATTTAATCGGGCTTTTGATTTAATCGGTTAATCGCTCGATTAATTAACCGAGGTTTTGGTTTAATCGGTTAATAATCGGTTAATTTTGTTTTTGATCGGTTAACCGATTAATAAAGTTTTTTTATAAATAAGGTAATTTCAATAACTAAAAATTCATAAGTTATTCATTATTTGGAGTTTATTAGTAAAAATATAACAATAATAATTCTTGATCTAAAACAAGCAAACAAAAAAAAAAAAATAATTCATAAACATGTTATATGTATTTTAAATTAATACATAATCAGGGGTGTTCTGGAAATCGAAAACGCAAGAACTTTAAACATCGTTTTTTAATAAGATTTCTGTAGTAAAAAAATTTTATTGACAAATATTTCTCTATTAAGCAGAATTTTATAATAAATTATAAGAATTTGATATTAAAAACAACTTTTAAATTCTTGCGTTTAGCGTGTTCGATTTCCAGAACACCCCTGAATATTGATTTATTAAAAAATAAACAGTGGATCATTTTATTAGTTATTTCAATAGTTTAAGAAGATCTGATAAAATAATTTTTTGAAAAAAAATTTTGGTTTAAATATTTAGGATTAAAGCGATAAATTTCTTTTATTTTGACAGCACTTGACTTAGAAAAATATTTTTCACTTATCGTCGGTGTTGGAGGAATCAGAAGCAGTCCATAATACAGAATATCTAATTTCTTAGGTTTTTTTTTTTTGGATTTCTCTAAACATATAAAATCTTCCATTATGCCATTAGAGACCTGATTTAATTTTTAAAAATTTTTTACTCTTCTTTTTGTTTCGGGGAATTCTGTTAAAAGATTGTTTGCGTTACTATCGAGAGTATTTTCCGTTTTTGTACTGTATTTTAAGAATGTATTGATAGAAGGAAATATATTGTATAAAAAATATTTTCTAAACACGTATAAGTGACGAAACAATTAATTAAAACACAAAAAATATGTTATAATACAACAAAAGATTAAACATTATGTAACATCGGTTAATCGGTTAATCGACTGAAATTAACCGGTTTAATCGTTAATCGAAAATAGACAATTTTAAATTAACCGATCAGTTAATCGGGTAGTAATTAATCGGTTAACCGATTAACGGTTTACCGAATGAATACCCTATCAAATAAAGAAGGTAGTTATATGCTTTAGGGAGGGTTGCCAATATCCACTTCTGGACTGTCAAACAACGAAATCTTACTTAACTGCATATATTGAAATTTTTACATATTTCGCATTTTTTTGATATTGAAAACTTAATTTTTCATATTCTATTACGGTTCACAGCTCAACTCAGTTGAGTGGAAAATAAAACAACTGGTTCTGTTGAGTTGCAATTTTTTGATGTTTTTGTTCGCAGCAATATAGCAAAGTTGTAAACCATAATACAAAAATTAAAAAATTACAACTCAATTGAATTGAGTTGTGAAACGTAATAGGAGCCTATATTTTATTCAACAATACGTTACCGTAAGTTGGAAAGGAGCTAAGTACACATTTTTGAAAATTCAGTTTTTGATGAAGTGCAAAAGTGTTAACTAAAATACATGGCTTGCAGGGAAAAAAAGAACTATTTTATAGTGGTACGTTCAAGTTCCAAGTTTAAAAATGCTGAAGAAAGAGTGGACGGTAGTTAAGTCACTTCTTAATTCGATTGTAAGCATTTAAATACGTAAGCTAAGATTAATTAAAATAAAACAAATCTAAATGCAGATAAAAAATGTATTGAAAGCTTAACCTTTTAGGAAGTTTTTTCTACCTTCTGTAAGACTAATTAAATTGGACTTAGCTCTTTTACAGCTAAAGGTATTGATATCCTGCATTTTAAATTAGTTTCACAAAATTTTTTAACTTAAAATTAATGAATTTGATTATATTCTTATTTTCTTCTATTTGGCATTATACGGGCGGGGTTTAAGATTGAGAGCTTATTTTCTAATGCAGCTACCGTCTACTTATACCATGTTCCACACTACTTTATAATTAAGCAAGTTTTTTTAACCTTTATTTAATTAATTTTTATTTTAGTTTTGCATGCTTTATTTTTAACTAGCTTAACCCGGTGCGCTTCGCTACACTGCTTACACCACTTCTTCAGTTGAGAGATATTTAATATATGCATCCTATGGAAGGTTTTCCCCCCTGCGCCTTCCCGCTTTATTTTTATTTTCAAAAGTGTAGTATACCATAGGAGTGACTTCTACTAAGTTTGAACATTCTTACTATAACAGTTCTTAAGATATGTGATATTAAACATTGGCGTCCTATGGGGGGTAACATTTCCCCGCTGCTATTTTATTTCAATTTTGGGGTTCAGAAGATCATACTACAAAAAGTTTAATAAAAAGAGTGCAGCGGCTCTAAATTATATTTCTATCTATGAGGGGTACTGCTCCTCCTCTGTCCATTTCTATATTGAAATTTAAAGTTTGCCATAATAGTAGCTTTAACCACGTTTGAAGACTCTCCCTTTAATAGTTCTTGAGTTGAGAGATATTTAATATATGCATCCTATGGAAGGTATTTCCCCCCTGCGCCTTCCCGCTTTATTTTTATTTTCAAAAGTGTAGTATACCATAAGTGTGACTTCTACAAAGTTTGAACATTCTAACTTTAATAGTTTTTAAGATATCCGATATTAAACATTGGCGTCCTATGGGGGTAACACTTCCCCCGCTGCTATTGTGTTTAAATTTTGGGGCTCAGAACATCATACTACCAAAAGTTCAACAAATTGCTTGCAGCGGCTCTTATTAATATTGAGGGGTACTGCTCCTCCTCTGTCTACCCCGCCCATTTTTATATTGAAATTTATAGTTTACCATAGTAGTAGCTGTAACCATGTTTGAAGACTCTCCCTTTAATAGTTCTTCAGTTGAGCGATATTTAATTTATGCATCCTATGGAAGGTATTTCCCCCCTGCGCCTTCCCGCTTTATTTTTATTTTCAAAAGTGAAGTATACCATAAGAGTGACTTCCACAAAGTTTGAACATTCTCACTATAACAGTTCTTAAGATATGCGATATTAAACATTGGCGTCCTATGGTGGGTACCACTACCCCGCCGCTATTTTGTTTTAATTTTGGGGCTCAGAAGGTCCTACTGCCAAAAGTTCAACAAAATGCGTGCAGTGGCTCTTTTTAATATTTCTATATATGAGGGGTACTGCTCCTCCCCCGTCTACCCCGCCCATTTGTATATTGAAATCTATAGTTTACTATAATAATAGCTTTAACCACTTTTGAAGACTCTCCCTTTAATAATTCTTCAGTTGAGCGATATTTAATATATGCATCCTATGGGAGGTATTTCCCCCCCTGCGCCTACCCGCTTTATTGTTATTTTCAAAAGTGTTGTATACCATAAGAGTGACTTCTAGAAAGTTTGAACATTCTCACTATTACAGTTCTTTAGATATGCGATGTTAAACATTGGCGTCCTATGGGGGAGTCCACTTCCCCCGCTGCTATTTTATTTTAATTTTGGGGCTCAGAAGATCTTACTACCAAAAGTTCTGCATAATGCGTGCAGCGGATCTTAATATATGCGATAATTAATATTGGCATCCTATGGGGGATACCAATTCCCCTGCCCCTATTGAAAAAATAAGTAGCCTATTTTATTTTTAGGGCTCACGTGATGTATCTGTAAAAATTTCAGGAAAATCGGTTCAGTAGTTTAGGAGTCTATAAGCCAACAAACAAACAAACATACAAATATTTTTCATTTTTATATATATAGATAGATAGATAGAAGATAGATAGATAGATATGTTTTTATTGAATTCTTTGTAATTCTTTTTAATAATTTCTAATTAGCATATTGAATATTTTAATTAAAATAAGCAATTTTATTTCCTAGAAGTCGTTTTCAGTGATGCCATATTAGTAGATTTCGTTATTTTAATTTTTTTTTTCAATATGCAACAATCTTCGATATAAAAAGTAAGAGTGCTATATTCGGCTATGCCGAATCTTATATACCCTCCACCATGGTGCGATAAGTGCGGAAAGTTATATTAATACCGTTCTTAGCCAATTAATCTATTTTGTGCCACCCCCACTTCCGAATTTCACCCACATTTTGTCGGATATTGTTTATCAATAACCAGGAAGCTTGCACCTAGTTCTACAAATCTATAACACTGCTTTACAAATTTTAAATTTGGAAAAATACCAAGAACGCCACAAGGGTTTAAGTGGGACCATACACCGAAAAACACAAAAGTACCGTTATCTAAAAAACTGTACTTGGAAAAAAAAAAATTACAGCGTTTTTCGTGTTCAGGAGGTCCCAATCAACTTATCTAGGCATGTGGCGTTCTTGGTATTTTTTGGCTGTAAACCAGTGTAATATATTTGTTAGAGAAGTGCCACGCTTAATTCTCCAATCCCGCCCACATTTGTTCGGATGTTGTGTATTGATAGTCAAGATGTGTGTACCTTATTTGGAAACTTTGGCTTTTACCGTTCTCCAGATATACAGAAATCTAAACTGACTTTGTACGGGAGGTAACACGCCCACCTTTACAATCCTGCCCATGTTTTAAAATTTTTATTTAAATTAATAACACAGCTATGTGTACAAAATTTGGACCATATTTTCTTACCGCTTTTAAGATTTAAAAAAACTATTTTATGCTACGCCCAATTTTTCATTCCCGCCCACATTTGGTCGGATGAAGTGTTTTGATAACCAAGATGCTTGTACCTAATTTGGAATTGTTTGCTCTTGGCGTTCTCCAGATATACAGATAAAAGAAACAAAAGAAACCCAAAGAGTTTATGGGTAAAATTAAGGGCAGTCGTGGTTTTTTGGTCATATCTCAGGCACTTACTGACTGATCTGGCTAAATTTCAACAGCAAAATTTAAATGAGCATATCTGACATAAATATATACCCACCAAGGCCTCATCATATCTTGGGTCTTAGCAAAATCCATTTCAATAGAAGGACGGATAGACGGTCAACCGGAATTTAAGTTCTCATAAGGATTCAGAATATATATGTATACCTTATGTGGTCTAGGCTTTTACCTTCAGTGAACAAATTATATTATTATGCCATTTAAAGCAAAGATAACATGTTTTTTATATCTAGAAAGTTTATTGCAACAAATGTCAAAGCGTTTCCCACCAAAATCCAAACTTTTTAAGATTTACGAACATTTTTCACTAAATATATGCTGTCCTAATGGCTAATGGTTATTTGTAACAGCAAAGGCTTTTAATGTTGAAAACTTGGAAAGATTAAGAAAATGAAAGGTACCATAAGAATATTAAAATGATAAAAGTTGGGCTTGTGCTATTTGCCTTCGAAATGGCTTTTAAAAAATGTCAATTTGGCTTTCATTGGTTAATTATATTGTTTCTCTATACATTTAATGTAAAATTAACTGTTTTCGTGAACTTTTATTTTTTGATCTTTGTGGACATTCTCGTAAAAATGCCCATATGTATTCATAATAAAATCATAAGCAAAACCGACCATCATGTTAACGAGTCACTAGATATGAAAATCCTTTAAACGTTTAATTTTATTCGAAGAATTAAAACTTTAAACAGCTTTCATTTTTTTGCGAGTTAAACGTAAAAAATCCAACAAAACGATGGCTTGATCCTTTAGGATTTAAAAAGTCCTAAATAATGTTGTCAATATTTAACACAATTGGCAGGCAAGACAATTATCTCAAATTTTATACATACCTCTAACATTTTTTTATTAAACATTTTTTTTTCCAATCAAATAAGATCTTTTATAAATGCGAACACGTGTTTGTTTTGAAAACTAAGCTCTCTTCTTTAGTTTTTTAACCTTATTTGTTTGTGAAAACCCTTTTATAATGCCAACAAAAACCATAAGCAATGACATAAAAATGTTTATTTATTGTTCTTGGAAAGTTTCATAAAAAAAAGTTCCAAACATTTTTCTTATAGTCATTGTGGAAAATTCCTTAGAATATCAACAGCGCTAAGTTTTTCTTACATTTTATGGGGTTTTATTGTTTTCGTCGCCTAAAAAGTAAATCGTGAAATGATAGGAAGACGCCACGAGAGAAGGGAGACTGTAAAAACATGAATAGATAAAATCGTAAAAATATAAACCAAGAATCAAACTTAAAGTCTTTTGGATTAATATATTTTAATATCCAGACCACAATAGTGGAGATGGTATTATGAGTTTATTCTGTTGTGTGCAACTTCTTAAAATATTGCTCATAGAACCACCTTTTACGGTGTCCGTACGTCCGGTTAGCTTGCTGTCCATATAAATCTTGTGCCCAAAGTACAGATAGCAATTTTGAAGTTAACACTGGTCTACAAATTTGGAATAAAAAATTTACTGCAATCTAGGTGCGCTGAAATTGAATTGGGCTATCACGTCTTGTAAATTTTTTATCGCATGCTGGCAATACTGTTAAACTGTCAATGCAGACACTACAATTTCACAATTATTTATTTGACAGAAGCCCACATTCATTCAAAAATCTTCATGATAGTAGCGTTTAAGCATGTCAGGGAGATCGTGTGTTACTGATTCAAGCTATTTTTGCTTTGTGTGTGGTGAATATTTGGTTGAAAAAAAGGATATGCAATATTGGAATCATTAAAATATGCATATTTACATTATTTTGGTTTTGCAGTCAAAAACTTGGACAAACCGTGGACACCGACAATGTTTTGCAAAATTGAAAGTATTTATCAAGGATTTTGACAGTTTTGACAGTGATAGAGAAAAACCAATTACAGATACGAATTCCGCCCACCAAATTACCACCTTGGAAAGATATTTGGTTGCTCCAGTCTAAAACCTTGTTGGCTAGTGTAATATGATGAAATTTGCTGCATAAGTAGGTTATAATTGTCACAACGACCAAGCCTATAGAAAATGTTACAACCGGCTTTTAATTTCACATGGCCTCCATACAAGCTTTTTTGATCCAAACTTATTGCAAACTAATTACTAAAATTACTCCTGAAAATATATTTTAATGCAATAACTTTCTTGTTAATGTAAAGCTAAGTCCACACGATATGTTGAATCAGCGAATTTATGTTGAAAAATTTGCTTTCAGAGCCAACATATCGTGTAGACACCAAATTTTTTCAACAAACGTATATGCTTACCAACATATGACAGGCATTTGTTGACGATTTCAGCAAACATTTGTTCACAATTATAGCATATCGTCTAGACACAATATTTTTTGCTTTTCATCAAATTTTCTACGTATGTTGACAAATATGTTATTTGTTGAAAGTCGTATGCAAGCTTTTCAGCATACGACAAATTTGTTAGCATATTAAATATATAAAAATTGGTATTCTTTCAATTACTTGATTAATTTTGTACATAACCCTGGAATTTATAAAGATTTCTAGCTCATCGGCAAACAAGGAACAAAAAATTGCATTTAGAAGTGCTTTAAAAATAAAAATGTTTGCCAACGAACTTTGTTTTAGAGTTATAAACCATAAGAGTTAATGAATTCTTAACCAATATCTCTTGAAGTATAATTTTGATCTCAGCAATATGGGTCTCGCTGAAGGGTTTTTCCACATACCGTTCACACGGTATATAAAACATGCCGAATTATTAAACCATTAAGAACCAATTTCAAAAAATATTTTTATTTACTAATGTACTTTATTCAACAGGTTTTAATCTCAAAATGTTGTCGATACAAAGGGTTTTTTTACATATAATATTTTATAGAGAACGCTTCAAACTTTCATATAACATAATGCATGGTACGGTTGTGTCTAAATTTCTAAAGTTAAAAATTTATGGTCTAATAAGTCTTTTTGTTTGATATATAGGTTTAAGTATACAAGTGGTAATAATTTATATACTTTATGAAATTGTTTCAATAACTCTGTAATATGGCAAACACCGGCTTCGCTCTAAAAATTTTTTCTTTATTGCCGGTCTTCAACTGGACATAAGAGTTCTTAATTTTATGGTATACCAAGCACCGGCTTCGCTCAGCTGAGTTAATTGTCTTAATTTAAATCAGAACAACTACACCCTAAAAAATTATATTTCTGTTTACGAAACTAACAAAAACTGGTGGCAGAATGAACCGATTGTTAGATATTACACTACGAAATTTCGTGATGATCGGTCCATAATTTACCATATACCGCACATACGTTTTTAATACTAAAAATCAACCAACCAAATTTTGTGATGCTTGATGCCCTGAAAATCTCTTTATGAAATTCTGGGCCTACTATTACAAAAGATTGCCATAACAAAGTAGACATAAAAGTTATCTTCGCCAAATTTTGTATCAATACCAACATCTATAAGAATATTGTGGCATTGGTAATATTTTTTTGATTGGTAGTTGTTGGGAGTTTTAAACTGAATCTTTAAAAATATTCTGTTTCAAACGTTTTAAGCTTAAAATTGTTATCATAGGACAAAAAACTAAAAATTAACGACATATTTAGTGAAAACATCAGAAATTAATTTTTCATATACATTTTTTTAAATCAATGCTACTTACAGTAGTTAGGTACTTTATTTAACATGTATCGCAAGGATATTTAAAATTACGTTGTTTGGGTAACTTCTTAAAATTCCAAATTCCTCCCCCCTCCCCCTATTTTTCAATTTCACATACAAATATAATATTTTTACAAAATTTATTTTACAGAGTCAATGTTAAAAAGGTCTGTCAAACCCTACCATATGATACCCTACACAACAGTTAATAAAAACAATTTTTGCTTGTGTACCCTATTTGGAACCCATGGGCAATCATGAACCCGCCTAAGCAAAATTATGTTATGAGGATAAGATTCATGTAAAAAATCTTTGTGCCGAATATTATCTAGATATCTTTATCTATATGAGATATTAGAATGGTGGTTTATATGGGACCCAATGCTTTATTTTTGACCTACCAGGACAACATTTTGTCATGACATAGTAGCTATCTTTATAGATATTATAGCCAAAATTTACATAAAGAAAGTTAACAGGACTTAACCAAATACACAAGAATTTTAGCATCCTTGCTCTAACTCTAATCAACAGAAAGAGATTTTTGTGTTTTAACGTTTGGGG
This sequence comes from Pollenia griseotomentosa, assembly GCA_963931875.1. Classification (NCBI taxonomy): domain Eukaryota; kingdom Metazoa; phylum Arthropoda; class Insecta; order Diptera; family Polleniidae; genus Pollenia; species Pollenia griseotomentosa. The sequence continues at coordinate 86,131,923 of OZ007563.1, forward strand.
GACCGTTTGCGAGATACCGTCCGAAGAATAAAAAAATTTATTTTAAATTCTACAAATAGTATATGTCAGTACGTATGTATATCATTAAAGCTAAAGCTGGTAGGGGAAAACTAATAACGCCATCGTCATATGCAGATGAAATATAAAAATGGAAATTAAAAAAAAAAATAGTCAGTATTTTGATGTATTTTCAATAAACATTTTTTGTACAAAATTTGTAGAGAAACAGTTTTTGTGTGTGAAGGGAAAAATACAATTTTTTTTATTCACTGCGTAGACTGTCTTAAAAATTCGTTGGCAACACTGGTAGGCATACTCATACACAAACATTTTAAAAAACATATATAATAAACATAGCGAATATTAATAATCACTGGCCAGAGATCTGCGCCAAAGCGGCTAAGCCAGCCGCAGGAAAAAATATTTATAGCCGCCGCCGTTGACAATTCTTCAGCTAAAAATCGGCTCCAGCTTAGCTATCGAATCAGTTCTTATTTATAAAACACCAAATTTCATCAAAATTTTTAAAATAACATAAAATAAGAAAATGAGTGAATGAGAGTTTGCAAAATGGCTTAAATTGTCTGTGTTATAATATAAACACATACAAATATGTATACACAAAGGTTCATTAAATTTTTATATATTCTACTGGCTAACAGCCGGCTTCGAGCCGCCGCCGAGTATTTTTTGCGTCAGCCACCCTAGCCGATAAAATCCCACGGCGCAGGTCTCTGTCATTGACACCTTGAAGGCTTTTCTGTTTCCTAAGCAGGTATTTACTAGGGTATTCAAATGAATTACCGTTTGTAATGTTCAATTCTCAAATTTGGAGTAAATCATCTAGAACTAAAGAATATTTACTAATTTGAATATAGAAAACGAGTTTCTTCAGGATTTAATGTTTAAATAGGTCGGCGGGAGCCTTTCAGTGCTAGCAAACAGTCGGTTGCGGGGTTCGTGACCATTTAACATTAACCCAATTTTATTACAAAACTTTATTATCAGACTCCCTAGCTAAAAGAAAGAAACGGTTACCTTTACTGTTTGTTATATGTGCGATGAATTTGTGTAAAAGACCGGTACTGTTTAAAAAATTCGCCTTTATAAAAAAAAATTTCTCAGATGTTTTCAGAGAAACCTAGCCTCTAAACCCTCCCTAACCTTGATCCCAGTGGCCTAATATGTTCAACATAGGATCCCGTAATACACTACTCTTACAAGTTACCCCGAGAGAACAGAAATTCTATATTCAGCAATTCATTTTGAATTCATGCACTTTATTCTAAAAAATCAAATTTTAACATAATCTTATTGATCATTTAAAATGTTAGGAATACACTTAACTATACAAAAAAATTTAATATGTGATATATAAAAAAAAACTAAATTAATAAAGTATCTCATTTTCATTGCAGTTTTATTATTACCCAGAAAAAAAAATCACCAAATCCAACATAAGAATATATATGTATACATTTATGTAACTCTTGTATCTAAATTGTTAACGTTTACGTCACGTTTTAAAAACGTTTATTACACTAATTGCTTACTGTGAAAATTTTATAATACCACGGTTGTAATAAATCTGTTAAAGTTTAATAAAAGTAAAATCAAAAGAAATGACAAAATGTCATCAGTTTTGTTATTTTCATATATGTAGTTATGTAGTATGTCATGCATACATTTATTTTGTTAATGCTTTCGGATTAATTCAAGAGTTGGAGTTCGTGATTATATTTTTCTTTTTACATTAGTTTAGTCTCTTTTATCGTTTTTTATTCTCTTTTTTTTTTTTTTTTTTTTTACGTATGTAGGCATATGTTTTAATAAAAAATCATAAATTGGTGTAATATATTAGAAAAGTATGCAGAACAAACTCATATGTATACATACATATAATGGGTTCATTAAATATTCGTGTTTTCTTTTGATAAGTTCTCTTCTTCTTTTTCTTTTAATTTAGTTATGGCGTTCTATTTCGGAGAAAACAACACCAAACCTGCCCATCAATGAACGTAATCCAAAATATTTATAATGGGTATAATATAATATCTTCTTCATGAAACTACTATTGTGGATTTAATTCATTGACCATTGCTTGGTTTTGGTCTTAATGAACGTACGCAAGAAAATACTACAATTATAAAGTAAAAGTTATATTCACTCACCCAGTTAAACACCGACGTTCGATGAGGCCTCCTCGAGATCGATGGCGTAGTGGGATACAGATGCGTAGTTTCTTTTTGTGGTGCTGTGTTATAATTTAACTATTTACAAAGTTTGTTCTTGCATAAAAGTAATTAAAAATAAAAAAAATTAAGTGCGATTAAAAATTAGTCTAAAAGGAGAATAACGTTATGAATTAATAAGTTACACTTGTGGTTTTTCTCTCCAGATATCCAGTTTAACTAATAGGTTTATAGACGTTTCCCAGTATTCAAAGAGCCATATATTCTGTTTAGGTCATCTTAAGTTCACATTCATGGAAATATATATACTGTTGTCGAACTATGGAAAGGTAGGTGTCTTAGCAAATCACGTATAAGTCTCGTTCGGTGGGTATTTCGGTAACCAGGATAAGATGTTTTTTCTTTTTTTTTTTTCTTCTTCCTATGCAACACGATCTTCCTTTTTCCTATTTTTCGTTTAATTAAAGAATTCTGGATTCTTGGGAACTGTCTAAGCTTAATCCCCAAATATTCTTGTCTTGTTTTTATGCGGGAAAATGAGGAAAACGTGGTCTTTAGCGATTCTTTAAACTCGCTTATTTGGGGCAGAACGAATTAGCGAACGAGTTCAGAGAACTTCTCTGGCTTTGGGTATATCAATGCACAAGCACGTGAATTTTAGGTTAACTGGCAGGCAGCAGAATTCTATAGGGTTGTTTGAATTTTTGTTTTTTTTTTTTAATTTATTTTATAGAGGGTTATATCGTCACTCACCACAGTGTTGCACAACTTAAACTTGCCGTAAGGCCAAGAAAACCGAATTGAAAATTATCGCAAAATCCTTCGCCGAATAAGTTACTTCGATTTTTCCTAAAGGCCACTAAAACATAGCAATGAAACCAATCCGAAATAACAATGTAATTACAAATATATTATTTTTTAATTTAATTTGTGGCTGGTTCAATTATTACACGATGTCTATTCCTCTTAAAGGTTGATCGAAAAAGGAAATAGTCGACATTTTCTTCATATTAATTAACTTCGATGAAATTCATCACATTTATGCAACGTTAACCATTCACAATGATTATGGTGTAAAATCGCCATTTGGCCTACCGACTGACCGAATAAAATTTTTCCATCACCCCACAATAGATAGTCGAACAAATCCCTGGCTGTTAACTTTCCCGATTGTTAGTTTTCCCCATTTTGTAACATAGCCTTGATTTGCAACTCCCCGGTTGAATGTTTCCCTCGTAACCATGCATGTTTACAGTATATGTTTATAAACATCCTAACAAAACGATTTCATGTATCAAAACTCTAGATCAGTAAACAAAGTTTTTAACATTCAAACTTTGAAATATACATACATAAAGGAATATTGGGTATGAGTGTTAATCTTTTCTTTTCAGTCCATTCAAACATAACAAAAATTTTTTGTTTTTCTTAAGGTTCGCCACAAAACTGCATAACATTTGCTCTCTGAGCATAAATGTTAGGAAGAATTTAAACAATATAAGCAATTAAATACTTGCTTTAGTAGTTTTAAGAAAAGAATAATATCAGAAGTCATTTTATGCTTCCAATTACATTAGAGTACCAGTGTTAGGGAGTTACTATAACGCGAAAAAAAAAAAATTTACTAATGATTCTGCTTAATCATTTTTCCAAATCATTATTCGAAACTCCTTAAGACCTAATGTCCTTTGCGTGATAAGTGCCCATTACCTTATTATCTGCATCGGCAAGCACATAATAATGGTTTCCGATTTTTTCCTGAATTTTAGCTCGTACAAAAAGGGGGGCTAACTTCGAACTAAAACGTTTCTCCATGTTGCTTTGGACAAAGTTACGTCGAAAAACTTCTTGCCCAACCTGAAAAGTTTCCGGACGTGTTCTTAAATTATAGGCCTTTTGATTTAGTCGGTAAGCACATTTTAGGTGTTTCTGAATGTCACCTCTTATTAACTGCAAATTATCATCTCTACCTAGGGGTGGAAAAGGTTCATCTAATATTTTTAGAGATTTTAATAAGGCATAAGTTGAGCCATGTGTAATCATGTCAAATCCATATAAGGCATGATATGGCGACATGTTAATCGACTGGTGAAAACCATTTCTTAAAGCACAGCTTATGGCACTTAAATTTTCGTCCCATTTTGTATGGTCTTGTTTAAGATAGGCCCTAATCGCAGCAATAATGGAACGATTAACTCGCTCTGATGCATTTGATTGGGGTGAGTAAAGGGCAGTATACATGTGTTGTACACCCATTGAAGTAAAAAACGCATTTAGATCATTAGCTCTAAACTGCACACCATTATCACTTACAATTACCTCCGGTACCCCATACACATGAAAAATTTGTTTCTCTAAATAATCTTTAATAACCGCTGAGGTAAATTTCTTTAACGGGTGCAGCCACTGAAATTTGGTCAGGTGATCTAACACAATTAAGAGGCCTATGTTTCCCTTCTTGCTCCGTGGATAAGGTCCGAGTAAATCTATAAAAAGCCTCTGAAATGGCCTAAGGGTAATGGTTTGATTGCCCAGTTCTGGTTTTAGGACAAAATTAGGATATTTGGTGGATTTGCAGATTTCACAATTTCGCACAAAATTTCTTACATCTTTTACCATACCGGGCCAGTAGAACGATCGTCTTAGTAGTTCCAAGGTCTTACACATTCCTCCGTGTGCAGCGGTTGGGGAATCATGAAACCGAACTATAAGCGATTTACGAAGTTTTTCAGGAATCCACAATTTCCATGCTTTGTTTTCGTTTGATTCGTTACCATCAAGGTGTTCGGTACGAATGTATACGTACTTTCCAACAATTTTAGCATCTGGAAACTGCGCTTGATTTGTATTAATTTTATTCTTTAAGCACGTATATTCTTCGTCCATAAAACAGGAAGAGTGACAGTGCGTCTGGAACAACGTTATCTTTGCCTTTTCTATGGCTCACTGTAAATTTATACGATTGCAGCTTTAGCGCCCATCGAGCTAACCGACCACTCAAATTTGGTTGTCTCATGAGCCATACTAGGCTAGAGTGGTCCGTAATCACTTCAAAGTCCTGAAGTTCTATGTAACACCTGAATCTCTGAATCGCCTCTATAACGGCTAGACACTCGCGTTCTGTTACGCTATAATTTCTTTGAGCGGAGTTTAGCTTTTTGCTCATGTATGCTATTGGTTTTTCCTGGTTATTTTCATCGAGCTGAACTAGCACAGCCCCTATTCCATAGTCACTTGCGTCACAGTGTACAAAGAATTTTTAATCAAAGTCTGGGTTATTTAGTACAGGAGCAGAAGCTAACAGTTGCTTGATTTTCTCAAAAGCTTCTTGAGCTTCTGCATTCCAAGCAAATTTCTTTTTGGAGGATAACGTCTCTGTTATGGGAAACACTACTGTCGAAAAGTTCTCAACAAACCTCCGGTACCATCCGGCTAGACCTAAAAACCCTCTCACCTGTTTTATATTTCTAGGAACAGGCCAATCGCGGATTGCACTGACTTTTTCGGGATCTGTAACAATTCCACCATCACCAATTATATAGCCCAGATATTTAACGCGGGTTACACAAAATCGGCTTTTTGAAATATTAAGGGTGATGTTAGCTTTTCGGAATTGTTCAGATATTCGTACAAGTACGCTTAGGTGTTCCTCAAAATTCTCAGACACTATAATTAAGTCGTCCAGATAGCCAAAAACTCTTGTCTTTAAATCCACTGGAATTAAACTGTCCATCAGGCGACACATGGTCTGTGGTGCGTTGCACAGCCCGAATGGCATAACAGTAAATTGATATAACGGTCTCCCAGGGACAGTGAAGGCCGTAAGTGGTTTAGAGCTTTCCTCAAGGGCAATTTGCCAATAGGCATCTTTCAAATCCAGCTTTGTGATAATATTGGCCTTTGGAAGGCGTGCAAAAATTCCCTCTATAGATGGTAAAGGGTATGCGTCCTTAATAGTGACTGAGTTTACTTTTCTAGCATCTAAACAAAGGCGTATTTTATTAGGTTTAATGACCAAATGCATCGGAGAGCTCCAGGGTGAGTTGGATTGCTCAATTACATTCAATGCTAACATTCTGTCTATTTCTTGGAACATTAGTTTTTCTACAGCCGGAGATACGGGGTAGAATCTTTGCTTGATTGGTTTGGCTTCGCCAACCTCAATTACATGCTTTATTAGGTCCGTTCTTCCCAGCCCTTGCCTTTCGAAGCTTGGAAATAAAGATATTACAGCGCTTAACTGTTGGTGTTGACTAGAAGACAATCTATATTGCTCCGCTTGGACAAATTCTGGTTGGTTAACATCCCCTGGTGGATTATTTGACTTCAAGGAATTTGAGATTTCAGAAGGATTGGCAAAAACTACTGATTTATCGACCAAGTCCACTGACTAAACTAGATTTGGTATTAAATTAAATTGCCTGCAAAAATCAATTCCTAGTATTAAACGTTGGGAAATGGTCGGAATTACGAATAAGTTTACTTTCTGGGTAGTATCCTTGAAAGTAATGTCTACATTAAGCCACCCGATAACTTTTTGTGGCACCCCATCAGCGGTTTTAACAAATGTCGAACATTTTTGGAAGCAAGCGAACTTTAAAAAATTTTCTAGGGCAAAATCTGCCCCAATACAGCTAACACTAGCTCCGGTGTCTAGTAAGCCATATTCGGAAAAATTCAAAAAAGAAACTTTAGCGTAGAACCTACTATCCTTTGGATTAGTTACTATAGCTGAAATAAGTAATTTTGTACAATACCTGCGGTTTTTAAAATAATTTTTTAACCTAATAGTTCCTCTTTTTTGTTTTCTGGCTTCGCCAATGGTGGCTATTGTGGTATTTTCAAAAATTTGGCTACGTTTGGAAATATATTGCTCCCATCTAACATGATAAGGCAGTTTTGGGTAATTTATTTTACTAAAATCGTCATTTTCGGGAACAGAAACATCTTTGCGTTTTAGAATCGTATAGTGGGTATAATTATTGTCGGCAGATGAGTTTAAATTTGAACTTTCAGAGGCTTTAACGAAAACTGATTTACCTATGTTAGATTCCTCGGCTGCGTTTGGCCATGGAAGTTTTTTGACTTTCGGCGTTCTTTACAGGTTGGGCACTGTGGTTTATAAGTATCCTTAGTACCGCAGCCATAACAGAACACTGTGCGGTCCTCTATACAGTCATCCCACAAGTGACCGAGTTTGTCACAATTCCAGCACCGCGGTAAGGAACCGACGTTATTAACTGCATTTATGCCCACTTCTGAAGCTTCGTTAATATCGACTTCGGAGTCCACGTTAACCTCTGCTATTTGTCTCCGACCGAGCGGGGTGTGAGCTTGACGATTGTGAAGACTTCGTTTAACATATTCGTCATCTAAAAAGGTTTCCCTCATTTGGACCAATTTCCTTAGATGTGGTATTGAATGCACAGGAATATACAAAAGCTCTTGCCTAATTTCTGGTCGTAAATTACGCGTTATGATTTCTATTAGTTCCATTTCCGATAAAACAGTAGGTAATCTATCCATTATTGAAGATAAGGCTTCATAATAAGCATCGAAAGTTTCCCCCGGCTTCTGTTTTCGATTTCTCAATTCCTCGCGAATGTCGAAAGTAGACTTAAATTCCCTATACTGCGATCTGATTGCGTTACAAAATTCATCCCAATCAATTACACCCCTTTCCTGTTTATGAAAACGCCAGAACCAATCTCTTGCTTTTCCTGATAACAGGATATGAAGGTTTTTACATATTATACTAAAGTCGCCATTAAAATTATCATTAGTCAGTGACGCTATCCTATAAAGAAACTCTTCAACCTTTAATCCAGCTGGTGAACCATCAAACTTTAAGCACCAATTTTGGATAACTGAGGTGATTTTGTCGGTGTTAAATGATGGAATTGGAGGAGGAAAGATTGGGATATTATTGGAAGATCGATTATTATTTCCCGAATATTGTGGTTGCATATCGTTTAGATTGTTATGAAGACCAATATTCTCAGAAGGCCTGGATTGTCTTTGATTTTGTACGTTTGTCGGATTTGAAAAATTATTTGTAAAAGGTTGAGACTGATTCTGCACAGTAGCCGTTGGTGGTAAACTTCGCATGGACCGTTGAAAATGTGATTGCATTATCTGATTTATTACATTGGAGTCATTTGACGGAAGCGCATTTTGGGGCTGAATATATTGATTTGGGTTGGACAAGTTTAAATTACTTAATGCCGCTGCAAGTTTTCTCTCAATTAATTTATTAACTTGGCTTACTGTAATGGGATTGTTAGATGGAAAACGGTATGGTTGGCTAGGTAAAGCGGTTGCAACATTAGATGCAGTTTGGCTATGCAATGTACTTTGTTCAACGGAATCTTTCTCCTCGAGATCAAAAAGCAGACTGGCGTTGTCTTGAAATAAATTTTGACTTACGCTCCTAGTTTGGTATCTAGTTTGTCCACCGCGTGGCTTCCCCTTAAGTTTATGTACACTCTGTTTGAAAGGAAATGTTATTTGATGAAGATCTTCTAATTCACAGGTCAAATTACACACGGGACAAGAATTAGTGTTACCTAGACTGGTTTCAATGCAAGCCCTGTGAAAAATATGGCTGCATCGATTAATTATCATACACGGAATTTTATCATCCATTTTTTCGCTACATATATAACAGCTAGGTTCATGCCCAATTGCACCAGTAGCTGGTTGTGAAGGAGACCCAGCCGCGGAAGACGCTGAAGGTGGGGGAGGAGTTCGTGGGAAAGACATGGTATAAAGCAACAATACCAAAAAAAAATAAATATAAAATTTCCGAACCGAAGAACTATAATGGACAGGTCAAAATTTGGTTATTAATGACTTTCTTATAAAAGAAAACTATATTTCAGAACAAAACCCTGTAGTTCAAATAAGGAGCAGTTTGGATTAAAAATTCAGAATACTGTCCCAGATATTTCTATATAAGGTTTTATTTTTCTTTCAATGCAAATATTTATATATATATAATTAATCTGTTTGTACTGTTCTCTCTGGGGGGTAAAAAAATATAAGAGTAGGAAAATATAACCTATATAAATAACAAAATTTTTAAACAGCTGAGGATTAACTGAGCTATGGAATATTTAAAGAATATTATATCTTACCACAGCGACAAACACACCAACAACAGGCTTTGAAATACGTGTAATGGCCAATGAATAGTGGATGCTAATTCGCAACTGCAAATTTACATAGTCCGTCCTATTCACCAGTAATTAGCAACTTGTTAAAAGCGTACGCCAGAATATAATTTTCTCTAAATATTTAAAAAGAATTGCTTAAGAACTACGAAATTAAAAAAAAAATGTAAATGAAAGGCTAAAAATAGTGGCATTCAGTTAGACTACTCGGCTTTGACGTCCCCAAGTATCTAAATTTCCAGAAATGCGTATTAATGCATTCAAATGCAATCTCTTCCAACTAGACAATATTTAAGCAACTCTCACAATAATTGAAATTTAAAATTGGTATAAAAAAAAGTTTACGAGCCGAAAATACCAAAAATCTCGATATATTTCGGCCCCACGTTGGGCGCCATTTGTAATGTTCAATTCTCAAATTTGGAGTAAATCATCTAGAACTAAAGAATATTTACTAATTTGAATATAGAAAACGAGTTTCTTCAGGATTTAATGTTTAAATAGGTCGGCGGGAGCCTTTCAGTGCTAGCAAACAGTCGGTTGCGGGGTTCGTGACCATTTAACATTAACCCAATTTTATTACAAAACTTTATTATCAGACTCCCTAGCTAAAAGAAAGAAACGGTTACCTTTACTGTTTGTTATATGTGCGATGAATTTGTGTAAAAGACCGGTACTGTTTAAAAAATTCGCCTTTATAAAAAAAAATTTCTCAGATGTTTTCAGAGAAACCTAGCCTCTAAACCCTCCCTAACCTTGATCCCAGTGGCCTAATATGTTCAACATAGGATCCCGTAATACACTACTCTTACAAGTTACCCCGAGAGAACAGAAATTCTATATTCAGCAATTCATTTTGAATTCATGCACTTTATTCTAAAAAATCAAATTTTAACATAATCTTATTGATCATTTAAAATGTTAGGAATACACTTAACTATACAAAAAAATTTAATATGTGATATATAAAAAAAACTAAATTAATAAAGTATCTCATTTTCATTGCAGTTTTATTATTACCCAGAAAAAAAAATCACCAAATCCAACATAAGAATATATATGTATACATTTATGTAACTCTTGTATCTAAATTGTTAACGTTTACGTCACGTTTTAAAAACGTTTATTACACTAATTGCTTACTGTGAAAATTTTATAATACCACGGTTGTAATAAATCTGTTAAAGTTTAATAAAAGTAAAATCAAAAGAAATGACAAAATGTCATCAGTTTTGTTATTTTCATATATGTAGTTATGTATGTCATGCATACATTTATTTTGTTAATGCTTTCGGATTAATTCAAGAGTTGGAGTTCGTGATTATATTTTTCTTTTTACATTAGTTTAGTCTCTTTTATCGTTTTTTATTCTCTTTTTTTTTTTTTTTTTTTTACGTATGTAGGCATATGTTTTAATAAAAAATCATAAATTGGTGTAATATATTAGAAAAGTATGCAGAACAAACTCATATGTATACATACATATAATGGGTTCATTAAATATTCGTGTTTTCTTTTGATAAGTTCTCTTCTTCTTTTTCTTTTAATTTAGTTATGGCGTTCTATTTCGGAGAAAACAACACCAAACCTGCCCATCAATGAACGTAATCCAAAATATTTATAATGGGTATAATATAATATCTTCTTCATGAAACTACTATTGTGGATTTAATTCATTGACCATTGCTTGGTTTTGGTCTTAATGAACGTACGCAAGAAAATACTACAATTATAAAGTAAAAGTTATATTCACTCACCCAGTTAAACACCGACGTTCGATGAGGCCTCCTCGAGATCGATGGCGTAGTGGGATACAGATGCGTAGTTTCTTTTTGTGGTGCTGTGTTATAATTTAACTATTTACAAAGTTTGTTCTTGCATAAAAGTAATTAAAAATAAAAAAAATTAAGTGCGATTAAAAATTAGTCTAAAAGGAGAATAACGTTATGAATTAATAAGTTACACTTGTGGTTTTTCTCTCCAGATATCCAGTTTAACTAATAGGTTTATAGACGTTTCCCAGTATTCAAAGAGCCATATATTCTGTTTAGGTCATCTTAAGTTCACATTCATGGAAATATATATACTGTTGTCGAACTATGGAAAGGTAGGTGTCTTAGCAAATCACGTATAAGTCTCGTTCGGTGGGTATTTCGGTAACCAGGATAAGATGTTTTTTCTTTTTTTTTTCTTCTTCCTATGCAACACGATCTTCCTTTTTCCTATTTTTCGTTTAATTAAAGAATTCTGGATTCTTGGGAACTGTCTAAGCTTAATCCCCAAATATTCTTGTCTTGTTTTTATGCGGGAAAATGAGGAAAACGTGGCCTTTAGCGATTCTTTAAACTCGCTTATTTGGGGCAGAACGAATTAGCGAACGAGTTCAGGGAACTTCTCTGGCTTTGGGTATATCAATGCACAAGCACGTGAATTTTAGGTTAACTGGCAGGCAGCAGAATTCTATAGGGTTGTTTGAATTTTTGTTTTTTTTTTTTAATTTATTTTATAGAGGGTTATATCGTCACTCACCACAGTGTTGCACAACTTAAACTTGCCGTAAGGCCAAGAAAACCGAATTGAAAATTATCGCAAAATCCTTCGCCGAATAAGTTACTTCGATTTTTCCTAAAGGCCACTAAAACATAGCAATGAAACCAATCCGAAATAACAATGTAATTACAAATCTATTATTTTTTAATTTAATTTGTGGCTGGTTCAATTATTACACGATGTCTATTCCTCTTAAAGGTTGATCGAAAAAGGAAATAGTCGACATTATCTTCATATTAATTAACTTCGATGAAATTCATCACATTTATGCAACGTTAACCACTCACAATGATTATGGTGTAAAATCGCCATTTGGCCTACCGACTGACCGAATAAAATTTTTCCATCACCCCACAATAGATAGTCGAACAAATCCCTGGCTGTTAACTTTCCCGATTGTTAGTTTTCCCCATTTTGTAACATAGCCTTGATTTGCAACTCCCCGGTTGAATGTTTCCCTCGTAACCATGCATGTTTACAGTATATGTTTATAAACATCCTAACAAAACGATTTCATGTATCAAAACTCTAGATCAGTAAACAAAGTTTTTAACATTCAAACTTTGAAATATACATACATAAAGGAATATTGGGTATGAGTGTTAATCTTTTCTTTTCAGTCCATTCAAACATAACAAAAATTTTTTGTTTTTCTTAAGGTTCGCCACACGTTGTTCGATAAATCGATTAGTTTTGGGTGATTAACTGTTCGAATAATTTAGAATTATTCGATCGATTAATCGATTAATCAAAAATTTGTTGTTTCACAGTATTAATTTAATTAATGTTGAGCAACATTGATTATTTCACACGAAAACTTTGACATGTATCAATGTTACCTATCTTGCGAGTTTGCACAATTTGACGTTTTTATTCCTTCAAAGTATGCGCCATTGTTTTGCGTATGTAAACAAACCCCACATGAATTTATATAAAAATTATTTTTTTTAATAAAAAATTTAATAAAATAGAAAGTAAATATGGATAAAAACTGTTACCGGTTGAGTCGTTTTAATTTTTTATTTCATATTTAAAAATCAGTTCATACTTTTTTGCTCTTGCTTAAAATTCCATGTGAAATTAGTGCAGCTTTTATTATTTCGCAGTTGTAAAAAAATGTTGCCAGCAACATTTCGGAACTTTTTCACAAAATGAACAGAGTACAACTCTATCAACATTATTTCATAGATATTCCGCACAAGTTTTTTCATATGCGTTTTGACAGCATTTCACCTGAAATGTTGAACAGAGTACCAGGCTTAATTCAGGAACATTTCTTTCGAGAAAGAATTTTTTAAAATAGTGATAAGTACAATGAATGAAACCAAAGAGTTTGGGAATAATTTATTTTTTTTAAGAATGTTAAGAACAGACTTTTACCGTAATGATTCAGATAAAGAAGATGATTTTTTTGTGACGAATGAAAACAACCTTTTACCAGACCTTAACAAGACTATTAAAAGTATTAAAATTGTTAAAAAAAAATCAAAAAAAGATTTAAGTGGTATAATGGAAGACTACTAGTTTTTAGAAGAAAAAAAAAATTGGACATGCTTTATAACGCTCTACTTTCAATCTCTAAAATGACAACAATAAGTGAAAGAATTTTTTTTTTAATGAAGTTTCATCAAAACAAAAGAATAAAATCGTTTATAACATAAACATTAAAACTGTATACTCTTTTTGAGAGATTATTTTAGAAGAATAGATAAAATTTTGATGCTAATTTTTATTTAAAAAGTTTTCCTCTTTTATTACATGAAGAACCTTTTGTTAAATTATTGTTACTTTTTTAATAAAATTTTAATTTTAAAAATATTATTAATGGTCTATTTGTAAACTTCTAAACTAGATAAAATTAAACATTTTCAATTAACCGAATCATATTAAATTATTTCATTAAATGGTTACCTTGAATATTTATTTGCTCGATTTATCGATTAATTGAATACTCTAGTATCTACACTTTCTTTTATATTGTAATGTTTCCTTTTGTTTCTCTTTATGAAATATTTTCTTAATGTATTCAACATTTTTTATTTTTCGAATAAAAAATGTTGAATATAATATAAAAAGTAACCTACGAAAGGAAATAATTCCCAGTTTCTATTTTCTTAATGTTTAAGATGAGGTACGAATTCAAGCCAATGGGAAAAAAGGATTTATATATTTTAATTCTACTAAAATTGATTAAATATAAATTTAAAGTTTTTTAACTTTTTTCCACTTCATTTAGAGTAGAGTTTTATTTCGCATTAAAATTTGAAATTAATTGTGCCTTATGGTTAACGGTGTTTTGGCAAAAGATTAAGTTCAGTTTGTTTTTCCCCAATAATTTTCATTTGTTTTTTTTTTCAACCAAAATATTCAAAATATACTTTAAATTCAACTATCTGAACACGTTTTAGCGCTTTAATTTATTAAAAAAAAAAAAATTAATAACGTGTTGTCCCAAAAAGTTCATATAAAATTTATGAGGAAACTGTTTCGGTTTTATATTAAAATGAAAGAAAATAAAATTTCAATTAACATTTTCATAATATTCGAATGATGAGATAATAATATGCATTAAGTTTGTTTCAACAAAATGGAAAAATAAACTTTAAACTTTTAACAATAATTGTAATCCATATTTAAAGTGAGTTAAGATTAATGGGTCGATATTGGATAGCAACACAACTGAACTTGAGTTGCCAGCAGCGAAATTAGGCATCGTCGCTCATATTAAAACATACAATTTTTTTTTTTTATTTTACAAATTTCCAAATGCCAATCCCGAAAAAATATTTTAATGCAATCAATGTCTTTCTTTCAAATGTTGATATGAATAGCTTCTATGTCAACGTCAATTTTGTGCTTGTAGAATTAACTATATGTCCCATACAAACCCTCTCCCTAAAATCACTTTAAAACGAAAAAATCTCATACTGATGTTGATATCCAGATAATATTTGGCACAAATAACTCTTCTATGACCTTTTAGGTTTTGATCTGGTGGCTTAATAAAAATCTGTCTGTAAACAATGTGGTATAGAGTTTCGTATGGTGGACCTTGAACGACAATACTTTTTACTTGTTTATTATTATTATATTGAATTATTACTAAATTGTAAATTTAATGCTTTGATTTAAAATAAGCAAAACACAATTTAAAGATCATATTTTCAAGTTTTTACTGCATACTTAATGCGCATAAAACACTCTCTTAGCGCATATTTCCAGTTTCCCTGGTAATGAGCCAGAAGTAACGGTTGCTCGACCTGTTTGCACTGGAGAAGTGTTTATACGAATCGATCTAAGTCTACTGTTTGACGTGCTTCTAAATGAGAAATCTCCAGAACATCGCTGTCGCGCGTTCTTAAAGTTGATCTAGGGATTTTTCCATATAAAGTTCTATTCAATAGGAATTATTGCTTAGGAATGCATCACAACGGTTACACTATGCGAATGCGAATACTTACAATATGATAAAAATGCATATGCAATTAATATGTACTGTATTTATTGTATGCATAGTCAAAGGTAATAAAAAATATGTAGCAGTAGTTTTGACTTAACTGTCTTTTATTTAAGTGCACTTTTGACTTAACTGCACAAAATTGATAATTTTTGGCATTATTCCTTATAATCCCATACAAATTTCTTTTTTAGGTGCATTTTCTTTATCAGCACATTTAAGATAAGTGCCCAAAATTGTTGGCATTTTAAATTATTTTCATATAAAAAATCAAAGTAAGCTGCACTTTGACTTAACTGCCCAAAATACATATTTTCTGGAATTATTCTTCAAAATTGTTGTTTACTTGCATTTTGTATACCTGCACATTTTTCATATTTTTGGGCATCTTTAAAATATTTTCAAAAATCGCAAACAAGTCAAGTTGGTATCATTATAATTCATTTATTTTGTTTGCATTTACCTACATTTATGCATATGGGTTGTGGTTACAGCAACTTTACCACGATTATATAAAAGGAATAGCAAATCTTATGCCTGGAACAGAATAAAGTAGTTGTAGTAGTATCTGAAGCTGACGAATGCTCTGTAGCGCAACAAAGTTCAAAATTTCGAGTTTTGCGCTTCAACGGCAAAGGTAACGACTACTACAACTACGTATTCTATTGACACTGCTTTGAAACTGCCAATTTTAACTTTTGACAACTTGAAGCTCTATTCTAAACGTTGTACTACAGGTACTTTTTGTTCCACACTTTATTGTTACCAATTGGCTATCTCGTTCTTTATAAAAATGCATAACAAATGACTACAGGTTGTTTGAACGTCATTGTTATTATCAATTTATTAATAGAAACGTTGTTACTCCTCTTATAAACACTTTACTTAAGCTGCACTTTTATGCAGGTAACCACAATTGTGTACCTGCACATTAAGGCAGCTAAATACATTTAAGATAGCTGCATTTTTAATTCACCTGCACAAAAAATCATGCAAAGGAGATTGTGCAGCTAAGTCAAAATTACGTACATATTTTAAAATAAGGGATAAAAGGCAAAATAATAAACAGAAATTGCATTTATATTAAATAAATTTTAAATATTAGATTTTAAAAAGTTTTTATAACAGAAAGTGTCATAACAATTAGATTTCATTTTATATATTTACTAGCTGTCCCGGCAAACGTTGTTTTGCCATAAACCTAATTTCAAGTTAAATAAATTCCTCTTTCTTTCTCTTGAGCGCTTTATACCATAATCGGCGATGAAAAAAAAAACAATAGCTATTTATTTCTTTTCGTTACATATTCTAAAGTTAAACATAAAAAAGTGATGTATTTTTTATCCTAAAGTATTAAAATCAAACAGAGATAATCAATTTTTATTGCATGGGGTCTTCACCTGAAAATTTTTTGTTATACCAAACGTCAAAGTCTATATAAAAAACTCTAAAAACTCTGGCATTGCAAATGCCAATCTAAAAGGAAATTTGAATTAATTTGGGACGTCTGTGGCAATCATCGGAGTTCGTGGCAGCCAAACATTATCGTCTCGGAATTTACCATTCAAAAAGGTAGCTTCGATAACGTTTTTCATCAATTTGTTAACGACCAATCGTGTACCATTCAAAGCCAAAGTAGAATAACCGGAGAAAAAAACGTTTAATAAAGATACATAAACTTATCAAAAGAATCGTTTAATTAATTAAGAAGATATTGGATGGGGGTGATTTTACCCGTTTACCTTTATTTTACGCCGTAAATGTTAAAATGTATAGCCTTTAATTCCTTCAAGACTTGAAGCTTCCATCGGATAATTAATTAATTAATTTTACCCTTTTTGCCCTATTTTACGCCCTTATTGTTGGGAATTCAAAAACATGTATATCTTAAAGTTCCTTTAGATATTACAGTATCTGCATGCCAAATTTAAAGAATACCGGTTGATTAGTTAAGAAGATATAGGGAGGGGGGGGCGTTTGCCTCTCTTGCCCAATTTCACGCCCTGAATAATAAAAATTATAGGCTATAGTTCCTTCCAGATGTAACACTATTTGCCTGCGAAATTTCAAGAAAATCGGTTAATCAGTTAAGAAAATATTGGGAGGGGGAGCTTTACCCGTTTTGCCCTATGTTACGCCCTCTAGCGATATGAAATATACATTAAGATCTATTCCGAATGTCATTGTACACATTAGGCATTACGATACATGGTTTGGTAACTTTTCAGGTAACAATAAAAAATCATAATATGGATAATGAAACCTATTTTGTTGAAATTTATATGGGAATAATATATAAGAAAATCTACATGCAATATCTCTGGAGCCACTGGGCCGATTTCGTCCAAACTTTACATAAACCATCTACAGACCATCCCCAAAGTACCGTGATAGTTTTCGTTTAAGTCGAACGACCCGCTTTCGCAGTTAGTGGTGACATCAAAGTGTACACTTCTTTTTATATATATAGAAGAAGATTATAAGCAAAACATAATTATTAGGGATGCGATTTCCATGCAAATGCATGTTTTTTGTTGATAGTCTTAGATCAATGTAGACCAATTATCTTTCCGAATCATGAAGTTTGGGTTAAAATGGCATCGATTCGTTTTTGCATATTGTTGCATATTTTGGTTAAAATGCATATTTTTGCATATATTGGTTTTAAATGCATATTTTTGCACATTTTAACATTTTTGAGTGATATATTTTTTTTAATTTACATATTATAAAAAAAGTTCTTTAAAAAATATCCATGTAAACAAAAAAAAATCTTCCAAAAAAAATTTTCAAATCAACAAAAAAATTTTTTGGAGTTCTGCTTAAAATACAAGTTTTTAAAAATTTCGGCAAAAGATCCTTCTGTTTTTAGCCAATGCAGCACCTTACATTGCTAAGGATGCGAACGGGCTTAAACTATTTTATCCAATACTGTTACATGTTACTTGCTTCGCACATGAGTTACACCGAGTTGCAGAGGTAATAAGAATATAATTCGATAATATTGATTTTTTGGTTTCATACGAGGAAAAAATCAAGGAAATTTTCCATATAAAATTTTATAGGCTCAAGAATTATTGCCTAGGACTGCAACACAAAGTTTATTTAAGCCAAATTTAATTAAATAAACATAAGTTTTGATGCTTTATCACTAATAAGAGTACCGCGTAAAAAATCGTAAATTTAATCAGCTTTTTGATGCTCTCTAATAAGTATTTTCATGTCTTTGCCATTTTATACAACTTATTTTCTAAAAAAAACTTTCCAGATATTATTGATATTGCCAATAAATTCGCTAAAAATATTCGCAGACATTTAAGCGAATGCGAATGCAACTAGCAAAACTAAGCGAATAGTTTGCAAATGCGAATACTAAAACGAATATTCGCCGCACCCTTATTGATAAGGAATATATGACATATATATTTGTATGTGCTTTACTAACCTTTAATTCAATTGTTATATTTTTATTTAAATCAACTTAATCATATACTTAAATATTAAAAATTTTATTACAACATTATTAAAACAAGCTGTGTAATTACAATTTTCTTTATTAAAGGAATTATTTCAAACATTTAATGAGTTTTTCACAGAAAAGGAAGATGCCTCAACACCAAGGCCATCACGTCATTATCTTTATTTTTAGCCTTTGAGAGGGGCTTAGGGAGGTTTTGCTTTAATAAATCATATATAAAGTTTAAAATTTAATTGTATCTTTCCTTTATCAGGATGTTCATTTAAGTGTAATGATGTTTGATATTCTCTATCTCTTTCTCTCTCTTTCTCTATCTTTCTTCGAGTCCTTGTATCCTGCTGTTTAACTTGATGGGTTCAATTCAAATAACTTAAAGGAAGTTCATTGCAATTTTATAATAAAGTCAAAAAACATTCGTAGACATTTTAATAATAAGAAGTTGTTGTCTCATTCGGTTGGATTTGATGGATTTAAAAAGGCTTAAGGCAAATGTTTTAAGAAATTATTTCCTGCTTGGTTTAGAAATGTTAGAAAGGATCTTATCTTTATTTTAATGAAGAGAAATTAACTTTTAAAAACAAGAAGGGTTTTCATGATATCGCTTAAAATTGCCATTTGTGCAAATGGGCAAACTTGCGCGACTCCTTTCATGAAAAACCTTTTTCATTTTTGTGTAATTTTAAACAATTAATGTCAGTTTGTAAGAAACGTCTACACAAAAAAAAAAAAAAAAAAGAAAATTCAAAAATATAAAATTAAAAGTGGAAATTTGTGATTAATATGTGAAGTTTGTTTTTAAAAATGCACAAAGAAAGCCAAAAACTAATTTGCTCAAATTATTGCTAGAATTTATTGCTTGTGATTTATAAACACTTGGATTTTTCTTTGAAAACGACGTTAATAGCACTAAAAGATCTGTTTGTATAAATGCACAACTGAACAGCGCAAGTTTACGAGTCATAATTGTTGGGCAAATTTACGAAGTTTGTGTAAATGAATTCTCATACAATTCTTGATAGTACATTTGCGAGGGCGTAAAAATACACAGTTTGCAAGACTTTTAAGCGATATCGTGAAAACCCTTAATATTGTTACGTTAATGCCTTTTCAATAACGTTTTCGTTTTATTTCCTTTTTAATAAACCTCTTGAGTTCTTTTCTTTGCAACTTTAATAAAATAAATAATCACAACACTTTAATGTATAACACTTATTTATTAAGAACTTAGTCAATTTAACAACCGTTATTTATTATTGCGACCTCTATTAATGATCTGCACACCTAAACGTTTAAAGTAAAACTCATTTGGCAACGTCATTTTGCAAGTACTTATACTCAAAAACATTTATCTAGAAAGCTCCAGAATGTTTCCCGTATGTTCGAACTTTTACTATTTGATGTTAACGACTAATACATTGATTATGTTATAAATTTTAAACTTAACGTCTACTATGTTATTAGTAACGACATCTATGGTTAAATAGTTGCATCACTTATCGTATAGCTTTTTTAACGGGCTTTTTAACATCTAGAGCATTCTGCGCATTGGGGTTGAAGTATGTATAATGATGTATAACAATTTTTAATAACTGTTAACTAATAAAATTACTTATGAATACAAGAAAACTAATAAATACAAGATAGTTACAACTAATTATTAATTAAATAAATTATAGTAAATTAAATAAAATACTTATATTTTGTACTTCAGTTTACATTTTTTAGGCTAAGTATTTTTTAATTCTTTTTGTTATTAAAAACAAATAGTATATAGTTTAAAATTTTTATTAAATCCTTTTAATAGCAGTTTCAAAACAGTTCGAATTATTAAACTTTAAATAATCTTTAGAAAAAAATCCTTGAAAATATTAATTTTTTAGGGAACACCGATATTCTGTTTAATTTAGGTTGACTTGGCTTAAAATTCTTTGCGAAAAGGTGTGGAAAAAAAAAATAAATTATTTTTCTTAAGTAGAAGCGCTAAAATAATAATAATTTTCTCTTTGAAACAAGTACAATTAATAAGTTATACTAAAACAAACAACAACGTACCGTGTTTATATTTTTTTGCACAAAAATCGGCAAATCAGCACTTTGATAATTTAGAGGCAAAAAAATCGGCAAAATGCCGATAAATCGGTAAATATGGCAGACCTGATTCATCATTATTTTGTGTTTTTTATTTAGTTCTCACCGTGTAGTATCAGTGAATTTTAAAATGCATGAATAAAAAGCGTTGCCAGATATGGGCTTTAAAAATTATTTAGAGACAGATTTTAGTTAAGAAAAATTTGGAAATTTTTATAAAAACTTTATATAAAACAAGTAAGAAAGTAAAGTCGGTCAAGCCTGATCATATGATACCCGGCACCACAGTACTTAAAAACACATCATGCTTATGTGTCCATATAAATATGGATTTCTCTATGTTTAAAAACTTCATTAAAATCGGTTTGAAAGTTTGTGAGAGGCAGAAATTGCCCCCTACATCCTCTTGTGGTCCTATTTTTGAAAAACTGTATAGCTTATGTATGCATATAGATATGGATCTACCTATGTTTTAAATTTCATTAAAATCGGTTTGAGAGACAAAAATTGCCCTTATCACCCCTTGTGGTCCTATTTTTTTAAAACTGTATAGCTTATGTGTCCATATAGATATGGATCTATCCATGTTTTAAATTTCATGAAAATCGGTTTGATAGTTTCTGAGAGGAAGAAATTTCCCCCTATCTTCCCTCGAGGTTCTACGATTTGGCCCATTTTCAGTAGGCTTGGTCCTCGTATCAATAAGAACCTATGCCCCAAATTATCTCTTAAATTGCGACCTGTACTTTGCGTACAAGGTTACATGGACAGCCAGCCAGCCTGCCAGCCAGCCGAACGGACATCGTTAGTTCGACTCAGAAAGTGATTCTGAGTCGATCGGTGTACTTTAAGGTGGGTCTAGGACCAATATTTTAAGGCGTTACACACATCAGCACAAATGCATAATATCCTCTCTACTATTGTGGTGTGGGTATAAAAATTGTACAAAAGGGTTTATGATTATGGTTTGATAAGCATTTTCTTTAATTCAGTATAATTTTCACAATTACAGACGACTTTCAACTGCCATTTCTATTGCCGTTTTAGGCCATATTCAAGATTCAAAAGTGTTATTAATTTATTATTTTTTAAGTTTTTTTTTCTTTTTTCCTTACATTTTTATGAAGCCTTTGGCACTAGATCTAATTTCGTCAAACGAATCAAATGTTTGAATTTTAACGCTTATTTAAAATCTACTTCGTTTAAATATCATTCAAAATTAGTTCTTTTTCGACGAGACTACTTAATTGATACAATGTTCTTTCTAGTTAAATATATTTTTTTTAAATACTTTATGACAAGAGATGTGAATGAAAATCTGTTTTGTAATATTAAAAATGGCTTTTTGACTGATAAATTGCTTCCTCATCAAATAATCTGATTTATTTAGTAAACTACAGGAAAGGATAGAAAATTGTAAAATTAATAAAATTAACACTAAGTATCGATTATTGGGAACTCAAAATTAAAATTAAACGCACCAAAAAAAAAAATGCTTAGGCAAACTATTGTCAGCCACTTTAACAAATAACTTTTTATAGAATTTTTAATTAAAAAAATCAAAATCCTAAGAACCAACCAAAATACACAAACTTACAAGTTCAAATTTTAAGTTTGTCAAAATCTAGTGCATTGTTTATTAGGGTATCGTTTGACAATCTATTAAAGCATGTTTGTAGAATAATCAAACATTTTTTATTGTTGTACAAACTATTTGCGCTACCTAGTGCTTAATTAATTAGTTTTAATGCAAATTTTGCAGAGTAAAGAGAGGCATGTAATAACTGATTACAATTAATTCTTAACTAAAGTTACTTTCGTAACAATGTTTTGTTTTTTAAACATAAAGGTTAATTTTCTAGAACTACAAAGGAAACTAGAAGAATTAAATTAATTTATTTTATTTCTTATGCTAATCACGCAAAGCTCAATGTTTTCAGCAAGAGACCGGAGTCTCTGGCGGGAATCGAACCCGCAACCACCGAACTTATAGACTGGCTCATTAACAGCTCGCCTACCGGGCTATTTTTGATAAAAAAGTCAAATTTGTATATAAAAACGTTTGAAACATCTTTTACTTTTAGTATCAATATCAAACAAAGGAATAATTTGTTAAATTTTTTATATAAAAGAAATAAAAGAAAATATATATTACTAAATTTTCGAGCTTTAGGTCTTTTTGTTATAAAAAACTTTTAACGTTTATTTAAAAACCAATATTTCGGCTCTTCCTTGAGTGCTTTCTTCAGGGTTTTTTTCTTAATTTATAAATTTTTAACAAATTATAACAAATTTAACAATAACTGACAAATTAAAAATTTTTAATTCAAAAACCAACAAATATTTTTTTTATAACAAAAAGACCTTAAGCTCGAAAATTAAGTAATATTTGAAATATTAAAGGTCGAACAAAATTCATATTATATAAAAAAAATATTTAACTTCATTGTTTAATATGATTATCTTCTATTTTTATACCCTTCACCGAAGGTAAAAGGGTATTCATTAGTTTATCATTTCGTTTGTATTTTCTACAATATTCATCTAAGACCCTATAAAGTTGATTTAACGATTGTTGTCTGTCTGTTGAAATGGGTTTCACGATACGATAAGGACTTGTTGGTATATATTTATGCCAAATATTTTCCGTTAAATTGCTATATCTGATTCAGACTGATCGGTTCAAAAATGGCAGAGATGTGAGCAAAAAACCACGACTGCCTCTAGTTTTACCCATAAATCCTAAGATTCGGTAATGTCGAATATAACACTCTTACTTGTTTTTTTTAAATCTTGTAAAGAAGATTTTGGAAATTAAAAATTTAGAGTTATGCAAATAATTGAGTTCAGCAAAGTCATGATTTTTATACACAAGCCAAAAATTTGCTTATAAATAAAATTGCGGAATATATGCAACGAAAAATTCTAGGGTAACTCATCAGCGGCAACGAAACACTCATCAGGACACTGCAGTGTATAATTTGGTGTGGAATATCATTTAAAAAGTTGAGCCCCAGCACATACAGCAGGGCAAGCAGCTGGTCAGCTAGGAAATATTTTCCTATTTTTTGGAAGGGCAGCACTTTTAATTGGCCGCCGCATTTGCTGGTTTTAGCTGCTTAGTGTTTTAAATCGATATGTTCAATGGTATGAAGTTTATTTACGCTCTGGGATGCCGATAATAATTTTATCCAACAAATACATGTAGAGTTACTGCGTATTTCAAATCGAAAAAAATAATTTGCGGGCTCGAATAATTTGCACTATGTACCTATAATGATTTTCGTACTTTGTATTTGTTTTTTGTCAACGTAAGTTTTTTTTTTCCTATAATAAATATTTTTTTAACGACCTTTTTATGATTCAATTTTCATTATTTCCTTGTTTTTTATGCTTTATCGAATACAAAGATCCCCCTCAAAACATTAACTCTGTATTACTAGAAATGCCTTTTTATCGAAATTCCCATTTGTATTGAAATACAACTTAGCCATCGTTTCTTACGAGTACAAAAATACACAGTAAAAAATATTCGAACTCGTTAATTATTTCTTTTGAATCGAAATACGCGGTAGCCCCTCTGAGCTTTATAAATCTTGGAAAATGTATTTAATGTTTCGATCGATTATCCAGACACCAACATCATAACGAAATTTCACTACAGTTTGAAACAGTGTTTAAAAACTGCAGTTGACATAGAAAAAGTCATAAGATTGTGTTTTTTTCGACTTTTTTATTAGATTAAAACAAACTGTTGCATTTACTTCTGATTCATTAAATGCAAAAGCAAATAACGAAAGGTTTTACATAACAAATTACTTCGGCAGCCGGTATTTTCGGAAGTTATTGATTGACCGACTTAGACTTTTAATAAATTACGAAGTTAAGGCAGAAGAGATGACTTTGAAATGAACCTTGTTCTGGAACAATTTACCGATCTCTACAAGAATAGTTTACAATCTCAAATATTTAATTAGAACAAAGTAATTTTTCTTAACATTTTTTTTTCTTATCATCACTTTTGTTATCAGAAAGAAAGTTGCGCAGAAAAAATTAAAACCACATGTTGGCTCAAAAAGGAAAAGAATTTTAAGAAAAATGAAATAAAAAAAACATATATAAGCAAATATTTTTAGTCCTCGAATATTAAAGTAAAATAAAATTCAAGTGAAAAGTAAATAAAGAATAATGGAAAATAAACCAAAAAGTTAAATTATAAAGAAAACACACACAAACAATCACAAGGCTCAAGGATAATAAAACATACACACGAATACATATGCCAATCTAGATGCAGAGAGAAAGATATAAAAATGAAAACCACTTAAGAGTCATAGTCCGAATGCATAAAGAGTAGACTTCAAACAACACACACAGTTAAACATTTAAAAGGCCACATACACACACATAAACAGACATTAAGAAAAGTGTTCGTGTAGGTGAATTTCTTGTTTGTGAAACTTTTACATCCCATTTTCTTTTAGTTTTGTGGGTTGTCATTGTGAATTCAGTTGTAAGAATATTATCTGAGTTTAGAAAATGTTATTTTAGAAGATTTCAATAAAATTTATTTAATTCTTTAGCACTTAAATAAATAGTTGTCATTTGAAGAAAAAACTACAACTTTTTTCTGAAAAACAAAAATCCATTAAATTTTTTCACCTGTTAAGGTGTGATAGGACTGCCTCTTTTGTACATTTTTTTAACGTTTGGCCTCTGGACAATGAAGATCTAAAGTGAATTTATAAATTTTTTTGAAGCCAATTTCTTTTGCCAGAAGTGCTCTATCGGGCTTAAATGTCAACAGTCGGTGGGGTCATTTGCTGCGAAAGACAAAGGAAAACAAATAAAATTTTAAAAACAATGGTTTTCCATCTCTTGGACGTTAGCTGCATTCGTTAACATCACTGTTTATTGTTGTACTAGTAGAAGATACAGTGAGACGGAAAAAAGGAAATGTTAGATAAAAATAAAAATAATTGTTTTTAAAAATATGAGTGTCACAAAGTGCATATAATATTATGCAATTATAACGAAAATATTTTTAAGATAAAGAAATTTTGTTTTCTCATACATTTTTTAAATTTACTGCTATTTTACAGAAAAGTAACTGAGAGGTTACAAACTTATCTTTTATTTTCAGAATAGGGAACGACTTTTGGATTTCTAAAGATTTTATTCAAAGGAATGCGAGATGTTTTTTCAATTAAAAGAAATACATGCTATTTTTTAATTTACTGCACATTTTCTTTTTTTTTATATAAGATCACTTGGTTTTGGTATATGAGCTTAAAGCCCTTGTTTTATTGTCTTTGTATACAAACTGGGTCAAATTTGACTATAAACCCTTTTGGTTCTTGTGATATTTATATAAATTTTGGTAAAAAAAATAATTTCTTTGTATAGAGCCTATGACAAAAGCATAAAATCTTGCATCTTATTGTCGTATTGGACATTGTGGTCTTTGTATACGACCTTCTGATTTTAACATAAGAACTCGAGAAATAGGCTCCTCGTTCTAACAAATGAGAAGTTGTTCTTAATTTGAAACCTTGTGATTATAAAACACATCACAGAACTTTCTACATTACATTGAGTATATAACTATCGAAGTTTTAGTAAATCGGTCTAATATAAACATAGTTGGGGGTAGTGCACTAAATATTGATTTAAATCAGCAGTGCACTATCACTAAATAAAACTGCAAAAAAATTTGTTTGCACTCTTTTTTACCAGCTTTAATGATGATTGTAATTTTTTTAACCACCAATTAAAAAAATTTAGTGATAGTGCAAATTTTTTCACTAAACGCAGACTGATTGCAAAAATCTGCACTCAAATCAAATAGTGCAAAATTTGGATATGCAATCAGAAAACCTGCATACAAATATTGTCTCACTAAAATTTAAAAAATGTAACTTTGTATGTGCACGGTTTTTGATTTCCTTTGAGGATATGTATAAGTAAAGAACATTAAACAAAATCTTTAATCATGAAAAAACAAGTTTTTTATTTTAAAATTAGTGCAACAATTTAAGCTGCACTCAAATGAGTGAAAAAAAAAAAGTTGCAATCAGCTGATGATTGCTTTATTTTAAATCAAACTACTTTTTTTGATTGCAAAATTTTTTAACATCACTATCAATCATGATGAGTGAGGCAGCAAATTTTTAATTCATCACTCAACATCAATAAAATGATTGCCATATTTTTGCACTATCACTAAGTGTGAGTTGAAACTGCAAAATGAGTGCACTACCCCCATCTATGAATATAAAGCAATTGTAGTCTTAGTATGAGACTATCGTTATCCTAATGTAAGATTTTTGTAGGGTAGTATAGGTTTATTGTATTCTTATACGACTATCGTATTCATAGTGTAAGAATAATCATAGCATTAAAATAAGTCTATCGCCGTCTATGTATAAGACCCTCATAGTCAAAATATAAGACGTAGTCAAAGCATAAGATGTACATATACACGTTTTGGTTCCTTTTACTCCCACAAGGAGCATAGGACCATTATAAGGGCATTAGATGAAGTATAATTATAAGACGTAGTCAAAGCATTAAATGTAGCCTAAGTATAAGACATGAACTAAACATAACATGTTGTATAAGTTAAGCATAAAATCTATTCTAAGTAAGGCTCTTGTCGTGTAAGTTATTTTAAGCGGACATATGTCTAGTAAGGCTCTTTCCGGGAGTAATCAGGTAAAACCTGTATTTTGGAACTTCTTTGTCAAGATTATACTAAATTCGTAACTTATCTAAAAAATACATAAAAAAAAATACAAATATAAATTTGGTACTTTTTCGTAATTTTTAAGGTGTGAAAATCGTTACCTATCTTTGGTACTTTTTACAAAACATTCTTTTCAATTGATTGACAAATTGATCAAAATGTATGAAAAAGGAAAGATACGGTAAATTAAATTTCTTTCTTTTACTTTTCCGTCCTGCATTGGTAATAATTGAACTGAGAATTTTAGACATAAAATTTAACATGCAAGGTCCTGAGTGAATGAGAATCTGTAAGAGGGAACTTTTGGTACTTTTTCTTTCTTTAACTAATCCTTTTAAATTTTTATTAATACCGAACTTAGAAACATAATATTCAGCATGCAGATTCCAGAGAGATTGAGTAACTATAAGAGGAGGCGTACTTTTTTGTTTTTTTGCTTAGTTTACTACTTTGTGATTAGAGTATCCACTCGATTATTCGTTGTTCGATTAATCGAGCAACTTTTCCGCCTTTATTTGATCGAATAATTAAAATAGCCAATTTCAAATAAAGAATAACTCGAACAATTTTTGACAATTAATAGATTAAAATTAATTTCTTAATTTCTTTCCACTTATTTAATTTAAAAACATTTTGCTTAGATACTCACACTTTTAAACATATCTTAGTCCATTTTTAGATTTAAGCGTGTGTGACAAATTATGTAAATCACTATAACATCATCAGCAGTTATAAATGTGTCAGATTATGGGTTACCTGTTATTACTAGGCTGTCAACCTTTTTATTTCCTCGTTTCTTCTAATCGGCTGGATGTTGACATTTGAGATATAGTTAGATCCGCCTTAAGAACATAATTTTCCTTGTTTGACAACGAAGTGTCAAATTTTTGTCGCAAAATAGTAATACATTAAAAAACCAACTAACCAAACCTTAAAAGTAGAGTTTTGAAATAAAGTAAATCAAAAGGGGTTACAAAAAATGTGGAAACCGAAAACATACGAGACTAATTGGAATCAAACAAGTTAAAAAAGATCCTGTTTTTAAGGTTTATAAAAAAATCCTTTTATATAGTATACATTAAATTCTTCTTCTCTTAAAATCAGGAAAAACTGCGGTTATTTTTAAAAAAATGACGGAGAATCTATAGATTTCAATTTCACTCGGCTTCCAGGAATAAGAAATTGGATTTAAATGTTTTTCATAACTGGCTGGCACCTGTCATCTCTCTTTTTCTGTTTATGAATAAAATAAAAAAAATGATTTCAAATAGAGATACATATTTGTTTTTTCCCATTGGATAAAATTATTTGAATTATTAAAATTACTCGAGTAATTCGCACAATTTAGAACCTTTATTCGATTAATCGAGCAATTTTAAAATTCAAATATCAATTACTTCCTTACTCGAACAAAACGAAAAGTCGAATAATTGGATACTCTATTTGTGATACTAGCATTAAATCTAGTTGAATTAAGACCTTGTGATCTTGGTTTACACGATTTAAATATAAGAGCTCATGAAGTTAGTATAAAATATTGGCGTCTGAGTAAAACACTTTATAAATTCACTAGAAAATATAGCAGCTCTTTTTCTTATAAGTATATTTATATCCACACCACAATAGTGGAGAGGGTATTATGCATTTGTGCTGATGTGTGTAACGGCTTAAAATAGTGGTCCTAGACCCACCTTAAAGTATACCGATCTACTCAGAATCACTTTCTGAGTCGAACTAACGATGTCCGTCCGGCTGGCAGGCTGGCTGGCTGGCTGGCTGGCTGTCCATGTATCCTTGTGCGAAAAGTACAGGTCGCAACTTTGGAGATAATTTGATAAAATTTGGGTCATAGGTTCTTATTGGCACAAGGACCAAGCCTATTGAAAATGGGCCAAATCGTAGGACCACGAGGGAAGATAGGGGGAAATTTCTTCCTCTCAGAAACTATCAAACCGATTTTAATGAAATTTAAAACATGGATAGATCCATATCTATATGGACACATAAGCTATACAGTTTTAAAAAATATAGGACCACAAGGGGAGAAAGGGGCAATTTTTGCCTCTCAAACTGATTTTAATGAAATTTAAAACATAGGTAGATCCATATCTATATGGACATATAAGCTATACAGTTTTTCAGAAATAGGACCACAAGGGGATGTAGGGGGCAATTTCTGCCTCTCACAAACTTTCAAACCGATTTTAATGGACACATAAGCATGATGTGTTTTTAAGTACTGTGGTGCTGGGTATCATATGGTCGGGCTTGACTGACTATACTTTCTTACTTGTTTTAGCTAGTTTTAGTTATCTGAAAATGTAGATTGTATTAGGATAAGGCCTTGTTACCGTAGTACAATGTCATGTGGTAATAGTATAAGACTTTTATTTGGGCACAAGGACATGAGTCCTTAATACAATTATTGCTAATGAAATCAACTTTTGTTCCATTCCTTCCACCGGTTTTTAACATGAACAATAGACGTATTTTTGTTTTTAAATTCTACGTATAATTTATTCTTAGAAACATGTCTGTAAGTGCCTTGTAGGAAGTAAACAAGAGAGAGAGAGAAGGTTTCAATGTTTACTTTTATGATTTTTATTTTTATTGTAATCACTTGTCATTATTATGTTTATGACTGTTGTTGACGATTAGTTGTGGCAACAATATGGGACTGCCAATAAATACAAGGATACTTTAACGCTCTGAAACTTGCTACACACAATCTGAAACTGTCTACACAAACATTCAAGTATGTGTACTTTATAATGTATTCTAGAACAAGTTTAAAAAAAAGTATTTTAAAAAAATTTTAAAGCTTTGTGTTTTGACAATCCTCATTTTCTACACATACTAAAATGCTTTTGAAGCCCACAGTACAGCAATTGCACAAATATAGGTATCTGTATAGTTGACTTTATGAGTTCATTTCCGGGAAAACACTTAAATATTTATGAAAACAACAATATTGTATTATAGCCAGATTAATTTTTTATTTAATTTTTATTTTACTAAATCTGTATGCAAATAGCAAAATTTTTATTGATTTTACTTAAAACAAATTTAAAAACACATACGAATTTTTATTTTATGATGATTTTATGAGGCTTAGTAGATTTTTGTTTATCGAGTTTGATAATGAAATCTTTAAATATTCAACAGTTTTGTAGCATACATAAGTGTTTTGAAATAAAACAGAATTGTACACAAAAATTATACATACATATTTCTATTTTTTCATAGTTGTACTGAAAACAATATCATACAAGAAGTATAATTCTTAAGCACCATTATTGACCCTAAAATTTCTTCTGATAAACAAAGCATTTTTTATGTTCTTTGCAGGTATTCTAGTGGAAACAGTTATATAATTGAGATGCAGCTTATTCGTGATAAAGGCCTTGAACAATTTTTTCTTACAAATACATTTACGATAAATGCATATGCTTACTTAATTTACTGAGCAAATCTATTGTAGACTATTAATACTTAAACAAATTAGGGTCTCTGCCTGGACTTTCACTGATAAACTAGCCCACTTCGAACTAGCCTACCTGGGCAACCCAAGAAATTGTATATATATTCATTAATTCATCTAAATAAAATACAAAATATAATATAAAATAGCCTTAGATAAAATACTAAATACCCGGTTAACAACAAATCAACATACAATCTTTTACTTGAGTTTTTAAGAAAACCCAATTTCAATTTCTATCAAACATGACTCTTAAATATCTTGTTAACAATTTTGTCAATGGGTATTTTAAGTTCTTTATTGATTGTGCCTATCAACTTCGTAATGCGATCAAAAGAATGGGTTCCTTTGAATCGTCGACAGGCCTGTGCTACTGATTTCCTCTCTAAGCTATTTGCATGAAGCCAATGGCAGGTGTAGCCAAAAAAGGATTTTTTCCCACTGGACCACACATCAGCTGTCACACAGACGTATTCAACTTTTTCTAAGTTAATTTTAATGTCTTTTATAAATTTGTTTTGCGTATTTAAAAGCAACCTTGTTATTGTACGTCTGCTTGGAATTTTTTGCCGGGAAATAAGTTTTTAAACTCGTCATCATTTATAAACAATAGAGAGGCAGTAGAGCATATAAAATTCAAAATGTCTCCAACAAAGGAGCATTTGCGACCTCTCCTGTTTTCTTGCTTTTAAATCTCCAAGTTTTTGCGGATGTTCTTTTTTTAAATGTTTATTAAAATTGGAGCTCACACGCAAAGACCCTTTAATTTTTTTGTTGCAAACTTGGCAAACAGCAATTAAGCCACCCATTTTCCGTTGGTGAGGAGTTTTGTCCATCTTATTAAAGTTGACAATCAATAAATTACAAGATAGAGTGATATATTCGGCTATACCGAATCATACATTTAAACCCTTCACCAATTTTGTTATGAATAAAGCTGAAACTGGGTTTGAACTTGGAACCTCTTGTTTACTGAGCAACCCTTTAGACCGTCCAGCTATCTAACGTTTAATTTGCTTGGTTTTTGGGGTCTGGTATATATATTTTCAAATCGTTGGATAAAAATTTTTGAAATTTTTAAACGCAAACAATGTAGATACAGCGATATAAAAAAACAAATTAATATGTAGTTATAAAAATATGTAATTAAATTAAAAAAAAATATAGACTAATTTTTCACAACACCGGTTTTCATTTAAATATTAAATACATATAGTTTTATAGATTATTAAATCATTTAATGGTGAAGGTTATAAAATATGCTTATATTTTTTATTGCCATTTCAACAATTTTAAAAAACTCGTCACTAAAAATAATTGCATCAACACAATTGAGTTGATCTGTTGTCAACAAATCATTTGAGATTTCACTAAGAAGCATACAGTATCAATCAATCATTCACAGATTACTGCATTTTTTTACAGAAATCAGTAAAATTTACTGAATACTGATTTCTTTTTTCAGTAATCAGTAAAATTTACTGAATGCTGATTTTTTTTCAGTAATCAGTACTTTTTACTGAATACTGATTTTTGTTTTCAGTAATCCGTACTTTTTACTGAATACTGATTTTTTTTTTCAGTAATCAGTACTTTTTACTGAATACTATTTTTTTCAGTAATCAGTACTTTTTACTGCATACTGATTTTTGTTTTCAATAACCAGTAAAATTTACTGAATACTGATTTTTTTTTCAGTAATCAGTACTTTTTACTGAATACTATTTTTTTTTTTCAGTAATCAGTACTTTTTACTGCATACTGATTTTTGTTTTCAATAACCAGTAAAATTTACTGATTTTTTTTTCTGTAATCAGTACTTTTTACTGATTACTGAAACGCGTAATGCAGTAAAAAAGTAATGCAGTATGCCCATGTATGACAATTTGCTGGCTCCGCATTGTGCAAAAAAATGTTCACATTATCGGCGCAACAAAGCTAACTTTGATTGTAAACAGTCAGCACAATTTCGGCACAGATTGTAGCATTTTAAAAAAGCTTGAACGATCACACTATCGGCACATGAAATACGACAAAAATTGGTACATCTTAGCTTAAGGCTTTAAACTTCAACTAGTTAAACATGTTAAAAAATGGCATACGTATAAGACTAATAGTTAGCTTTAGTATGAAACATTTAGGCCCGTTTTTACAACTTCCCGATAGCTTAAGGTAGGATTTTATCGGCCGTATAAAAAGTGTTCCATTATTACAACTTCACTTTAACCTACCAGGTAGGATGAACCTTAATTTACTTTAAAGCTCACTTTAGGTTAAAGAAAATTTTTAATAATGGAACAATTTTGAGGAGGCCGGTTAAAGTCTACTTTTGGCTGTCGGTAAGTTGTGAAAACGGGCCTTAAATTGTTATGATATCTACTTCCCAATTCACACTTGAAAAGACGTGTTTGAATATGGTTACCTCCAACAAAACTTATTTTAAAGAAAATTCTTAATATATTATGTTTAATTTACCAATTATATGGGTCACCGACAACTATATTCTGGTTAAATTAGTCCCAAATCAAGAAGCCACAACCATATTATGGTTGGCTCTGAACATGTTTTGGGTAATAATAACTCAAATATGTTTAACACTTATAAGAGCCACGGTTTGTTTTCAACCATAGAATATTGCTCTTGGAAAAGGATAAATACTTATTAATTAAAAACAAATTATTGTCATATTAACCATAACATATTTAGAGGCAACCAAAACACTAAGTTAACAATAATATGGTTGCCGGTGTCAATAATATGGTTTACTTAAACATAATATGTTTAGAGTTTTCTTCAAAAATAGTTTTGTTGGAGGTGATTACATTTAAACATGTTTTTCTCTGCGTGTTTATTTCTATAAAACATTTCCGAAATTCCCAAAACAAAACTTTTATTTTATTGCTGGCAACTTTTAAAGTCCAATAAAGTTTATTATTAAATTTATTATTATTACTAATTTGACAACTTAATTTTTTGTTTAAAAATTAATATTTTCTATTAATTTAATTGAAATTGCTATCATGAAATAACTTGGGGTTAAATTCTAACAAATTTGTTTATTCCAACAGTGAAATAAGACAATTTTTATTCTGTTTTCAATTTTCTAAATAAATATAAACAATATTACATTTCCGTATGTAAATTAATTATATTTATAACCATAGGAAATATATTGCCATCGGCAATAATTCTTTTAATTTACATAAATTTTTTAGTTTAATAACAAAGTAGAATGAAATTTTGTATTTTATATATATATAATTTTTTTAATATGCATATCAAATATAGTTGTTAAGCCAAAAACATCAAAAAGTTGTTCATTAAATATAGATGGGAATGTTAAAATATTTAGAGTTTGTTATTTTTATTCGGTGTATAACTTAAGAGCGAAGGAGGAACAATGGATGGCATAAATTTCGCACAAAATTTGTGTACACGAAGAAAAAGATACATTTTTCTATATGGTCACTTCGAACAAAGCTATTGTTTAGGAAAAATTATTGAACATATTATGGTATTTTAACCACATTTTGTTCACAACCATATTATAGTTGCCTTCAAATCTAATTTGTCTATCATTAATAACTCTGTCCAAAGAGCAACATGTTATGGTCGAAATACAAACATACTGTTTAAATTGTTAAACACACTAATGTTATTATTAACTGTAACAAGTTCGAAAGCATCTATATGGTTTTAGCTTCTTAATGGAGAACTTATTTAACCATAACATATTTGCCGGTGACAATATTAAGGTTAACGTTACTATAGAAATCATAATGTACGTATATTACAAATTCTTGAATGTTAATAGTCATTTTATGGAACATGCATCATGTTATGTCGATTTAACATGTTTTTAATTTTTTTACGTTTTTTAATTTAGTATTGTTCAACTTAAATCCTGTGAAATTTTGGTGGTAATCGATAAGGCAATCCAAAGCTATGCACTATGTAAGAGCTTTTCTGCAAAACTCAATTTTTCGACATGTTATGGAAATGAGCTGTCGAATCATAAAAAAACAAGTAAGAGTGTTATATTCGGCTGTGCCGAATCTTTGATACCCTCCACCGACAGAGTGATATCTATATGATGTATATTTATTATTAATTTATCTTTATAAAAACAGACATCAGCATTAAAACTGGTTGCGGCTTAGACCTATATTAAATTATTGAACGACAATCTTGAGTAAAATATCTTGATTCGTAAGAGTTTAAGCCGAACTTAAGTAATTTTCAGGAGGGGGATTTATATTGGAGCCATGGTAAGCTATGAACCAACCATCCCATAATTCCGCAGAGGTATTTCTGGTATTTAAAAACATAAATTTCAATACAGTGGTGAAATTAGTTTTAGCGTTTACAGTGAATTTCAGAAGGCTGCTAAATATGGGATCTAAAGTAAATTATGGACCGTAATTGTAAAATTGCATGACATTTGTTCTGGCCATACGAAACCAAGTTGGATGAAATTTTTCCACAATAAATATATCTGCTACGATTTTAGGCGTATTAAATTAATTTACCAGAGTGGGCTTTGCATGGGGCCTATAGTAAAGCATGGACCGATCATCACGAAATTTTTTAGTTCTATTTCTAGTCCTATAAAACTGTGAATTATTTAATTTTATTCTGCTACCATTAAAAATTACGGTTTAAGGCGTACTAAACTGTTTTCCGGGAGTAGGGTTTAAATGGGGCCTAGGGAAAATATGAACCTATCATTACGAAATTTGTAAGTACTATTTATAGTCCTTAAAAACTGTGACGTGCCAAATTTTGTTATGATAGCATGAATAATTACGGTTTTAGGCGTACTAAACTGTTTTCCGGGAGTAGGTTTTATATGTGGCCTAGGGTAAATTATGGGCCGATCTTCATAAAGTTTCACAGTGCGATTTCCAGTCGAATAAAATGAACATTTAAAAATCTCATATCATTCCGTGCATTGTTCCACCATTTATGTTAGTTTTTTTAACAAAATTATCAATTTTTTAAAGTGGTGGTTCCACATTTTTATTTATAGCTCTGCTCCTACCGAACCGGTTTTGCTGGATTTCAATCCCAAACTGCTAAGGATAACTACAAGCAATTTGAGACCCAGTTTGTTTATTTCTTTTGAGTTTTTCGAAAGTGAGCGTGTTTTCAACAGACAGACAGACGGACATGGCTAAATCGACGATTTAGAATTAGTCAAGGAGCCAAAATCTATATACTTTATGGGGTCTGAGATGAATAATAAAAAAGTTTCACACGGAATGACCAACTTAGTATACCCTCTTCACAACTTATTGTGGTGGAGGGGATACAAATTTGAATTGTTTAATATTTCAGACAATAGAGTTCAACTGAAATTGCTCAGCGTCAAATCTACTCATCGCATCTTAAAATATTTTAGAAAACAAATTTTGTTAAAACTGACGAAGGATTATTTTAAGAAACATTCAAGGTGGTATTTTCCAGCATTTGATTGAAATCAGTAGAGTTGATATTCATGTTCCATTATATTAAATATTTTTATTTCTCCACATTAATGTTGTTGTAACGTTGAAGAGTTTGTTATGTTAGATCCTGTCTTAACAAATGGCATTATTTGTTTCGGCTGAAATATTTTCTTCTTCGTTTTTATTTGGCTTTAACAAACATTAACAAAAGTCTAAAAAGTCTCTCATTGGAATATGCCTTTCTTAAGAGCAGAGTTATCCAAGTCGGCTTGACTATTTCTTGAATAAATTTATTTTTTTTTATATTGTAATATGTTTTAAATTTTATTAACTTCATGTTCAAACAACATGCCAAAGAATGTGAAATTTTTTAGATCCTTTGTGTGGTTTTAATCTCGTTATCTAACAGAAATATTCAACACAACTGCGTATGAAATGTTTTTTTTCTTTATTTTCATAATTTTTATCAATTTAATTTGCATTCATCATTTTGATCCAATTAAAGTGTCTTTTTAACTTACCTTCAAAATTGTATTGAAAGGAAAAACTCAGTAAACCTGTAATAAAACAAAAAAAAAACTTTTAAAAATTTATTTTTTATCAAGGAGAAACAATTAAATAGAACAAGTTATAAGGCTATAATCAACACAAGGCACATTCATAAGGTATTGCAAGCTGGCAATACATTTTTGTTTTGTATCATAGTATAATAAGTACCAGGTATGTTCATTAGGGAGAATTTGCATTATTTACCCATGTAATGTCAAATAAATTTATTTTATTTTTGACGCTTGTTTTAATTTTTTTGCATATTTTCTTTTGTTTGACGTTATATGGGTTTTGAAATTGAGAACAAAATTTCTAATGACTATAGCTTGTACATATTCTACCATGGTTTTGTATGAAGTTTTGACATTTGGAATATCAAAGCGTATATAGAAAAAACGACCAGCTGGGCTGATACGGATACCTGCTTAGGGTAAACGTCAAATTTCGACAAAAACTTAAATTTTAAAAAACATTTTTTGCTTTGATTAAAATTGATTAATTTTTTTTTTTTTTTTTAGAAAAGTGTGTTCATTTGTTTACCCAATAAAACAAATCTCGGGACTGTAAGAAAATATAAACCCACTGTTTATTGTTGTTGTTTTTGTTTAAGCTTTCATATTGCTACAAGTAAAACTGGTGATTATAATTCTTATTCGCTTAACGGTTTTATTTGAATAATACCTTTAGTTTTTGGATGAAGTTTTCTGATGATCTGGCCTAAGCAACCGGTGAAATGCGCAGAGGAATAGCTTATCCCATCAACAATAAATTTCAGTTTATTAATAGTATGAAATTGGAATTTAGCACATTTACAAACGTAAATTAATTTTTGAAAACCTAGAAAAACTTTGAAGTATCTTTCTGTTTTTTGAGTTGGACTAAAAAAAGTGGTATAAAGTTACGAGAAATACAATATAAACACATTTCCTTGTTTCATACTCTAACTAATTTAAGTTAATTTATCTGCCCGGTCTTGCCCATTTGCTTGCAAGAAGAAGAAGTCAAAACCTTGTTATTAACATACTAGAGAGTATAACTACTTTTTTTAAAGAGCTCTAACTTTTATATTAATAAAAACTAGGGTGTTCAACCGTTTAATTATTGTTCGATTAATCGAACGATTAATCGTCTTAGATTGTTTGATTAATTTAAAATTGCTAATTTCGATTAAAGGATAAATCGAAGAATTTATGCCAATTAATCGAATAATATTAATAGTATATGGTTTTTCTGTTAAATGTATAATTTTTTTTAATGTCCAAAGTTAAGAATAGAATTTAAAGCAAGGTTAAAACAAGAATATGCTACACCAACAATATCAAAGGAAGCTGCATGTGGTCCAATGAATAAATATTTGAAACAAGAAGCAGAAGCATATCAGAAGATGGAATATCCGTAAATGGTTTCAAAAAATCCAAAGTTATGTTGACTCTTTTGAAATCTAAGGGCTTAAATATGCCCGAAAGTGAAGCAACAATTCGGAGTGTGGTAATAATATGCCAGTAGAGTCTCAACTTTGCATTAATCATGGTTTTCACCTTGCGATTGTTGACACAATCTATACTAAAACGTATAAAACAACTATAGATGAAAAAGTAGAAGATAATGAAGATGAATATCACTGCCAGGGTGATGAAGATGATAAATTAAAAATACCAGATGAATTTGACCTTAAAATTTAAATAAGTGAAGTTATTAATCGTGTACGTAAATGTTGTAACAAAACAAAAACTTCAAACATATGTTGTATTGCAAAAAAAAAGAGATTAAACTTATACATGACGTAAAACATCGTTGGTCATCTTTATCTAATATGATTCAAAGTTTCTTCGAATATATAAATGTGTCAATTAGTATGAATTGTTACGTTTGTTTTGTTTTTTTGTTAATAAAATGTTAAAATACTTGTAATTTACAAAGTTTGTTTATTTAAGTACCAATTTTTTCTAAAATTATCGAAACGTAATCTCGTAATTTATTAAATTTCTGGATTTAGAATTATTCGACTAATCGATTAATTTTAAAATTTTATTCGTTTAATCGAATAAGTCAAAAATGCCAAATATCGATTAATCGTTTAATCGAACAAAAAAAAACCCGATTAATTGAACACCCTAATAAAAACTCACAGTACTTAAAATACAAAAATTGTTTTCACGCCTTAAAAGTTCGTATAGAGTCTTATCAAATATTAACACAAAGCTTTGCTTTATTGTGATGTAACTGTTTAAGTATTTTTCTTTTGTTTTTATTATGTAATTCTTTGAAATTGCAAAAGGTTAAAATGGGTATTTTTGACTGTCCCGCCTGCATGTCAACACTTTTTGGGTTATGCACCAACTGTAATTTGTAATGTATGCATATGAGAAAAGGTTTAAGGACATTTTGTGTTGATGTTTATTATGTTTATATTTTAGAAAAAAGCCACAAGTAAGCAAAACGAAAAAGTAAGAAAGTATAGTCGGATTAGCCCGATGACTTAATACCCTACACCACCAATTTGGGAGCCATAGCAAATCATGGACCCGATATAAAAAAATTATGTCATCAGGCTAAGTTTCATGAGACTTGATCGTCTTAGGGCCATTATTCCAACCTAATGATAAAGTTGCTCATAGTTAACGTGAACAATAGCTATCTTGAACGATAAAGTGACCAATAAGTTTTTTCCATTATTACAACTGTCCGATAAAATAAAAAATGTAATTTATATACTGTGGCAACTCTGCAGTACATACCGACTACTTTTGGTTGTTTAAAATACGTAGTGGCAACGACTTAGTTTTGTTTTATTTATTAATTAAAAACAAAAGTAAATTTTTGTGCTTTATTTTTGGTTTTAATGGTAAATTGTTTTGTTTTTTGTGTTAAATTGTGTTTTTTGAAAAAGTTGAGTAATTTAAGACTATCATTGAAGTTACCATATCTTCAGCAGAAAATATGGCATCTTCAAGTTCTTAAAG
Organism: Pollenia griseotomentosa; assembly: GCA_963931875.1. Classification (NCBI taxonomy): domain Eukaryota; kingdom Metazoa; phylum Arthropoda; class Insecta; order Diptera; family Polleniidae; genus Pollenia; species Pollenia griseotomentosa. The sequence goes on from OZ007563.1 coordinate 86,172,045, forward strand.
TTCACTTGTAAAGTTACCATGAGGACAAACCTGATGTTAGCTTATCAGTCACTTTTGAGGTTAATGTTAACTTGTAATAACCAAAAACTATTTATCTGTCAGATAGCATCCTAAAAATAACTATTTGTAAGTTGTAATAATGGCCCTTAAAGTGATTTTGGGGAGGGGGTTTATGTGGGACCTAAAGTCAATTTTATACCTACCAACTCAACTTTTTGCCATGACATAGTTGCTATTATAAAAGAAGTCGATGCCGAATTTTTTATTAATACCAAAATTTATAAGTACGTTTTGGCACTTACAGCAATTTTCGGGAGTGGTGTTTGTATAGTAGCTATTGTCAAATATAGACCGGGTTATAAAAAATGTGGTAAGACGATTTATGATGCAATAAGATATTTTGTGAGCCAAATTTAGAATAAATACTAAAATAATGAGGCAGGTAATGGGCACAACGACTATTCCGGACAGAAGTTTGTATGGGAGCCATGTGAAATTATAGACTGAGTATTTCCATAACAATTAAGAGTTATCAAACAAATTACAAGAAATTTGCTTTAAAATTGCTAACTGTACTCTTTGCACAAGGTTACCTGGACATTAAATCAGCCAGCCAGCCGGAAGGACTGACTTCTTTAGAGCCAGTCAGAGAGTAATTCTGATAAAGCTATAAAACACAAAGCAAATATTTAACTATTAGAAATTTCAAAGTAAAAAAAAGTTAACATTAAAATTTGTAACTACAAAAAATAGTGGACCATATTGGCCCATTTTTGTATAGACTACGTGTTTGTACTTAATTTTGTGGCTTTAGCTTATCTGCAAGGGTCGTCATATTGTCAAAAGTATAATCCCGGGGGGACTTTCGAATGGGGACTAGGTAAAATATTAGACCGTTTTTTTAATATTAAACGAATATATCGTCTTAAAATTATTTTAACTAAATTGTATTTTCCTTATTGCGATCTTTATTCGGTTTTAACGGACCAACAGACATGGCTAGATCGAAAGAAAGTTTCAGCAGGATCCAGTTTATAAATATTCTTTATAATTTTTTCGATAATTATTTATTTCGATGTCTAATAAAAATAAGCCGAAAAATAAAATGAAAATAACACAAATAACATTTTAGCACTTTATGAAAATTAAGATTAAAAAAATATAAATAAAAGTTTTTATATTTTTTAACAAGACATGACTCTAACTTGACACTTCTTTTAAATAACCCCTTTTTTCATTCATACACATAAAAATGTCCATTTAATATTCATGGTCCTTTATTTTTGTTACATATGAAAAACTACAACTATAATTATTAAAGTTTTATTTTATTATTACCAAGCTCTTGTTGAAGCTGACCACTTTTTTTTATTTAAAAATATTATTTAAAACAAAATATTTTTTCAGCTGTTTTTATAATTGGCTATTCATGTGGATAGTTTGAGTGAATTATTATGTATAAAACCATGAAGTTTATTTATGATTTACAAATTTTGGGTTTATAGGAAAAACATATCATTTTGTTTTCTGTTGTGGAATATTTATACAATATAAAGAAATAAAAAAAAAATACTATATAAAATCATTTTCGCTTCAAAACACACAGCAATTTAGGCAAAAAAATAAAAAAAAATGCTACAGAGTGTTTGCTCGAGTGGGAGAGTGTAAAAATGCATTTTATTAATAATGCCTTAAAAATAAAGACACAGGGTCTCAATGCAAACCATTTATACATCCTAAGAAAACAACAAAAAATGTGTTTTCAACGGCAAATTTTAATACAATTTAAGGTAAAGTTAACCATATTATTGTTACCGCAAAACATGTTATTGTCATTTATATGTTTGTCAGCAATAACTGTCGCCTGTACAACCGTAAATGTCGCTCATTCAATATGATAAAAAAAAAACAAATCTTTAAAAGTTGTTTTGTTTCAAACATAACAAGTAAAAGAGCTATATTCGACTGTGCCGAATCTTTGTTTACCTCCACCGAGAGTTAAAATATTTTAAAAGTGGTATTTATATGAACTATTCCTTATAAAAACTTATCTCACAGCATTAAAATTCACTGCGGTTTTATGCGTATTCCAAAAGTACATTTTCAAAAATTGGATTAATGAGGCATATGGTTAATTATTGACTGATCTTCACCAGATTTGGGGACTTTATATGGGACCTAAATTAAATTTTGGACCGATATTTACGAAATTTTGTGGTATGATTTCTAGTCAGCCTTCACAATGAGAAACCAAATTTTACTATATTTGTTTCGTTTTTAAACACACGAAAGTATTTTCCAAGAGTGGGCTTTATAAGAGGCCTGGTAAATTATGACCCATCTTCACGAAATCAAGTTGTATGATTTCTAGTCTTATAAAACGAATTTATGCAAAATTTAATAACAACCAGTGCATTCCGGCACCAAATTATGTTAGTTTTTAGTTCCAAATTTTACAGCGCTTTTGCTACTGAACCGATTGTACTGAGTTTCAATCCAATTCAATTTGAGACACAAATTGTTCTTTTCTTTTGAATCTTTTGAAAGTAAGCGTGTTATTAGCATACAGACAGACGGACATGGCTAATATATAGACTTAGAATTAGTCAACGACGCAGAGTATATATTGGGGTATTCATTTAATCGGGCTTTTGCTTTAATCGGTTAATCGCTCGATTTATTAACCGAGGTTTTGGTTTAATCGGTTAATAATCGGTTAATTTTGTTATTTATCGGTTAACCGATTAACAAAGTTTGTAATTTCAAAAAATAAAAGTGCAAAAATTATTTATTATTGGAGTCTTTTAGTAAAAAAAAAAAAAACAATAACATAACGAACAAAACAATTCCTGAACTAAAACGGGCAAACAAAAAAGTAATTCATAAATACGAAAAACATATTTTTTAATTTATACATATGTAATGTTTTTATTTATTTATTAAAAAATAAACTGTGAGATTTTTGTATTAATTATTTCAATAGTTTAGGATCTTATAAAATAATCTTTTGGAAAAAAAATTTGGTTTAAATGTTTGGGATTTAAGCGATTCTTTTCTTTAGTTTTGATAAAACTTGACTTGGAAAAAATTCTTTTACTTATCGAAGATGTTGGAGAAATCGGAAGCAACCCATAATACAGATTCAAGAATGATAAGAACAAGATTACGCATTGCACATGTATACAAAATGCCACTGTTTAATATGACGTCAATTTAGTTTATTATACACATGTTTGTTTGCTTGTATTTCTATATTTTAGTTGTACTTATACGCTGATGTGACGTAAATGCGCAGAAACATTTCATTTTTAAAAGCTGAATGCGTTATCTTGGTTTCTTTGTATCATGATACAGATTATCTAATTTCGCAGTCCTTTTCCACGATTTCGCCCAACATATAAAATCTTCCATTATGCCATTATTTCGGTTAATTTTGTTTAAGATTGTTCGTGTTACAATCGAGAGTTTCTTCTTCATTATCTCACACGTCCTGGAAAAACTCAGCACCGAACATTCTGCAAAAAATGTATCTCCGAATCCCTAGTTTCTGTTTTTGTACTGTATTTTAAGAATGTATTGTTCGATGGAAATATATTGTAGAAAACAAATATTGTTCAAACATATACCTTTTTTATATGAGACGAATCTAGTAATTAAAAACACAAAAAAATATGTTATTATACTACAAAAACTAAAAAAACTTGTTACATCGGTTAATCGACTGAAATTAACAGGTTTAATCGTTAATCGAAAATTGCCAATTTTAAATTAACCGATCAGTTAATCGAGTAGTAATTAATCGGTTAACCGATTAACGGTTAACCGAATGAATACTAGGGTAGTATATATACTTTATGGGGACTTAGGTGGATATTAAAAAAGTTTCACAAAGAATGAAAAACGTAGTTTACTCTCATTCACCAAGTGGTGGTGGGTAAAACAGTTTGTATAGGTAGAAATGATTAACCATAATGTAGTTATTATGAACATTGAAGCACTATTTCAATCACAATATAATTTCGGCAGAAACCTTTTTTTTAAGAAACCACAATTATTAAAACTTGTCTTTAATTTTACTAAATTAGTTGTCCACGGCTTATTAAAATTATTTTTTAGTGGGTGCATTGAATAGTACAAAGATATCTGATCGCAAATTCATTTTCATGTCCAAGTCGATTTTACTAATTTAGACCCATTATTGCAACATGTGCGCTGTAAAATCGGTGACGTCGGTTTATAAATGGGGCTATGTTTATATAGGTATTTTTTTTATTAACTAAACTAATATGTGTTTTACATTTATATTAGCATATTTATTTTTCAACTATAGCATGTTGCTCTTGGGAGAAGGGAAAATACTATTGTTAATTTAGAAACAAATTATGGTCATATTTAACATCATATGTCATTTAAACATGTTTTTTCTCTGCGTGTTTCTAGAAAATAAAATCTGCAAAAGTGTTGTTGTAAAGCTTGTTTAATATTCGACAACATTGCTCTATAGTGTCTGATTCAACCTTCTCTTTTAGTTATGTTCTATGGTTTATTCTAATTCTAAACAAAATTCAGTTTAAGCCTCTGTTAGCTTTAGCAACTGTTTAGGTATGAAACTATAAAAATAAGTCCTTTAGTTCAAAAAAAAAATGGTTAACATTTGTAATACATTTTAAGAGATTAAGTTAAGGAACAAAAAATATAAGAAATATTTAACTGGATGTTGGTATGTACAACAAAAATAAATTAAAAATGTGTTGTTGTTTGACAAACAAACAAATAATATCAAATGTAGGCGTTTTTGCCTTGTAGGTTGACTTAACATGACAATAATAAATGGAATTTTTTATTCCATTTTTTATGTTGCACTCTGAAAATTATGCAGATTAATGTATTCGCTTGTGTAGTTCAAATGGATACTAGATAAAGAATAGTGTTTGATAATTGACTTTTTTATGGAACTGAATCCCTATCAAAAAAGTACAAAGGCGTATTTTATTAAGTGCGCTCTATCTTTAAATTTAAATGAATCAGAGTATGTATGAGATTATATTGTATTTTTTATCTCCATTTCTTAGGGAAACTCCCAAACAAAATTGTCAATACACACTAGAAATACATTTATTGAAGAAACAAAAACCATAACTATCTTGGCGTCCCCTCTAAGGGGATAAAATGTATGACCGCCCTCCATAAAGTTTTTGTCCTAAATATTTTCTCAAACACACTTGCTCCTTTGTAGAAATGACGGGCATAAGTCGGTCGAAATCTTATTATTATCAAAAGCGAATTCTTAAGTTCTCCTCAGCAACGCCCACAAGAAAGGATCTTGGGCCCTCTACTATACTTAATTCATCCTACGGATATGCCAAAAAAAATGTTATTCAAAAATTAAGTTATAAAATGAAATTAAATTTTATTTTATTTTTGTTGGTTTATTTATTTGTTAAACTTTTTAAAGTGTTTTTATCGTTGTAAAATTGTTTTAAGCAGCACTTGCGACTGGGAGGTGGATGAAAAACAACTGAAATATTTTATATTATAATTAAAACTCTGAATTATTAACAAAACATGTTTATCTTTTTAAATGTATTTCTGCATTTAAGTGAATTACAAAATAAACATAGAAATGCAAACATTGAATAATAGAAAGTATGCAGATAAATTACAACAACTTTTTGTTCAGTATATGAAGAAGCACTTTAAGGTTTTTATACGCTCGTAATTTATGAAACAGAACATTTTTAAAACTACATATAATAAATAAAACATAACTGAGAACAAACTAAAAGGTCGTACAGGATATAGTTTTTACAGAGTCCAGAAAATCGAGAGTCCACTAGTCGAGTTCGTTCAATGTCAAAATTAGTATGCCATTGTCTTCTTCTGCGGCCGTAAATCAGGCCTGTGTTGATAGTGTACTCGTAAAAACTAATTTTGAGGATCCAAATGGCATACAATGGGGCCCGACTAGCTAGCTAAATAATATAGACTACGCTGACGATATTTGACTAACGGCACACTGCTTTACTAATGTCGAAGCTATATTGCAGCAACTACCAACAAATGCAAACAAAATCGGATTGAGGATTAATTTGAAAAAGAAAAGCTAATGCGTATCGGCATAACTTCGACCATACCTCTTAAACTTCAAAATAATTAAATCCAAGACGTATATAAGTTTATTGACCTAGAAAGCGTTATAACAAAAGATGGTTGCACCATTGGAGATATACATGCTCGTATTTGCTGCAATTGGTGCATAAAACAAAACTCCGCCTCTTTGACTGCAACGTAAAAGCTATACTGTTTTACAGCCGATTAGATCCATTTTATATTACGTTAAAGATGAATGAAAAAAATAAAATGAAAAAAAAAATGTACTTTGGACTTCAAGAAAAATTCTTGACAAAAGTACGAAAAAACAGAAGTAAGGAAAAACCTGTAAAATCAATTAAAATGAATAATCATTCAAAAAAAGCAAACTTCGATCTACCAAAGGTTAAAATACAATTTGGTTTAAGGATTGATGTTTGACTATTGACGTCAGCAGTCGTCGATGGCTGCGAGTATAAAACGGCAAATCCATCTGAGGAGATCGAGTGGTTGCGATCGAAACATTTCATGGTAAGCTGCCGGCCGCGGTTCGATTCCCGGCCACGGTCAAAAATGGAAGATTATCAATAACAGTTTTAATTAATTTTCATGTTGTAAAATTCCTTTCTTCATGGAAATAATTTAATGAAAATTAAATTTAATGAACTTAAGCCTTATTGAAAATATTAAAAATTTGGATTAAAAACCATGAATAGTTCAACAAAATAACCACAATACTAATTATTGTTAAAGATTTAATTCATACAAACACTAATGCCTATGAAATACACAATTTATTGCAGCCGCCCCCGCAATTCTTTATTAAAGTTGACATAGAAATCAACAATAGTCCAATATTTTTATGCACTCACAGTGCCACCTTTGAGTATATAAGCCGGGAAAATAAAACACGCTCCCCTTGTTTTGGAGCTGGGTTCTGAAGCAAGCACCATCTGTTTGAATAGCAACAGCACATTTATGCTCAGCAGCCCCAAATTTAGCTTAGAAATATCTCATTTTGAGGTCATAGCATAAAACTGACAACTTATGAACGTATTAATAAACATTAACAAGACAAGTTCATACATTTTTTTTTTAATTTTTTTTTTTTTTTATTCCCTAAGCTAATCCCCGCGAAGCTCTTCGCTTGTCTGCAGGAAAGACACCAGACTCTCTGGCGGGAATCGAACCCGCAATTCCGGGGCTGATAGACTAGCTCACTACTAGCTAGGCTACCGGGGCACTCACTGATTGAGTTGTAATCAAATATTCTATAAGCTAGGAGGACGAAATTTGGCTTAGATATTACACACACAAAAAAAATAAAGATGGATTACAATTAAAAAATTTGTGATATTAATTAAAAAATTCATTTAATTTGCACCAGTAAACAAATTAATAGTATTTATCCATTAAATATTTTTTATGTTAAAGACATATTCTGCTCTAATTATATAAATAATTTATAGTTTAATTTAATTTAATTTCATTTAATTCAATTGTATGTGACGATCTCTTAATGTAATTCATGAAACTGCTTTCCTGTACTTTAAATATAAGATTAAATCTTATTGTACAGGAATTGAATATATAATAAATAAATAAATAAATAATGTTGTCGATATAAGCAAACGTTTAATTCACTTTATTAAATTTTTAATTAAAACTGATTTTATTTATGAAATTTGGTTTAATTGACAAGAAATTGTAAAGAATTTTTTCTGTGCATAGACAAGTAAATATCACACAGTAGGAGATTTTGGAAAAAATGGTGCTAGTTCTGTGTTTTGTGAACGGTTGGTCCGCTTGGAATAAAGTTTTAGGTGTCAATTAAGGACTTGTATTGGAGCTTAAGTTTTGGATTTGGATTTCTAAAGAAGGGCACCTCGGCTATTACAAAAATTTAAAACAATTAATGTAAAACCAGTTAGGTGGATAAAATTAGGTTCAAATATACTCTACCTATATATGTATATAAGATTTGTTTGGTTTAAAAATCAGCCAAATCGACCTAATATTTCTGGCGCCAATACAAATATGGACAAGGATTTTCGCATGATAGCGCTAATACCATATGAGCTAGGGAACAATTGGCCTATCAATACTTTGGCAAATTGTATATAATATTCGGCACATCCAAATTTAGCACTTTTATTTATTAAATCTCCTTCTTTCTTGTTCCGAAATTTATTCCGTGCATATTCTTTATTTAAAAACACACTGTGAAACAGATTGCTTTGCCTCTGTGTACTGTTAAATAAATCTTGTATGTTTGTGAATGCTGTAAAACAAAAATGTTTGCTACACACGTTTTAAGAGTTTGTTTCTAATAAAAAAAAAATACATGCATGACTGTTGTACGGAAGCTTTTGTAAATGTTTAGTGTGATTACATGGCTCTTTCTTTGTTCACATAAATTTACAAAAACATGTTTGAATGCAATATAAACAAGCCAGCAACAATAAGCAGCGAGAAATATATACATGATGCTATCTAAGTATGTGCAACAATTGAATGCATGGTGCAAGTGAATTGCAATTTCTGTGTGTCTGTATATGTGTATCTAAATTTAACACATTCGAAACTTGTTGTATGGATTATTGGGGGATTACAGGCAATTTAAATTTATAAGGGGTCATAATTTTTTAATGGATACTTGGTTAGTTTGTTTTTTGCTTTAGTATAAAATTTTTATTAAAAATCTAGTTAAAATATTTAAAAATTTATACATTCTGAAAGAAAGAAAAATAGACGATTATACCAAAATCAGATTAAAATGATTTTGCAAATTTTACTAAAAGTTAGTCATGTCGCTAGCAGTCGATTAAGACCAGGTTTTTGAGATGTGGATTAAGTTTAAACTTAGTTTAACATAGTCTGTAATTCGGATTTTCCCGGCGAAATGTGATTTTTTTATTATTATTTTATTAAAGTCCAACATTTTAACCAAAACAAGGCTGTTCCATCAAAATTTTATATACAAACCTCGTAATGACAGCGCAAATATCTTTTCAGATTAACTAAACCTAGTTTAATTTAGATCTCAAAAACCCAGCCTTAGAAATATATTTTTTATATCGTTTAATTTTACAGTTCAGTTTCACATAATACAACTATGTCCAAAATTAAACAAGTAAAAAAAATCTTTTACTAAGTATGGGATTTATGGGGAAAAAGTTAATAGACATTTTTTTTGGTGATTTTGATAGATTTTTGACACTTTTAATAGTCGAAGCAAAGAAAAATTTGTGTTATTCTGGTGCTCCAGAGGTTAGTTGGTAGTAAGCTAGTTCCCACTAAAAAATTTCTTGTTTTGCGAAGCACTTTTTGCTTATATCGCAGTCTTATATAGGCCGATCTGGCTGAATTTCAATAGAAAAATTCAATGGAGCATATGTGACAAACATATATAACCACCTAGCTCCCATCATTTCTGGGGTCTTTGGAAAACTTATTTCAACAAAAAGACGGCCAGAAGGGCATACAAACACCGTTCAACCAACTTCAGTACTAGAAAGGACCCAGTTCTAAAACATGCTATGTCAAAAAAAAAAAGAGTTTTACAGGAGAAGCTCTTAAAGTTTATTGGCGATACAACATTCAGTTGTTGGCTTAGCACTTTTTTGTGCATAACTTTGGATGAATACAAAATTTGACGGAATTTAAGCTAAACAATGCTTAATTAAAAAACGTAAAAAAATTAAAAAAATGCTTAGACTTAGAATGTTTTTCAACTAAGCTGTCAATACACTTTATAGGGTCAAAGATCAATATTGTAGAGATAATAAATGGAATGAAAAATGTATATATATCCTTTCCACCTGTGGTGAGGGGTATAATAATTACAGTGCAAGCTCGGTTTTCACAACCCCCGATAATCGCAAAACACCGATTTTCGCAAGAGGATATATTTTTAAACTACTATTTTTAAAAACGTGAGTTTTAAGTGAAAAAAATAAGATTTTTTGGTAAAAAGTGAGTTTCTGTAAAAAAGTGATTTTTTTGAATAGTGATTTTTTGTAAAAAATTTAAGTTTTTGTGAAAAGATGAGTTTTGTGTAAAAAGGTGAGTTTTTGTGTAAAAATAAAAGTTATGTGATTAAAATCGATTTTTGGGGCGAAAAATTAGTTTTAGGATAAAAATTTTAAATTTTTAGCTGAAAAAGGTTAGTTTTTGTGAAAAAAGTGATTTTTTTTTTTTGAAAAAAGTAAGTTTTAGTAAAATAAGTTTTTGTGAAAGGTGATTTTTTGTGAAAAAAGTGATTTTTGTGAAAAAAATGATTTTTTTTGGTGAAAAAGTGAGTTTTTTTTTTTTGTGAAGAAAAGATGAGTTTTTGTGAAAAAGGTGAGTTTTTTGTGTAAAAATTAAAGTTTTGTGATTAAAATCGATTTTTGGGGCGAAAAATTAGTTTTAGAATAAAAATTTTAAATTTTTAGTTGAAAAAGGTTAGTTTTTGTGAAAAAAGTGATTTTTTTTTTTTTTTTTGAAGAAAGTAAGTTTTTGTAAAATAAGTAAGTTTTTGTGAAAAAAGTGAAAAAATTAGTTTTTTTTTGTGAAAAAGTGAGTTTTGTTTTGTGAGAAAAAGGTGAGTTTTTGTGAAAAAGGTGAGTTTTTTGTGTAAAAATTAAAGTTTTGTGATTGAAATCGATTCTTGGGGGGAAAAATTAGTTTTAGGATAAAAATTTTAAACTTTAAGTGAAAAGAGTACAATTCTTTGTAAAACAATTTTTGGTAAACAAAATTCCGGTTTTTTTTAAACAAGAAAATTGATTTTTTTGGCATCAATCCAATCAAAAGTAATTTTGCCTATACACATAAAAAATAAATTTTCATCTTCTGTTAACATTTACTGAACAAAGAATTTATAAACAAAAAAAGGAACCCATTTGATTTTCTTAAATATTAAATCAATAAATCTCTTTTCTCATCCTTGACGTGTATTTGAAAAAATAATAATTTTGATATAATCTGTCTGCATTACAATTTGTTCTTTACTTTTTTACCAAATAATTTTTTTAGGAAGTTGGCAGAAATCTTTAAGAGTTTTATAAGTTTAGTTAAACGTTTGACTGGCTACTTCATATTAACACCAACGGACAGTAATTTATCACAATATTTTAGCAAAACTTAGCGGATATTAAATATATCCGTTTCCCTTAAGTGCGAGCGAACACATGACGCTTTAAATTCTCTTTTATTTTTGTTTTTCGTGTTTATTTTTTTTTTTTATTTTTGTGGTTGTTGGAAAAAGTATTAAAAAGAAAATATTTTCAAAGAAGAAACATTGTTGCAATTTGTTGTGGTACGAGTATAAACTTAAGCATAATAAAAAATAAAATAGAATACACTTAAGGGACGGGGATTTCACAGTCAAAATATAGTTGGCCAACATAACTGTTGTTGTGTAGGTGCAAATATGGTGGCATATTGTTCTATATTGCTTTTTTAAAAATTTGACGTTTTCTTTACAAGTCATGGCTACGTTTTTTGTAACTTTTTTACATTCAATACATTGGAATAATAAAAAAAAAAAACAATTTAAAATCATTATAAATACCACTCTGTGATGGTAGACATTGCAATTGATTGAAATTAAAAAAGTACCAAAACCTTACGTTGTATACATATTTTTAAGGAAAGAATGTCATTAAAACTTTATTTATATGTCAATTTTACGTTCTTAATTTGATGCTTTAGCTCAAGGCATTTGGTTTGTCTAAAAAAGTACCAAATTAAAAAATGTTTCATGTTTTAGAAGGAACAAACAAAATCTGTCAAAAGAAATAATACATTTTGTTTAAAAAAATTCTTTTTATATTTAAACAGAAAACTATCAATCAAACCCACATTATGTTTAAGTAAAGTCATCTGCATGTAATAGCAATTTCCTGTACATACACACCATCACACATTTATGTGATTGGTATTACAAATGTTATGCAAACACTTTAACATTTCACTACAACATGCCTGAAAGCTGCTATTAAAGTGCAATTAGTTTCAATACACGTTCTTGTACAATGATGGAACACACATGCAGTTAAAGCAATATTATTTAACCTGATTTGGAGTATGTGAAGACCAAAAAAATGTCGTTGTAATGGAATTTCAATGGGAAAAACGCACAAACACACAAAACCATGAAACTAAAGTGTTATGTTCATAAAGATGATGTAAATAGTTTAAAGTGTTTTTCTCGAAAATGTTTTGTTAGAAATATTCTTAATGTTAGTGACAAATATAATGAAAGTACACAATAAATATTTGGTTATACTTTTATTTAAGTGTGGACAAATTTTGGTTTTCACATATCTAAGAAGACATTGGCATCTGATTACATAAATTAAAAAAAAACAAAAATGGAAACTGTGTTGGTTTACAAAATGAAAAGACGTATAAGCAATAAATATTTAATTTCATATCAATCATACGCCCACGTTTTTTTTATAAAGAATTTTGCCAAAGCTTAAATGCGTTTGTCAAACTTCCACGTGCGTGAGCGCAACCAACACACAAAGAGTATAATCCGAAAAAAAGTATACATTCGCCCCTTGTTTAGAAGCTCCGCTGCTTCTGGAAAATTTCCAGCAGAATCTTTTGAGAAGCAACAGTTCCTAGGGGAAACGCAAAAGGCTAAACTCGTGCACAAAGGTGGAAAATCAGCCTGTATGGATATAAGCCAAAGGGAGAGCACTCTCCTGCGAAAAACACATCTTATGAGCGTAGTCAAAGCCAATACACTTCATCCTTTACCAACGCACATCCATCTTTAATCGTGCTACATCAACCTCTTATTCGCTTTTTATTTCAATTCTTCACTGTAAATTTCCATTTCTTCATCACAACCACCATTACCCACTAAACCATTCTGAACATCTCGTAGAACGTGCTTTGGCTGAATGCATCAAAAAAGAAAAAAGTTTTAAGTTGGGTGTTTCCTCTTCCTTTAAAATTAGCCAAAAAAAAAACAGGAAGTAGCAGTTAAATCAGGGAAAATTAGAGGTCAGTTCAAATTGCTTGTGCGCAAAACAAAACGTTAGACAAGTTTAGATGGTTGATAGAGATTGAAACAACAATGTCATTAAAAAAACAAGCAAGAGTGCTATATTCGGCTATGCAGAACCTTATTGTTATATATGTATAAATCACTAAATTGACATTATTGCGGATTATAATAATCTGGTAGCATTATTAGCATAAACTAAAATTAAAATAAAATTATAAGCACTTTTCTTTAAACCATCAAGTAAAACGGTTGTTTTAATTACAACACTTATATACCCTTTATCATGGTGCGAAAACAACAGAAAGTTATAAAAATACTATTCTTTAGATATAAATAAATCTATTTTATGCCACACCCATACTTGTACCTATTTTGGCTCCGCAGGTTCACTGATATACATAAATTTGTGATGTCTTTGTGCGGGAGGTGCAACGCTCACTTCTCCAATTCCACCTACGTTTTTGTGAATGCTTTGTATTGAAATCCGAGATTTTTTCACCTAATTTGGAAACTTAAGCTCTTTTCATTTTCCAGATAAATTGAAATTTAAAATGTCTTTGTATTAGAATTGTTTTAATAACCAAGATGTTTGTTCTAAATTAAGAAGCTTTGGCTCTTCCCGTTCTCCAAATATACCTTAAAAATAAATAAATAAACAAAAACAACAAGGGATTTAAGGGTAAAGTTAGAAGCAGTCGTGGTTACGGACCGCTCTAGCTGAATTTCAATTGAAAACTTTAACGGAGTATATGTGACATAAATATATAACAACCCTCTCCCCGTCATTTCTGGGATCTTCGGAAAACCCATTTCAACATACACACGGACAGACGGACATCGTGGAATTCACTTCGCTACTCATAAGGACCGAGTATATATATAGATATATGTATAGTTTAAGGGTTCTAAGATCAATATTGTAGAGCTTGCAAACGGAATGACAAACTTATAAAGGGTCCGCCAAATAGCTTTTTTTTTTTTGAAAATGCTATAAAAAAAACAGGTAAGCTGTGCCGAATCGTATATACCCTTCACCATTGTGCGAGCAGAATACAGAGCAACTAAATAATTTTTACATATACATACATATTTACAATGCTTAAAACTTTATTATAAATGAAATTTAAAAAGCGAAAACTGATAAATATTTTTTTTAAATCGTTTTTAGAACATAAAAATATTAAAAAAAATTTCTTTTTAAAAAACCAAGATTCGAACCAGGGAACTCACCGTTTCTAACTTAACCCTCCCCCCCCCCCCCCCCCCCTAGACAACTGAACCATGAAGGAACGCTGTTTAAATATCATTAAAATGAAATATGGACCGTTTACTGTTTACAACTCAACACAGTTTTTTGTTTGTTTTCTTTTTGTAAAGGCACTGTTGTCATTTTTTATCTCTTTTGGCGAGTTTTTAAGTAGCAAAAAAACACAAAAATTCCTAGTTTCTATTTGTTAAAATTATTTCGTTAAATAGATGAAATCAAAAAAGAAGGGTGATAACGAAAATCATATTGGGCATTATGCTAGTATATGTAAGCAAATACAAAGAGGGGGGAAGAAGAGACGACAACCGGATTCGAACTTCGCTTTTCATAAGGACCCATAAGGAATATATATACTTTATAGGGTGTAGGACCTTCGGTGAAGGGTAAACAAAAACAAACTTAATTATAAAAAGAGTAATTTTTGGGATTTCAGTATTTTGGTCATAACTCTACTATTTCTTAACTGATTTGACAGATTTATATACCGACGTATTAAAGAAGAAATTTCCCAGTACTTGTGGTTATAAAACTTGGACTCGGGAAGATCTGTGGTTCCCGAAAATGGGTATTTTTCAAAAAAAAAATTAATATTTTGGCCATAACTTTTTCGTATCTGAACCGATTTTCCCGAGTTTGTCGATCGCAGGCCCACTTAGCGAAGCGAAAACGCATTGGATGGTCAGTTGGCTTCAACTCCTGAACCAATTGGACTTTGTATGGCGTCATACCAAGGTCTTTATGCAAAATTCGTCTCAATGATGTCTCCGAAATGTTCAATTGTTGAGAACGACGGTGAATTGATGCTGATGGCGTTTCAAGCACACTTTCTGCCACAGCAGCAATATTCTCGGGTGTACGCACTGTTTTTTTCACTTTTTTCACAAGATAACGAACATACGGAGCTGACGCTGCTTCTCTTCTTCCAAAATCCGTACGCAATTTTCGCACACATTCTGCAACATTACCATGATTTTCAAAGTAATGTCGCTATATTTCCCAGCGTTGTTCAAGCGTATACACAACCATATTCGTTCAGCGGAAGGATAAAACTAATTATCTGTCAAATCAGACATGAGCTTAGTGTTACCATTCACGAAATAAGCATTATTTGAAAAAAAACATTAGATGGCGGACCCGTTATATACCCTTCGGTAAAGCGTATAAAAATATTTTACCAGACGACAATTCCGGGATGTAAGGCAAAAAGGTATTAAGTCGAGAAAGTGCATTTTGAGTTTTTAATTAAATTTAACTCTAACTTTTTTGTTACTTCCAACATGCCAAAATGGTTTTCGGTGAATATTTCGAAAATAGTAGAACAAGATGGAAATTTATTACAGTTTTTAAATTAGGAAAGACAGGCTTACCAAAACCTTTGACCTTTGAAAAGCTTTCAACATCCAAACTTTTAACACAAAAACGGAAATACAGATTTACAGAGTAAAATACTTTTTAAAAGAAATCGTTTGGTTAGCTTATGTTTATATATGAAATCATGTTGAGGCGAAATTACAGAAAAATTATACAAAAATATTATGGCTTAATAATTTAAGCTTAATAATTTAAGCCATAATATTTTTGTATAATTTTTCTGTAATTTCGCCTCAACATGATTTCATATATAAACATAAGCTAACCAAACGATTTCTTTTAAAAAGTATTTTACTCTTAATATTTTGTATTGCGGATCGAATTATAATATTGAGTAAAAAAAGGCAATACAAAATAGTTACTCAAGAATATTTTAATCCAAAAAAAGTCCAAGAAAAAAATAGTTTGTTCCATTTTTTTAATCGGCAACGCTTCTTTAACGACTTCTCCTTAACTTCAAAGAAAAATAACCCCAGGGCATTTAATCTCGATAAGTCGGTGGTCTAAGCACCGAGTAAAAACTATTACCCATACTCATAGTCAAAATAATGCATACTTTAAACTAAAACCGGACTTAAATGCATGTGAACACCACTGTACTAAAATATACTTTAGAAAAAGTCGACACTATGTTTGACTATGATTATGGGCCTATATACATATGTGTCTACTAGCGTCTTCCAGTGTGAATACCTAGTATTTGACTATCGAGGTTTTTTGTTTCTAAACAAACATTTGGCCTTCCCCCTGTAAACATATTTTCACTAAACAATTAAATACTACATTTTTAAAAAATTTTTATTATTAAAATTATTGAATTGGTTGACACTTGCACTACTTTTATATGGAATAAACTAACTATTTTAACATTGCGATGTCCTAGGAAGTAGTCAATTGACCGACTCTGCATTATTTTCAATTAAATCTAAAGTTTGCTACTTATCCTTTAACTTAAAGTTAACTTTTTGTTGCTAGCTATAAACTTACTACTTTAAGTAAGCTTTAAGTTAAGTTAGTTTAAGTTAAGGCCGATTGTAACAAACTTAATATTTTTAAAAATAATGACAATAAAAAAGTTGTTTTATAAAAGCAGAACCTCCCTACACCCCTCTTAAAGGCTAAAAATAAAGATAATGACGTAATGGCCTTGGTATTGAGGCATCTTCTTTTTCTGCGAAAAACTTGTTAAATGTTTGAATTAATTTCTTTAATAAAGACCATAGTAATTACACAGCTTGTTTAAATAATGTTGTAAGAAAATGTTTAATATTTGAATATATAATTAAGTTGATTAAAATAAAAATATAACAATTGCACTAAAGGTTAGTAAAGCACATATAAATATATATTTCATATATCCCTTAACAATAAGGCTGCGGCGAATATTCGATTTCGTATTCGCATTTGCGAACCTTTCGCTTAGTTGCATTCGCATTCGCTTAAATGTCTGCAAATATTTTTAACGAATTTCTAATATTGGCAATATCAATAATATCTGGAAAGTTGTTTTTAGAAAATAAATTGTATAAAATGGCAAAGACACGAAAATACTTATAAGCAAGCATCAAAAAGCTGATTAAATTTACGATTTTTCACGCGGTACTCTTAAGGTAGAAGTACATAACACGCATTAATTCGTCGACGTTTATCGTGCGTTTAAAAACTTGAGCGCATGAAAAATTGCAAGTTAGACAACGCGCGTTACAAAAGCCATTTCTGTCAGCAGTTTTTTATTTGTTCACTTATTTGAGCATTGAAACCGGATTCGAAGATTTTTTATTTTGTATTGAATTTATTCCATTTATATAAATATTAGAAATTTTTCCGCCATTATTTGGTCGAATAACTAAAATAGCTAATTTCGAATAACTCGAACAATTTATGTCAATTAATCGATTAAAATTAATTTCTTAGAAAATTCGAATTTTTAAATGTAAAAATATTGTTACGAAAGTAACTTTAGTTAGAAACTAGTTGTAATTATTGGTTAAGAATTAGTTGCATTTATTAGTTATCTTGTATTTAAAAGTTAACTTGTATTTATTAGTTGTCTTGTATTCATAAGTAATCTTATTAGTTTACATTGTTATTAAAAATTTTTATACATCATTATACATACTTCAACCCCAATGTGCAGAATGCTCTAGATATTAAAAAGTCCGTTAAAAAAGCTATAGGATAAGTGATGTAACTATTAAACCATAGATGGCGTTGATTATACGGGAAACATTCAGGAGCTTTCTAGATGAATATTATTGAGTATAAATACTTGCGAAATGACGTTGCCAAATGAGTTTTACTTACAACGTGTAAGTGTGCAGATCATTAATAGAGATCGTTAAAGTGAGATTTGTTGAGCGTGTGTGACAACTTGTGAAAATCACTATTAACAGGGCTTAAAAAACTGCAGTATGTCAAACTGACGAACAAAAAACTAAAATTTGTGTACAATTTTTCGCTTTTTGAGTTGGTTTAATAGCGACTGTTTACATTTAATGAATCAGAAGTAAAAGCAAGTTATTTTGGCCAATGACAAGTGAAGATGTGGAAGGAATGGCAGTTTTCCTACTTTGACTGCAGTTTTTTAAACGCTGACTATAAACGTCAAATTCGTAAAAAAATTCATCAACAGCTATAAATTTGTAAACCCTGTACTGTCAGATAATGGGTTATCTGTTATTACCCTACTATTATTAGCTCGTATTTTCTAATCGGCAGGATGTGCCATTTAAGATGTCATTACTTTCGTCTTAAAACCCTACGTGTCCTTGTTTGAAAACAAAGTTCTGGTTTTTGTCGTAAAATAGGAATACGTTAAAAAATAAATTAACCAAAACTTAAGAGTGGAGTATTAAAATAAAATAAATTTAAAGGGAATTACAAATGTATATATGTTATCAGCCATGTTCTAGAAACAGAAAACATACGGGTGTAATTTTAATCAAACGAATTTACAAAAAAGGTCATATTTCAAAAGTTTTTTTAAAAAAAAGTCCTTTTATATAGAATACATTGAATTCTTATCTTTACCAGAACCTCTCCTATAATCAGGAAAAACTGAGGTGATTAACGGAGAACCTCCACAGATTTCAATTTCACTCGATTTTAAGAAATAATAAATTGGTGTAAAATTTTTTTCAAAACTGGCTGATACCTATCACCTCTCTTTTTCAGTTTATTAATAAAATAAAAGTATGAGTTCAAATAGAGATGTCTGTTTTTTCCCATTGAATAAATTATTTGAATTCTTTGAGTTATTCGAGTAATTCGAACAATTTGAAACCTTTATTCGATTAAACGAGCAATTTTAAAATTTTTAAATCGATTAATTCCCTACTCGAACAAAACCAAAAGTCGAAGAATTGGATACTCTTATTAATATAGAATGCTTTTTAAGCTCTTCAATAACACAGTGCAACAAAAAAAAAATAAATAACCATATACGGACAATAAATAACCATAAAGGACCAAAAAAAAGACCCGTGTCTCCCAGTTTTGCCCACTTATGGGCCCTTAAAGATTTGGGGCCTCGGTGTCATTTTTGCAAAAAAGTGATAATTTTCTCAGGCTCATATCTTGCAAACCGTTCGGAATTTTGATTAACCCTCTGAGACAAAGTTGTAGCTCTTGCCATAAAGAACAAAAATTGTAAAGATGTAAAATCAAAAAAACTTCTTCTTCAAGATCAAAATCGCAAAAAACTTTAAAAAATAAATAACTTTCTAAAGCATATGAACTTCCTAGGAATGATTCTTAACACCGAAATTCACGAACATTCGACTTTTTTACCTTTTTTCCCCTGTTGAGGTCCATAGGTAGCAAAGCGTTCAAAATTCAAGGAAACAGTCCAAAAATGTACTTAAGATCTCAATAAACAACTTTATAGAACATATGAACTTCCTAAGAATGATTCCTAATACCGTTTAGGTAGCCGCAAAAGTGAAAAATTTTCCCGAAAATTTTACTGTGTGTAATTTTTGAAGTCATGGAAAAATAACCATATACGGACAATAAATAACCATAAAGGACCAAAAAAAAAGACCCGTGTCTCCCAGTTTTGCCCAAAGTCATGCACTTTTTTTATGGGCCCTTAAAGATTTGGGGCCTTGGTGTAATTTTTGCAAAAAACTGATTATTTTCTCAGGCTCATATCTTGCAAACCGTTCGGAATGTTGACTTACCCTCTGAGACAAAGTTGTAGCTCTTGCCAAAAAGAGCAGAAATTGTAAACATGTAAAATCAAAAAACTTCTTCTTCAAGATCAAAATCGCAAAAATCTTTAAAAAATTCGATTTTTTTACCTTTTTCCCCTGTTCAGGTCCATAGGTAGCAAACCGTTCAAAATTCAAGGAAACAATCAAGTAAAAAAATTATTCTAAGATCTCAATTAACAACTTTCTAGAACTTTCTCGGAATGATTTTTAGCACCGTTTAGGTAGCAAATAGGTAGCCGCAAAAGTGAAAAATTTCCCGAAAATTCAATTTTTTTTTTACCTTCTTCCACTGTTCAGTTCTATAGGTAGCAAACCGTTTAAAATTCAAGGAAACAATCAACTACAAAAATGTACCTATGGTCTCAACATACAACTCACGCGATCACGCACCGACCGCAACATCACAGGCAAAGCAGTAAGCACAGCACACGCATGAAGGGACGCAGCCCACAATATAAAAGCAACACCACGCTCACATCGAGGCATTACACAGCGCGAACTCAACGAGAGCTCAGCGGTGAAAGTTATAGAGAAAGTGCTACAGCATAATTCGCACACAACATTGGCAACTGACAATTTCAATAAGCAGTGTGAAAAAATTGATTCGTTTTGCTACGTTTGCGGTCATCAAATCAGGAAAAAAAGTTCTACAAGATTTCAAAAGGAAAATAATCTTTTAACTGGTGAATTCAATAAAGATTAAAAAACGGAATTGGATTGGATTACATCCTAATTGGTTCCGTTTTTTTTTAATCTTGGACTTCATTTCCGTCTGGGTGTCCCTCCGTCCGTTCTAGAGTCGGTTTTCAAGGAAATTAAATTTGTCGTATGGGGACAATATGAAGGGTTGGAGATAGAGGATAAGTTTGTTCTAGAGAAATATTGAGGATGCAAAAATAATGGGGACTGCTCATACATTTTACATCTCTAGGGGTGACTCCACAGTAGTTACAGGCGTGTTTCTCTCTATTTAGCCCGAATTTCATTCTCACAGATTTTAATGCGCGTGCGGCACGGCAATTATCAACCGATCGAGCTCATATTTTTACCAAATTTTTTTTTACCCTAACCTAACACAAAACTGGTCTACTTTTTTGAAACAGATAACTTTTTAAATTTTCCTTTCATTGATGGTCCACTCTAATATGCATAATTACTTTTTTTTTAGTCTAATGTATTTAATATATACATACTAATAAACTTGAACCTATTTTACTTTAAAATACCCTTTTTTTGGCCCTTTATTTTCTTAAATACCCTTTTTATGACACTTTTTCGAAATTTTCAACGGCAACACTGTTTCGCAGCTGCCAACTTAACTTCAGTTGTGTTGCTATCCGTAATCGACCCAATAATCTTAACTCACTTTAAATATGGATAACAATGTTAAAACATATTATTCGAATGTGTATTCTTAGTTATATAATAAATGTTACTCACCATCAGAAATAAATTCCCAGATTCTATTTGTTAAAATAATTAAGTTAAATACCTAAAATTTACAATAGGGATTATCCAGTTATAAGATACAAAGAATGCTGACGAAGGCCTTAGCGGGCCAGAAAATGCATTACATTCTGCTGGTATCTAATAGCTGTATAAATTTTCTTTACAATTTACTTCATTGCTAGCCAAAGGATAGCTAAAGTAAGCTTTGTAACAGAAATATACAAACAAAAATTCTTATAGTGCATAGAAAATATTCCTGGAAAATATTGAAGGAATAAGACTATTAAAGTATAAAAGCTTTTGTGGATTGTAATTTGACTTAGATTACACATTCGAATAATATCAAAATTTATATAATAAATGTTACTCACCATTAGAAATAAATTCCCAAATTCTTTTTATTTATATATTATATATATATTATATATTTATGCTCAAAAGAAAGCCAATGCCTTTTCTTTTAAGTTAGTTCTGCTCTTTTAGGAAAAAATTCAAAATAGTGCTGCATACGTAAAAATTTAAAAACCCTCGTCTTGAGTTAGAAATTATTTTTTTTTTATACATAAGCCACTCGCATCCAAAAAAGCGACCAAAACTACCTTAAAGGAATAGACATAAGCTTCATGAAATTTTTTATTAAAATTTATTAATAATATTCTTGGATCATTTTCAAAAGATCTAAGCTACTTGGGAAAAATTTTGGTAACACCAATAAGTAATAAGTTACATGGATGAGAAAAACACCTGTATGGCCAAAATGTCAAACTTTGACCCCACTAATAACTTTTTTTTGACCGATCTTGTTGAAAATTTGTGTCTAAACTACTATCCAGTCCTATTGAACCTTGGTGCAAATTTCATCATCGGAAGACATCGATTTAAAAAGTGGGTCACTTGACGTGAAATCCCCCATATATTAAAATTTATTTTTACATTTTGTTGAAAAAACTAAACGCATTATCTCATCATTCAAGTATTAAAAAATGTTAATTGAAATTTTAGTTTCTTTCATTTTAATATGAATTAGGATTAGCTTAGGAAATTAAAAAAAAAAACAAAAAGTATATTTATACTTTAGTTTGAAAAAAAACCAAATGAAAATTATTAGGAGAAAAAAAACTGAACTTAAACTTTTACCAAAACACCGTTAACCATAACGCACAACTCATTTTAAATAAAGTGGAAAAAAGTTAAAAAACTTTAAGTTTATCTTTTTAAGCTTTAGTTTGTACCTCATCTCAAACATTAAGAAAATATTTCATAAAAAGAAACAAAAGGAAACATTAAAATCCCAGTAATAACTTTGCCTGCAAAATAATGTGTTGAGTAATCAGAAAAACATAAAAGCACTAATAAAAATAGAACAATATTTCCTTAAATAAGTAGGTATGTTTTGCACTTAATCTTTATGTTTCTCAACGAAGAATAGATAGAAGTAGGTACAATTTTCAGCGCAACATGGTTGTTTTTAATTTATACAGCTTAAAGCTTCGTTTCCAAAGGCAGCAATATTTTCACTTGGTTTTCACATTTTCAATTAAGAAAACGTTGGCAAATTTTTTTTTTAAATTTTCATTCAAAGCAAAATTAAATTGTTACAAACGTCATTCACAATTGTGTTCAAATTGTTGCCAAAGGAGACTCAACTTTTTTTAAAAGCTTTAGTTACAATTTTTTTCGAAGATATAGGTAGATATAGGTATAAATAGGGGAAAATAAGAACGAAATTGTTGCTACCTTTGTGAACGAAGCTTAAATACGAAAAATAAGTCACAAGTAAAATCTCTTTCTATTGATTCTAGTCAGTGTGACCAGATTTTTAAAAAATATAAAGCTAAAACATGCTTAAAAAGAGCTAAAGAAAAAAAATTTAAGGCCAAAAAATAAAGCTAAATTTTTATTATGGCTTCTTGTTATAACTTTTAATTATTTTGTTATTTTTATAGATTAAGTAGTGTTTAAGTAAGTATATATAATATCCTTGGCTTTGTTATTAAAGGTCAATGTCAAAAATGCTCATATTTGAATAAATTACATTTTAAGTTTTTATAAAAAATTTTTTAATTATGTATATGGGTAATTCCAAAGTGTTGAACGTGACAGTCGTACGCATCAAAAATGCAATAACATTTTAAACAACAATTATTTTTACGTTCTTTTAACCCTTAAGATATAGCACTATGTAAGCACTAATATCTATGATAAAGTTTATGGGGGGCGCTATTCTAGGTCAAAGATAATGGCAAAAGAAGTAGCGGTTCGAACGTGAAAAAAATAGAAGTAGTTTTTGTGGCCATTTATAAAAAGGCGTAATTAGCGAAACCTGGCACAATTTTTTAGTCAAACTTCTTTCAGATTTTTACGTAGCAATGTAACATTAAAATGACTTTGGCTTGATTCCCAAATCTTTTGTATTTTTTTTTGTTTAAGCCAAAATATGGTTCGATATGTGACATTTCGAACGTGACATTTTTTCCATAATAATTTAACTGAATAATGATTAAAAAAATAAAAATTTACCGTTAATCCGAATAACATATTTCTCTTCGAACTCTTCTTTAGATAACAGACCATGTAAGTAAATTTTTTTGAAATAATTTTCATTAAATATCACCTCTTTTAAGGAAGATAATATTAAAGAAAACATGCAATAAAACATTCTCACAAATAAGAAATTACGTTTGCACAAGTTTGCAGTCTGATTGTTCATCTAAGTGAACAAATTTAGGGGTAAATTTATAAAATTAGTAAAATCTAAATATTTCTCTATAACAATATCGTAAAATAATCAGTAGCTCGTTTCTGTATTTCTCGCATCGTAAAATTTCTTACATGAAGTGTGAAACAAAAAATTCCATCGTTTCTCGATTTATAAGATAAAAGTGTTTCTGTATTTGAATGCGAAAACAGACACAACAAATTCTGTTTATACTGGAATATTTCCAGTAATTAAGTGTCAAATAAAAGCGAAACGTCAACAAAAGAAATAAATATAATAAAAACAAGGCTGCCAGATTTGACGAGTTATCGTCATCTTGACGATTTTTTGTTCCGATATTAACAAAGTGACGTTTTGATGATTTTTTCTAAAAAAGTGACGAAAGCAAAAACAAAATCAAAAATATTTTATAATTTTGTTGTTACTTTCTATAGAAATTCATCTTGAATTTTTAAATTTCAAACACTTTTATTTTGTGGCGTTGAAAATTGAAAAAACAACAACAAATTTATAAAATATTTTTGATTTTATTTTTGCTTTTAAAGAAATTGTTGGCGTTGCGTTTTACACTATAAGCCCCTTAGTCTTCGAAATAAGATAATTTTAAATATTCAACATTTTTTATTTTTCGAATTTATTCTATGAGCTACATTTCAGTTATGTATTTTATAAAGCTTTTTTGTAATAGTTCTTTTCCTTAAATTTTTAGGAATGACTGTTGAACACTACCAGACTATTATATTGTATTTTCTTGTTACATTTTACCTTAGCTATCCATTGGATAGCAATAAAGTACATTGCAGTGTATAAAAGTCATTCCTAAAAATTTAAGGAATAGAACTATTACAAAAAAGCTTTATAAAATACATAACTGAAATGTAGCTCATAGAATAAATTCGAAAAATAAAAAAATGTTGAATATAATATAAAGTAACCTACGAAAGGAGATAATTCCCAGTTTATAATTGTAAATATTTGTATATGTTTATTTATTAGAAAAAAAGATATCTTTAGAAACAAGGCTGCTTAAATTTTTATATTTATCCATATTATAAAAGTTGTCCTCGAAATTTTGTGTTTCTTCCCTAAAAAATGTATCGGCAAAAGCAAAATTTCGAGGGAAAGTAATGGACCGACTTGGCTTATTTTGAACATTTAACATTCTTATATACACATACAAAATATGATTGATATTTGATATTCTTATCTTATATGTACACTTTTGTGCCAAAACCATTATTCCGGCAAGAAAGAAATTTGCTTGTCTCCCAGTAAAAACTTTTTCAAAATGGATAGCTTCTTTCACTCGTTATTAAGTAGCGTTCTTCCATAAGAACTTCGATAACTACTTTTTTCTGGATGTATTAAGATAAAAAAATGACTTACTTTTGAATTTGTTCTTTTTGGCGCAACCCTTGTAAAATTCATTAGTTTTTCAGTAGAATTGTATGTAGTGCTTTTATGTGTTTCTGATTACTTAACATATTATTTTGTAGGCGAAGATTTTACTGGGTCTTTAACCCGTTTATTTATGAACCGATTTTTTTAATTTTAACTACAAGGTATTCTACTAAGTCTATTTCAGGTAAAAAAGAAAAAGATTATAGAAATAGGTAAATTAAAGATTTATATCTCAAATATTAAATAATAATTATTAAATACCCATGAACTTTAATTTTTTTTTTGTTTGATTATTTTTTAATAAAAGTCGAAACAAATTTGTTTAAAATTGATTTTAAATTGCACGATTTTTAAAACAAAAAAGACGATCTTTTTTATTTTTTTCTCAGGAAATTGACGATTTTGACACAAATTTATCTGGCAGCACTGATTAAAACCAAAACAAGAAAAGGCTTACAAAAATTTAAACTAACAAAATATAACAATTGTTTTTTGTTTATTTTCATCATATAAATTATGCATTTATCATTTATATTCCTTCTATTTTTGTATTTATTTAAAAAAAATAGTATATAAACATATATTAAATTCAAAATATCTACATTTTGTTTTTCTCGCCACCAATTTCAAATGTGACTTATTTTGACAGTTCTTGAAAGAAACTTTTCGCAAAATATTGTTATAGAAACACTTTTTCTCGCATCCTTCCAATAATTGCTGGAAAATTATTTAAATGACAGATAATTCTCGCAAAAAAAAGATACAGAAACACTTGTGTGAGAAAAACCATTTTTTGTTTCATTTCACACTATTTTTGTTGCAATTCACACGTTTCATGCGAAGAGTTTTACGATGTGAGATATACAGAAACGGGCTACAGCTTTTAATAACTTTTAAATTTTCGGTCACGGTGGACCTTTTGACGGAAATGCCCATATGTAGCTGAGAATAATTCCAAACTTTACTTATCAACTTTGACATATAATAGGTGTGTTCATTTACCAGGAACATGCAACTAGAGAATAAATTTAAAATTTACAAAAATTTTCTCCCATTTACTCAAAAAAATAAAAAAGTAAATTAATGCTTTACAAGCAAAAACTAGCAAGTTGGCTAAATCGACACTATTTCGATGTAATAAAAGAGATTATTTCGTAATTAATTTAATTGTTTTAAACTATTTGCCGAAGAATATTGTTCTTAAATTTGAGAAAAATCAAAAATTTTTGAAAATTATTTTTTTATTGAATGGACATCACTGGTCAAATAGGTATTTAACAAGGCGAATTCAACCATGGTATTTAACATCAAAATCTTACCATTTGCTTAGAGAAATTTTTAGCTTTTTCTGAATTCCCCTTTTTCAGAATCGAAAGATGTAGAGAGTTTTTTTTATTTAATTCTCCTCCTGTGTACTCAAATATTTCCCCTTTCGCTATTAAAGAAATAGAAACATTATTGTACTCACATCAAACAAATCACTAAAGTTTTTGGTAATTCATTTCCAACAACATCTATAATAAAATAGACATTGTTATTATAACAACCTGCGAGAATATTACAACAACAAACTTTTCTCCTCATAACGAAATATACACGTACGTATTTATACAAGCAAACACGAATATGTTTGCGAAGGAAAACGACAATATATTAAACTTTGCAATCAAAATTTATTTGTTGCCTAAGAAATTTGCAATATTCAGTTTGGATTGTTATTAAAAACACGTTTATTAACAGTTTTATAACAAATTCATTTTATTGCGTGCACTTTTAACCGATTAATTTTTAATTTAACTATGAGCACTATTTAAAACGTTTACGCATGTTAAAGACCGAACCGCCAACTAAAGAATAAATGGGAAATAAGTACCAGAAGAGAGAACGAGTTGCCTTGTTGCCAATTCAGGTCTAATTGAAGGGATTGTGCATTTAAAAAAGGAAAAGGAAGTAGGTATTTAAATTTTATTTGTGAATTTTCGGAGTAATAACTTCTTTATTTACAATTTTGAATTTAAGTTATGAATTTTCATTTTAAACATAAAGATATTAATTAGCTGCTTTATTCATAAAAAATATTTCAAATCGCTTATAGCTTTATAAGGTGTTTCTAATCTTATGTAAATACCTACGTTGGGAAGAAATAAGAACGAAATTGATTGTGAACAAAGCTTAAATAGGTACGAGAAATTAGTAACAAATAAAATCTTATTTTATTGATTCTAGTCCTTAAAATAGGTATGTACCTATAATAATATTTTTTATTTGTAAATCAATTCAAATGAAAATTTATTTTTTATATAAAAAATATGTATCTATGTACCTATGTTCCTATTAAAATAAAATAACATCAAAATCTTACCATTTGCTTAGCGCAATTTTTTGCTTTTGGGCATTTCCTCTTTTTGTTCAGGAAAAAAAAATTGAGAGAATATTTATTACATTCTCCTCCTGTGCTCTCAAATATTTCCCCTTTCGGTATTAAAGAAATAAAAACGTTTTTGTACTCACTCTTTCAAAGAAATCACTTAAGTTTTTGTTAACTCATTTCCACCAACAACTTTAATGCAGAAACATTCTTATTATAAAAACATGTGAGAAGATTACAACAACAGACGTTTCTCCTCATAACGAAATAGAAACGTACGTATCTATACAATCAAACACGAATCTGTTTGCAAAGGAAAACGACAATATATTAAACATTTACAATCAAAATTTATTTGTTGCCTAAGAAATTTGCAATATTCAGTTTGGATTGTTATTAAATACACATTTATTAACAGTTTTATAACAAATTCATTTTATTGCGTGCACTTTTAACCGATTAATTTTTAATTTAACTACGAGCACTAGATAAAACGTTTACGCATGTTAAAGACCGAACCGCAAACTAAAGAATAAATGGGAAATAAGTACCAGAAGAGAGAACGAGTTGCCTTGTTGCCAATTCAGGTCTAATTGAAGGGATTGTGCATTTAAAAAAGGAAAAGGAAGTGTTTGAATTTTATTTGTGAATTTCCGGAGTTGTAGTTATTAATATTATGTATTACATTTTGAAAAATTAATAAATCTAATTCTTAGTTAAAAATAAATTATTCGTAGAAAGCCATTTCTCAAAAATTATATCTATGGTACTTGGACAAAGCATCTTAAGTCGAGATAAGATAGCAAAAAAAGTTTAAAAAAAAAATCGGTGAAAAAATAATTTTTATCAAATAATAAAATAAACCGAAATTAAAGAAAACTTTCTTTAATATGTAATACAAAATTTTGAAATCGTAAACAAATGTTTTTTTTAAGGAAAATTCGTATAATTAACAGCATTTTCTCAACTTTTTAAATTTGACTTAATATGTTTGGTAAAAAGACCACAGATATGTATGTATGCACTTAAACTATTTGTTAAAAAATATTTTAAAACACAGTGTATTCGAATTTTCCTTTGATAAGGAAAAGTTTTGTCATACATAAAATTTTTAAAAATGCAATCAAAAAAGCTCAAAACAATACAGAAAATACCTATGCAAAAAACAAAAAAAAAAATTATATGCAAAAAAAAAAAACCCGAAGACATATACCAAAATAGCGAGTTATTTTTTGTAAATTGTTCACTAAGAATTGTTTTTATTTAAGTTTTTAAATTTATTTAGCAATACTCGCAAATACCAATAGAAAAATTATACTCTTAATGTCAGTACATAGGAAAAATAAGCAAACAATTGTTCAATTGTCAAATAAAAATAAAATTGGTAGTTCCTTATAGTTAGGGCAACCAAAAAAAAGCACTAAAAAAACAGTTTTAAGCTCTTAAAAAAAGCGTTTAAAAACATGAAAATAAGCTGTTAAAATTTAAAAAAAAGCAATTTAAAATTGTTTATTTTCCACTTAATTCGTTTAATATGTTGTTATAGTAAATAATAAGTTGATGCAATAAATTTTCGAAAAGAAAACTATGTCTGTTTGGAGTTCTTGTACATAGAAAAAGTTCTTCATACGTCTACAGATGTTAAGGCAGCATAGTTAAAATTGAGTATTTGGTCTGAAGAATATTTTATTCTATATTTTTTATAAAATATCACCAATATCTTTTAATACCGAAAATCCTGCATTTTTTAATGAAACTGATTTAAATTTTGTATTAAATTTGTCTCCTATATCCCCTGGTACACGGGATATTTTTCTTACGGTTCATAACTATGTTCACTTAGAAAACCAATGAAAGATTTTTTGTTTCCAATTTTGTTACCACTTCGTGTAAAACCCCAAAATTTGCAGAAATTATCAATATTTGATTTACAGAAAAATTCTTAATAGCTTTAACTATATTAAAAAAGCAAAAAATTAGACGTAACTGTACAAAAAACAGAGAGAAGGGGGGCTAACAGACGTTACTTTATACAAAAACTATATTTAAAAAGAAATAAGACGTTACAAAGTATGATGGTAAAAGACGTTACAGACTGAGGAATTTGATCGTAAAAATCCAGTAATGGAATTTTCGAGAGAAAAGAACTTAAACAAGCTAATAATAAAATAAGTTGATTAAAAAAATTAAATAAAAATTATACACAACACTATAAAAAGTACGTTACAGCACCGCTAAGACAGAGTTGCATAAAAATCAAGTAAGAAAGTATACTCGGTCAAGCCCGAACGTATAATACCCAACACCACAGTATTAAAAAACAAGTTTCAAGAGTGTTTGGCTATAGGGATCTATCTATGTTTTAAATTTCATTAAAATCGGTTAAATAGTTACCGATGGGCAGAAATTTACCCTATCTCCCCTCGTGGTTCTATTTTAAAAAAATGCATACCTTACGTGTCCATATAAATATAGATCTATCTACATATGTCTCAAGTTGCATTAAAATTGGTTTGATAGTGGGCACAAAGACCCTCTTCCGGATAGCAGCTTGTATGGGGGCTATCTTAAATTATGGACCGATTCGCCCTTGTGCCAATTAGAACCCACGTCCCAAATTTCATTAAATTATCTTTAAAATTGCGACCTGTACTTTGCACACGAGGTTACATGGACAGTCAGCCAGCCGAACGGACATCATTAGATCGACTCAGAAAGTGATTTGATTTGAGTTGATCGGTATACTTTAGGACCAATATTTTAAGGTGTTTCTCACATCAGCCCAAATGCATAATACCCTCTCCACTCTTTAGTGTAGCTATAATAACATACAGAGATAATATAGGTTTTTGGGATGATATTGTTCAAGGGAAGCACAAAAAATTACCATAACGGTGAACGATTTTTTTAACCAGAGTTGTTACATCACAGAAATGGTTGATTTTTTAGTACATATTTATAAAAAAAAAGTTGCACATAAAAAAAATAAATAATAATCACGATTTTTGCAAAATATTATTAAATAAGTTTTTTTCGTATGAAAAAAATGAAAAATTATCTTAAAATGACAAAATAAGTAAAAAAGCCGATATCGTAAAAATAACTAAAAAAAGCCGATATTGCCAAAATAAGCAAAAAAAAGCCCTAACAAATAAAGCTCATTTTCTTTGTTTTTTTATGATCGGAGTTTGTGTTCAATCAAAATCTTTCTATCGTGTAAACCAAAAAGTAAGCATTTGCTTTTTTTGGTTGCCCTACTTATAATCATACAACTGTATGTAAATTCAAATTATTTGCAAGTACAGGCAAAGCTCGATTTAACAAATACTCACTGTAACGAAAATTCGATATAACGAATGAGCAAGTTTGTGCATTAGCTACCTTATATCAAAGACTATAAATATATAAAGATGTTGCACTTAGTACATTTGAAATTTTCAAAAATGTTGAGCTTCTTAACGATGAGGGGGGGAAGTAACAAGAAAGCAAAAACTTCGTGCTCACATTCAGATAACTAAAGAGAGCAAGAAACCACATGCATTAATACAAACACACGTTTACTGTTTTTGCCAGCCAAAGTGTGTGTGTTAGTGTTTTTTTTTCGTTGAAACTGGTTTTTGTTATTTTTTTAATTGATTTCGTTTTGTTTTCAAACAATTATTGTGCAAATAACCTACGTAAGAGCCAGTGCGACCGATTGTGTAATTGTAGGGTAAGAATATGTGTTTTATTGTTGTAAAACTGAAACTATATCGGTTCGCACCGAACGTTAATTCAATTTTTTAGACAATTTTATTATGTATGTATGTACTTATTATAAGTGTATTGTATGTATAAAACGAGTGTTTATTCTTAGGGAGCGTGTCAGACGATAGGAAAATACTATTATAAGTCAAATGTGGACATTTCTGAGGTGAATTAAATTTTAATGGGGACTAGTGGAATTTTTAAAACAACACACAAAATTTTAATTGAAAAAGGCAAATAAAAACGCTTAAAAATTTTTACGAATTTAAAAAATAATATTAAAAGCTATAGAGCATCCTGCAAAAAAATTATGTTATGGTATATATTTTCCTAAATTTGTCATTATTTTATACAGTACTTTTCAATTATAGTCATTTCCGTTTTAGTCACAGTAGCGATATAGTCCATTTAATCTTTATTTTTGCGCCATAAGGAAGTTTAATAGAAAGTATTTACATACGTTATAGTCCATTTAGCGATAAAAGCACATTCAACATATATTCCATCTATCAGCGGCTAGAACAATCAAAAGTAAAGCAAATTATAAGCATTATATCCACATTAACCTAAGTTTTTTTTTGAAATTACAAACCGTATTAAAGAACTAAGAAATAAATAGTTTAATTTTTCTAATCAACTGTCCACTCGATCGCCCGGTGGCGGAAATTTGACCACTTGACATTTACTTTCGAGAGAACATGTGCGTTATACAACAAAAACGTACACTTTTTAAAAGAACGTACATCTTTGTACGTGTGTCTGCAAGATAAGTTAAAACGCTTTTCAACCACTTTAATTCCAAAAATTTATTTTGTGTATATCTACACAAAAATACTTTTAAAACGATATGAGTTTTATTAAAATCGGTGGACGATAAGATACTTAAACATCAACTTGAAAAAAGTTGCTTCCATATTTATATATAAGATATATGTTTGGCAACATATTTTTATACCTAGAAGGATTAACATCTGTAATTTAATTGCAGTTTATTTCGTTGAATTATCTATAAATGTTATATAATACCGGAGTCCCATATTTTGAATATACTCTTCTTTATCGTGGTAGGTATACAATGAAAAAAAATCTAGCTATTTACTACCCTATATATTAATTTTACTTATGAGCTCTTCACAAGTGTAATGGTTAAAAATTTTAACTTTTAATAAATCGATGTTAATCAATGATTTGTAGGTATTTAAATTTTTTTCCATGTGTAATGCTTCCGTAATAATATAAGGACTAGTAAATCACATTTCCATAAACAGTAACAAACATCTCCATCCTGTGCTTATATGTATGTACATTAGGGTGGCCGTTATTTTTTTTATTTTGATTTCTTCTATTCTCCCCCCCTAAATCGGTTCAGTTTTATGTAAAAAAAAAATACAAAAAAATTTCGTAGCGATAAGTTGTGTTTTAGGGGGGGCGTCCGTCCCTCAAAGTTTGCCATCAAGCCATTTATTCAAATGTAATTTGTTTGCGTATGACTATCTTCTAAAAACAACATTTTACAAGAATATGACATATGGCAATATTTTAGCTCTTCTAGTCAACAACATAAGCCTCTAAGAAAGTTTTTTGCTAAAATCAATATTTTAGAAAATTATTAAGAAAATAAAAACAAAATACCAAACATTTTATATACGATTTATATATATATAAGGGGGATTTAATGTCAAGTGACCCAATTTTGAAATAGATGTCTTTCGATTTAAATGAAATTTACACCAATTTTAGTACTGTTAGATAGTAGCTTAGACACAAATTTTCAACAAGATCGGTCAAAAAGTTTCTGTGTTAGAGGGGGTCAAAGTTTGACATTTTGGCCATACAGGTGTTCTTTCTCATCCATGTAACTTATTACCTATTGGTGTATGCAAAATTTGTCCCAAGTAGCTTAGATAGCTTTTTGATCAAACTTTTTAAAAAAATTGTTTTTGTTTTTTTAAAAAATTTTTAAAATTTTTTTTTTTAAATTTAACACTTGGCTAAAAAAAATAAAAATAAAGTTTTAAATTTAAAAAAAATTATTAAAAAATTTTTTAAAAAAACAAAAAAATTTTTTAAAAAAGATTGATTAAATAGCTATCTAAGCTACTTGGGACAAATTTTGCTTACACCAATAGGTAATAAGTTACATGGATGAGAAAGAACACCTGTATGGCAAACCTCTACCTCTGAAACATTTTGACCGATCTTGTTGAAAATTTGTGTGTAAACTACTATCTAATAGGACTAACCTTGGTGTAAATTTCATCCAAATCGGAAGACATCGATTTCAAAATTGTGTCACTTGACATTAAATCCCCTTTTTATTTATAAAAAACGTATATAAAATGTTTGGTATTTTGTTGTTATTTTCTTAATTATTTTCTAAGATATTAGTTTTAGCAAAAAACTTTCTTAGAGGCTTATGTTGTTGACTAGAAGAGCTAAAATATTGCCATATATCATATTCTTGTAAAATTTTGTTTTTAGAAGATAGTCATATGCAAACAAATTACATTTGAATAAATGGCTTGATGGCAAACTTTGAGGGGCGGACGCCCTCCCTAAAACACAACTTATCGCTACGAAATTTTTTTGTATTTTTTTTTACATAAAACTGAACCGATTTGGTGGGGGAGAGTATAAGAAATCAAAAAAAAAAGTTCTCCATACAACTAACGGCCACGCTAATGTACATAAGAATACAACCAAATTTTTGGCATAGTACCACGGAGTCGCCAAGAATGTTTTTGTAATGAAAACACCTGTCTCCCGTCGTTTTGCGAAAAAAAACCTCACGCAGAGAAGCAAATTTCTAAAACCTTCCAAAAAATTTTGAACCGCGATGAATTGTAAACCGTATGAAAATTTTTAAATCTAAAGCAGTGGATAAATTCCAAAATAGCATTTAAGTGATACGTATAGGAATATATACAAATATCAGGTGTATATTTTTTAATATTTCCGTAAGAAAAAATGGTTGTTTTCAAACTTCAACCCGATCCCTGCGTGAACTTTTTTAACAATACTAAGCCGTTTTTGATATTCGCAAAAAGTGTGAAAAAGTTATAGCCCTAATTGTACATACGTTATTCTCCGCAAACCAAAAAGAATATATTTAAATGTTGGTATAATTTACGCAGTACTCAACAATAAAGATTTTATTGTTAGAATTGCTTTATCTTGTAAAAATATTTTTGCAGACCTTTATAAGAATTTTACAAACTTCAAAAAGTAAGACGGAAGGAGCACATAAACTTCCAAAGCCTGATTTATTTTCATTATTTGTAATAATACTTTGTTGTAATAATAAATAATATTTGATTTTTCGTCGGAAATAATTTAATGATTTGTAAAATAATACAATTTCAATATAAAAAATTTTAAATTAAATTTTGTCATACATTTTTAAACAAAAAATATATCAAATTTAAAGAAATTACAGGCGGAAAATGTTTATAAAAATCAAAAGTATTTTTATTATCATCCAATTCACATTAACAATACTTGTGAGTTTTTTATTACTAACACAATTACAAAAATTGTGAGTTTGATGAGGCAGTTTAATTTGTGGCAATGCCAAGATAATTAATGTTTTTAGAAAAGTTACCATTCTTTAAATTTGGATAATAACAGTATTTAAACTTCGGTGCGAATCGATATATTTTCATCTGTACAACAATAAAACACATATTCTTACCCTACAATTACAATTCGGTCACATTTGCTTTTACGTACGTTAGTTGCACATAAATTGCATGAAAACAAAACTTCTTTTATGACTTAAATGTGTTTTCACCGAGAAAAACAAGCCTTCATTTAGTTTGTTTATATGTATGTACATACACACATATTTTCAAATTGTCATGTATATACATACACACACGCGTGCACGCACATATACGCTGATAGATGAGAATTAAAAGTTCTCTGAGAGTAAAATTTATTACTCTCAGAGTTTTCTAAAAATCAAAGTGGCAGTAGTAGTACTGCCATTCGACAAATTTAGCACTGGCCGTTACAATGTATGGCAGTGGCACATCTTTATATATTTATAGTCTTTGCTTATATAACGAACGATACATTTTTTTTGCTCCCGGTTTAACGAATGGTTAAGAAAAACAAAGTAAAACCAAAAAGTCGTTACAATACCGTTTGTTTGGATGTGCTTTTCTTGTTTGTTAAAAAGTAAGAGAACGTGTAGATTAGTTTTAAGCATAATAAAAGAGTTTTGTTTAAAGTGTTGTTGTTGATGGTGAATAGATAAAGAATATAATTCAGTGAAAAAATAAAAATTTTCTTATATCGCATATTGAATATGAATACGTTGATAGATACATTTGTTATTACTTTTAAGCATATGAGTGTAAGCATACATTTGCTGTTTCAACATGTTGTCTGTACAGATTTATTACAGATTTTTTTAGATAAATAAAATAAAAATTCCAAAAACAGAAATTTTAGAACAACAAAAAAAAAAAAAAAAAAAAAAAAAAAAAACTGTGGAAAACCATAACGAATAAAAGTTCTATGTTCGCAGGAAAATAACATTATTATTAATAAAATAAACAATATCAAGTCTATTTATGCATACCAATTTATTTTTCAATTCAATTTTCAATTTATTTTTTTAAAATGCACTATTTAAGCCTGGAAGTTATCCGGAAAATTTTAACTTAAAAAGTCTTGATATTAGAGCCAGCGAATACCTATTCTGTCATATGCCAATTGATTCGTATTGAAGTGCCCTTGCAGAATCTATGGTGATCTTAAAAAATATCACAACATCACAGTTAAAAGGTATTTTTCAACGCAAAAAGAGATTTTTATTTTTCCAACATAAAAACTCTTTTAAGGAGTTTTAATTTTTCCGTCTAATAGGTATAAAACTTATTTGAGGAGTTTAATTTTTCCTTTAAAATAAAACTAATTGGGTAGTTTTATTTTGCCCCTTACTTCGTTATTTTGTTATTCCATTAATTTTCTTTTTAATCAATTTTAATGATAAGGTTACACTACACTGCTTTACAAATTGTAATGATCTGCGCAGTGGAAAGCTTTGGGTGTCAATTTACCTTAAATAAGATTTTTCCTCTGATGAAAACAATAAAAGTCATCAAATGAGTAAGTAGTATTATTATCAAAATTATTTTATTTTTGCGTTGTAAAATAACAAAAAGTAATTTCAATTATTGGGAATACAAAATTTTTAATTTCAAAATAACTTTTTTTTTAATTCAAAAAATAAATGGTAGAAATAACTTTTTTTATTTCACTTTTTTGTGTTATGATTTTTAATATTATCATTTTGTTAATTTTCAATTTAATTTATTATTTAATAATTATTTTTCTCTTTTAAATTTTTTCTTTTGTTTTAAAATTTTATCATTTACAAATAACAATTTTTATTTTTAATGTTTCTGCTAAAACAATGTTCTATACTGCAATAAGAGGCTTTAAGTCTTGTGTATAGAATTGGAATAAAAAAATAAACTAAACTAAAAACTGCTACGGTCTCTGATTTAAACTGAATCGTTTTTAGTTCAAGATGAAAACATAGTTTTAAAAAATATTTTAAAAAATTTTTTACTCCTCAAACGTCTTTGGGGTAGTTTTTTTCAAGAGTTAAATAGAAAACCCAAAATTAGTTTCCTAATGTGGGAGCTAAAAGCAAAGATTAAGTAAAAGCCTTCAAAAAGTTTTTGTAATACCTATGTATATTGTTTAAAGAAATCTTCTGGCAACACTATTATTAAAATTTTTAAATAATAAAATTTTTTTATTTAAGAATTTTGTTTTTGTTTCAAATATAATTTTCTATGCGAACGTTGACGTTCGAAATCGGTAAACAGGCAGTAAATTTATTATGTATATAAAAAAATAATACCTATGAACTTATCCATGTATTGTATAAAGTGTAACATCAAAATCTTACGATTTGCTTAAGCCCTTATGACACTACATTTTTTATTCATTAATTGATATAGAATTGATAGAAAGAAACAGTAAATGTAAGAAAGAGCAAACTATATGTATGTTATGTTTTTGTTTCAGGGATGGCGTTGAGAATTTTTAATATTGTACCAACAACCTTTAATAATTATAGTTTTTTACCCTAATTGTACTAAAAGATTTTTTTTAGTGGAAATTAATTTTAATTATGTTCATAAAAAACACCACAAAAAGGTATTATAAATCTTAGTTAAAAAAGTATCAACAAAAAAGAACAATTGAAAGAACTTAGCCATCCCTGTTTTGTTTATTTTATTAAATGCTGCCAACTTTTTGTTTATGAGAAACCTAAAAACAAAAAGCGGTAAATCGCTGAATTTGCCCATAAACCGCTCATTCAGCAACACTTTTATATTTCAAGCTTGAAATGTCAATTTTAAGTTAAACAATTTTACATTTTTTTTGACATAACTTCATTTTTTATCGATAACTTTTTAAAAATTGTTGACAGTTTGCCATTTATCTTAATACAGCTGAACTCTTTGCACTTGGTAAATTTTTCTATTACATTATATTTGTACTGTTCACCAAAACTTGAACAATGCATTAAAAATGTAGTGTCATATGGGCTTTAGAAAAATTTTTAGCTTTTTGGGAAAATCCACTTTTAAGAATCAAATATTGAAAGAGAGTATATTTATTGCACTCTCCTCCTATGCTCTGCAATATTTCCCTTTTCGGTATTAAAAATATATAAAAACATTTTTGCACTTACCTATCAAACAAATCCCTAAAAATGTTTTCGTTTCCAACAACAAACATAATGAAATACCAACAACGTTTCTCCTCATAACGAAATATATTTCGTACATATATGTACGTACGTATCCAAACAAAAACGAATATGTGCAAAGGTAGACGTTAAAGCGTTTACGCATGTTAAACACCGAACCGCCAACCAAAGAATAAATGGGAAATAAGCACCAGAGGAGAATAAGAGTTGCCAAATCCAAAGTTCAGTTCGAATTGGAGGGATTGTGTATTTAAAATAGGAAAAGGAAGTGCGTGAATTATACATATGCATATGTAAATTTTCGGTGTTGTAGAGATTTTTTTTATTTATGATTTTAAATTTAAGTAACGAATTTTTATCTTAAGCATTGAGATTTAAATTAGCTGCTTTGTTCGTAAAAAATATTTGGAATTGCTTAAAGTTTCATAAAATGTTGTTTTATAACTTACGTCCATAATTTGTTTTATAAACATTTCATAAATAAAAATATTACATTTTAAAAAATTAATAGATCTAATTTAACATTAAAGATAAATTATACGTAGAAAGCCATTTCTTGAAAATTATAATAAGGGGTTTCTTGATATCGCTTGAAAGTCTCGCAATCTGTGCAAACTGTACATTTTTACGCCCTCGTAAATGAACTGTCAAAAATTGTATGAGAATTCATTTACACAAACTTTAAAAAACACAAAAATTAAAAAGGATCTTCATGAAACTAGTCTCGCAAGTTTGTCCTGACCGATGTATCACATGTGATACAAATTAATTTTTTTGTACCATGTTTACAGGGTTCATGTATCATATATGAACAAATATATAGCTTTGTTTAAATAAATTTACAGTACAGAGTATATTCCCTAGTTTTTATATCGTTTTTTTTTTTAAATTTTATTTTTATTTGTGCCTTCATTTAGAAGTGGAGTACAAAACAACAAGCAATCTAATTTCAAAAATACATATGGAACGTATAACGA
This sequence comes from Pollenia griseotomentosa, assembly GCA_963931875.1. NCBI lineage: Eukaryota > Metazoa > Arthropoda > Insecta > Diptera > Polleniidae > Pollenia > Pollenia griseotomentosa. The sequence goes on from OZ007563.1 coordinate 86,211,390, forward strand.
TAAAAAAAAAATTTTGAATGGGGACAGGGAACCTAATATGCAAGCCAAAAAAGCTCAAAAGAAATATTTTAAAAAATGCAAAAAACCCCAAAAATTATAAGTTATTTTTTTTTGTAAATTGTTCACTAACAAATTGATTTTATTTTAATTTTAAAATTAATTTAGCAACAATTAATATTGTGGATATTTTATTGAACTTTTTAGGGGTTTTAATTTTGATGTTTTAATCAGGCTAAAGTTCATTGATTTAATTTTCATTAAACTATTTTTATGAAGGAAAGAATTTTACAACTTGAAATTAATTAAAATTTATTTATAATTTTTTATTCTTGACTGAACTTTAAATCGAACCCAGGTTACCCTGAAATGTTTCGATTGTAACCACACAATCTCTTTAGAGGGGTTTGCCGTTTAACACTCACCGCCATTGACGCCTTTATTTAGCAACAGACCAATAGAAAATAATTTACTTAATGTCGTTAATAAGGCGAAATAAGTAAAAAATATTTCAATTGTCAAATCCCAATAAATTCGTTAATCTATATATATAAAATTGTAACGTTACTGACTGACTGATTCATCATCGCACAGCCTAGACGCCTGAAGCTAAAAACTTGAAATTCGGACCAGAGATTGGACACTTCCCAAATCGATCCGCTAACACGGTATTTTTGGAAATTCGAATGTTTAGGGGGTAAAAAAGGGTAAAAACGGGAAAGAAAATAGATAAAAAAAATGTAATACTTATCGTTGTTCTTTTGAAAAATAAGCGGACAGATGTCTGGTACTTTTTTTCAATTCGGCCCTATTAGCGAGTAAACGGGTAAAACCTGAATTTTGTTACTTTTTTGTCATCCCACCTATCTTTTGAACCAATAAACATAGAAGCAAAGTTTATACCACACTCGAAACTTATCAAAGAAATACGTATACGAATTTGGTACTTTTTCGAAATTCGAGCACCTAAGGGGTGAAAATCGTAATTATTTTTGGCACTTTTTTTACAAAACATTTTTTTCCATTCATTGATATATTCGTACTAAATTAGGGGCTCTTACTACAATACTGAAATTTTTTATACTTTAATGAGGGGAAAAAATAGTACCAAAAAGGGGAAATACGGGAAATTTGATATTTTACTTTAGCTTTTTGGTTCTACAACTGGTATTTTTGTAATTATCGTTAATGTTGGACCTTAAAACATAAGATTCAACATGCAATGTCCTGAGAGGAAACGAATCTATGAGGGAACTTTTTGGTACCTTTTTGTTCTTTAACTGGTACTTTTTGAATTTCCATAAGTATGGACCTAGAAACATAAAATTCAAGATGCAATGTCCTGAGTGGATAAGAATCTATAGGAGGAAAGTTTTTAGTACTTTTTTTGTATTTCAACTGGTACTTTTTGAATTTCCGTTAGTATTGGTCTAGGTCCACATAAAATTAAATATGCAAGATCTTGTGTGAGTGAGGATCTGTTTGAGGGATCTTTTTGGTACTTTTTTTTATTCTTAAATTGGTACTTTTTGAATTTAAATACTTATTGTTGTTCATTAAATAATAATGCAAACATGTGGTCGGTACTTTTTTGAAATTCGGCCCTTTAAGGTAGTAAACGGGTAAAACCTGTATTTTGGAACTTTTTTGTCCATCATTTAGCTTTTAAACCAATACGCATAGAAATAAAAATTATATTATATTTGTAACTTAACTAAAAAATAAAATTGCATACATGGTACTTTTTCGAACGTTTAAGGAGTGAAAATTGTACCTACGTTTGTTATTTTTTTTTCAAAGGATTTTTTCTCCATCTATTTATCATTTATCGCACATATCTCATGCCTCCTAAGCTAATAGAGATACAAAACATTAACACTTATTGTTGTTCATTAGAAAATATGCGGCATAAACAGGTAAATTCGCTAACCTCATATCTCATAACCTAAAAGAGATAAAAAATATTTAAAATTTAATTTGATAAAAAAGCAGCCTTTTTGAGATGCACACGGGTAAATAAAAATTATTTTACATTCGTAGCTTATCTAAAATATACAAATACAGATTTGGTACTATTTCCAAATTTGAACTTTTAAGGTGTGAAAATCTTTCCTAACTTTGTTAATTTTTTCAATTCATTTTCCTATCTATATAATATAAAATTGTAAAGTAATTGACGGATTCATCATCGCACATCCTAAACTCCTGAAGCTAAAAAGCTGACTTTTGTTCATAGGCTGGCCTCTCGCCAATTTGATCCCGCTAAACTCAAAAATCCAAAACTAAAAGAGATCCAAAAAATTTAACACTTATTGTTGTTCACTAAAAAAAAAAATGGACAGGTGCCTGGTACTATTTTTTGGTCCTTTTGGAAATTAAACGCGTAGAACATGTACATATTTTGGACATTTTTTGTCATGCCATCTATCTTTGAAACCAAAATATTTTCCCCCATTCATTGATATATACGCACTAAATTATGGGCTCCCACTACAACATTGAAATGTTTGGCACATAAATGGGGAGAAAAAAGTATCAAAAAGGATAATACGGGAAATTAACTTTCTTTCATCTGATTTTGTGTTCTACGAGTAGTACTTTTTGAATTTTCTATAATATTGAACTTAGAAACACAAAATTATAGATGAATATCAACATATGAGTTGAAAAATGTTGGAACTTTTTTGTTAAAATCTTGGAAAATAAACTTTGGCATATAAATATGTTCATGAAAGAAAAGGCCCGCTTAAAAACTAGCGGGTCAAATGCTAGAATTTAAACAAGTAAAAACCTAGAAAAATAAATTTTGGCATGCAAGATATGTCCACGAAAAAAAAGGAGACGCTAACGAAGTAGCGGGTTAAATGCTAGTACTTTCCCTGCAAATAATATTGGACCACCCGATCCATTTTGATAAAATGGACTACTCCATGGACTGGTCCAATGAAATGCAAGCATGGACCATGTTATTGTTAAAAAGAGTTTGTAGTGTGACGATATGTCTTCGTTTTTTAACGACATGTTTTCGTTTTTAAACGACTTAAAAACTAATTCTCTTGAGTATACCATGGAGTAGTTTTAAGACTACTCCTTTGTAACCCAAAGTTGGGTTATATGGTCCTGCCCTAGGACATCGTAATGTTAAATAGAACATGTTTTTCAATACGTTTGGGTTACTTTTTGACCAGTCCTAGTGCCTCGTGGGCAACATTTTATACGCGTGTTTGGACTAGTCCTATTATTTGCAGGGTTATAATCATATATCTGTCATAAAATATATAGTTACAAAAATTATTTGCATGTAAATGCCGTTTCGGCAGCTCCTTGCTCATTTCAAAAGAGCGTGTAAACTGCACCAAACAGTGCATTTTAATAAATATAATAATGGTGATTCGTAAACGGCTTAAGAATTGGCTACATCAATAAGCAAAATAGCCGTACATGGCAAACGATTCATGATGACTTGCCAAACCTTACTGAACAGAAAAGTCAACACAGTTTGGCACTCTCAGCTGTCATCGATATCGCAAGTTTTTATGCAGCTAAAAAACACCCGATATATGGTCACCTCCAACAAAACAGTTTTTAACGAAAAAAAATCAGAGCATAGTATGTTTACTTGAACTACAATATTGTCACCGCCAACCCACCAATGTTTAAATTAGTCCTTTTTCAAGGATCGATAGTTGTTTTCGGATCATATTATAAGTTTACGACTAATTAAAGTATAGTTGTTTTTCAACAACAACATGTTGCTCTTCGAAAAAAGGAAAATTAATTTAATACCATATTTTTGTTAGTGGTAAACCAGTTATTTTTATTATTAACCATAACATGTTCGGAGGCAACCAGAACATTGTTGCATCCTCTTGATGGAGGTCAAATTAACCCATAATATCGTTACGGGTGACAAAAAAGTAACTGTAATATGTTTCAACATTTTTCGTTAAAAAAGTTGCTTTGGGGTAACCAAATCGAAAAACGTGTGACTCCAGAAATTTTTGTAGAACTTCAAATAGAAAAAATTTCTCACAAAACCCCTTTTTTAGCGTAATATTTCTGTAGTAATTATACTATTGCAAAATTGGATGTATTTTAGTAAAATAAGTTTAATTCTTTTAAAATTTATGTCAGAATAGTGACAATGCAAGCGCACTTAATTGAATAATAAGTTTTATAAATATTGTTTTATTTTTTGAAACATGTTTTAGTTATGCGCATATTTTCTAATAATAAACACATCAAGTTCCATCTCCTATTCATTACGTTTCGACACCTATAACACATTTGAAATCTCACTGAAAGAAGAATGTAACAATAGAGTTTGAACATGTACAAAATATATTGAACTCTTAAATTGAAGGTGCTAAATCAATGCTTGGATATGAAAGGTCATAAAACTGCGATAAAATGTGCTGGTGCATGAGAAAAAAAGTTCTAAAAGATGTTTTATAGCAACAGCAGTTGTTCTTACTTCTTTGGTTTACATGGCGTCGCTTAACGTATAAAAACAAACTAATTTTAAAGAAGCATTAAAGTCTTGTTGAAATTTTAATGAACATGTCTGTGCAAGAGTTTGCACGCATACATACTTTAATATTAAATGGGGTTTCTACTCTCTTTTGTTCTAGTACATTATATACCTTTTATTTTATTTCTTTTTTATTTTATAGAGCTGTAAAAATCTCTTAAAAAAATTTAAATACATGCGAGGGTTCTTAAAGGAATTAGTAATAAGATAAATTGTATGATAAGTTGAGCTTAATTTTATTGTAGCTAAATTCTAAAGAAAAACTGTTTTTAAATTAAATTTAATCATTGTTTATTAAAGATCTACGATTTTATATTTAGCAGTATTTAGTTTAATCTTAAAATATTTCTTAAATTTTTTATATACAAACTTTGTTGAAAAGCTTTTAAAATTTTAAGAAACTTTGGGTTATTTTCTTTTTTCAATTGCTTAAATTAAGGCTTCGAAATAATAGTCGAGGACACACCTTTTAGTATATTTATCAAAACTTTCATTGTCTCCTGCTGGTTGTTCGTCCCTATACATTAAGCGTGTTATTAAAGTAAAGGACTCAATTTTTTAAATACAATTTATCACTTAGGTGCAGACTTTTTGACCTAGAACGAAGCCTTTTTGAATTTGTGAAATCAGCCAAATCTTAAACTTATCCCCCATACAAACAACCTCAGGAATAGGAATTTATAACTCATAAATTTTTTTAAGTCAACAAATATTTCTTTAAACAATTATCTATACATTCATTCTAATATAAAAAAACGTTTTTTTTAAGTCCGATAGAACTTGAAATTGTAAAAAAAAAACACTAAAAATTAAATTTAGTTAAACAAATTATTATTTGAACGTTCAACACATGCTGACAATAATAGTTGAAAATAATTTCGGACTTATGGGTATCACGTTTGTTCTTGAAGAAGTGCATTTTGGGCGTCCAATTTTTGGCCACTTTAGCACTTAGCGCCATCCCGTAAAAACCACATCTCGCCATGAGCAATTTCTCTTTATTTCACTCTCCTTAAATCATTGATCACAGATCTCACCGTAACGTGATTTCCGTCTTTATTTTAGAAGAAATAAAGTCCGGTGATGCCACCAGCCCATAAACAGCACCGAACGGGATTTTTTTTTAATGTAATGGTGTCTTTATGGTCCAGTGTCGTTTGATCTCACTCCATATGAGACAATTTCCTAAATTAAGCCAAATAAAGGACCTCAAAGCTGAACACAATTTTACAATACAACATCGATGACTGCTTTTATAACCTCCATAACAAGTTGTGACTAGTTTGTCATTCTGTGTGAATCTTTTTTAATTATCATCTAAGACCCTATTAAGTTGTGGGTCCTTCACTAATTTTAAGTAGATTAAGCCATGTCCGTCTGTCTGTCCGTCTTTTGAAATTACGCTCACTTTCTAACAACTAAAAAAAGAACAGTATTGGTCTCAAATTCATCCTAGTTCTCCTAAACAGCTTTTGCTTTAAATCCACTACATTCGGTTCAATGGAACAAAGTTGTGAACCCAAATCCTATTTAAAATATTGATAATTTCACAGTACAACAGCCAATCTGGGGGGTGAGAAATTCCAAGTCAGGGTGATGGTACTAGGTCAGTATAGTAAAACCCTCAAAGGGTTTGGCGTTCGTATGTGTCAGTTTTTTTTTATGACATTTTAAATTTTTTCCTTATCTTGATGTTTTTTTGTTTAACATAACTCGAGAACCACTTGTCCGATTTTGCTAAAACAAACTCAAAAAAATAATTTGTGGAGAAAAAAAAAATATTTGTTTGCCTAAAAATAGGCAATATTTATTAAAATAAATTTTAATTTTTAGGCAAAAAATATTTTTTTTTCTCCACAAATTTATTTTTACCGGCAAAACTGTTGATTATAAAGAAAAACGTTATATGAACGGATTAAAGAAATTGTAATTCTAAATTTTTTTGAGTTTGTTTTAGCAAAATCGGATAAGTGGTTCTCGAGTTATGTTAAACAAAAAAACATCAAGATAAGGAAAAAATTTAAAATGTCATAAAAAAAAACTGACACATACGAACGCCAAACCCTTTGAGGGTTTTACTATACTGACCTAGTACCATCACCCTGACTTGAAATTTCTCACCCCCCAGACAATAATCCCAAAAATGTTCCATAGTGTTTTGTAACAAAAACTAATTCGTTTTAAATGATTTGAAATAATTCTACAAGATGATCGGTCCATTATTTACCCATAGGCCCCATATTAAGCCCACTTATAGAAAAACGTTTAGTACGCCTAAAGCTGTAACGAATAATTATATTGTAGTAAAATTTGGTCTGTCATAGTTTCTTAAAGCTAGAAATCACACCATTTAATTTTACGAAGATTGGTTTTACCTCTTTAATATCCTAACTCGTGGTGGAGGTTTTTAAAAATGCGGCACAGCCCAATATAGCACTCTTACTTGTTCAAAGTAAATTTGGATTAGTTGGAAGTGTTGTTCAACTGTAATATATGTTGTAAACTGATCATATATGTCAAAAAGTGAGCGCATTATGACAGTTTGTTTAATAGCTAACACTTTCGTAAGTGTCAAGCTTGAAAAACATCCTGTATTTCATTGTCATTCTACTTTTTTATTTTGATTTATAAATTTTTTTGTTGAAATATAAAACAATTTAAAAAATCCTACAAAATTATTTAATAATACTTTCTTACTTATTGAGGTTTTTTTTAATTTCAGCCATTTAAATGTTTATTTTAAAAACAATTAAGTATGAATGACTTGATGGCGGTAAACATTGTTTATAATATTGCAATAAATAATAGCCAAGTAACAAAAGAAATATTTATACTCCTCTTAACCTATGCAACTGATCTAAACAGAATATTATTTAATAAAATATGCTAAAAGGTAAGAGGAAAAGTAATTTCTGCTCGTTGCGTAAATGCTAACGGTAGTCTTGTTCTTTGATTCTATTTAATAGATGTTTGCTTTAAACAAGTACGAAAAATTTATTGACCTAGAAAATATGTATATGAAAAAGCGACTCATATTGTTCACTGGGTTATGAAAAATATTTCTAGTTTCCTAAAGGTGTTATGATACTTGCTATTTTTGTATTTTTTCTATATTGGAGAGCAGTGCAAATATATTTGCATAGGAAAACTGGCTTAGTGTAAAGAGTATGATTATATCATAAAAAAATCTTGATATGCCAAACAAATATAAGTACGTGTGTTATCGATAAATAATCTAAGACTGTAAAAAAAAAAAAAATATAAAAATTTGTAACTTAAAATTGACATTTCCAGATTAAATGTTAGCACTGTTGCCAATTTTTTTATTTTTTGATCGAAAGTAGCGGTTTTAACTTCTTTTCGCGATTTTTAGCTTTGTTTGACCGGTTTTTGTGGAACCAAAAAGTGCGCAATATTGTTTGTTTTGTTTACATTTTATTTTGGAATCACAAACAATTTTTTTTAATACAACAAAACTGAATGCAAATAATGAAAAATATTACGATTCACATCGTAGTTTAGGTATTCTTTAATAGAAAATTTATGATTTGGAATCCCATATGAAGGGCACCTTAATCAAAACCCAAGCTTTTACCTTTTTTTTAGTCCAAGAAAAAAATATACATGGAAATGTCAATCAGAAAAAAGGGTTTGTTTGCATATTGTATTTCTTGATATTTCTCGCATTTTTTGTTTCATTCAGTCAATCCTTAAAAAAATCCAATACAAAAAATAGCAAGTATCATAAGGGCTTAATGCATTTAATTTCAATTAGAACATGCATATTTTCCCATATCAAAAAATAAAAATTGCTTTCAAGCCCACCGAATACTGACAATGATTAAACAAATATAACATGACTGCTTTCAATTACTTACACACGCACACAGTTATGAACAAATTCAACAGCACTTATACTTAAACACATGTATGTACTACAGTTACTTAATATGCCTATAAGTAGACTTAACATTTTGTTAGTAATCATAAATGTTTTTGTCATCTATTCTATTTTCTGTATTCCCCACTTATCTTACTTTACATTTTCCACTTTTATGATTTTGATGATGGTTGTAAAAATTAGTAAAAAGCCTCCTGCTCCTTCTTCTTTCTTCTCTACAGGTTTCCTTTACAAAGTAAACGTTTCGGCTTATCGAAATATTAAAAAAATGTGTTTAAGTGTTTGTTCGTGTTTGAAAAATATAAAACATTCTTTTAATTTGTAAAAATATTATGATGTCGCGTTCTCTCTTTCTCTTTTACCGAAAAATACCCTAAACAATTATTTATTGTGAAATTTTTATGTTTAAATATGTATGTGCATTTACATTTGTAAACATTGGCATGTGAGTAAGTTTTTATGGTTATTGGCTTGTGTCAGCGAATGCCATTGTACGCCACTAAAGCGTTGTTTTTTTTGGTTGTATAAGAGTGTGTTGCCTTGCACAGTGGAGTAAAACAGAGCTTAAAAGAGTATGGAAGTTTAAAACTACTGATTTTCATAAATTAAACTGCGGTTTTTAATAATTCTTGTTGGAAACAACCTGCAACCTGCCATCTAAAGCTCTTTTCTAAAAAAACATCAGCTAAATATACTGAGTTGACAATCTGTGGTCTAGTATCAGTCGAGTCGTTTGGGTGTAATGAAATCATATTATTTTGTTCTCTTATTGTGGGTGGTGTCGTTTTGAAAAACATTGCACTTTCTTACATTTAAAGTAGGTTGAACTTTTTTGTAAGGATAAGTTGTACAAAATTAATTAGGTAAAAGCGTTTGTGTATACATTCATACTAGAGTTTTTTTCCCGGAGTTTTTCGATTCCCGGGAAAGCGGGAAATTTTTTTTAATTTCCCGGGATACCGGGATCCCGCTCCATACAAAAAATACAAAGTAAATTTGTTTTCAATTAATGAAAAAAACTTTTATAAACAAACGTTAGGGAACTTGTTTACAAAGTAAGTAAAATATATGCTTAAAGACTACAAAAACTAATTGAAGATTGAAAGCGGAACTTGACTTATTACTACCTTACGCTTTTATATGTAAATTCCTTATTGTTATGCTCTAGATACAAGATAAAAAGATAACATAAACATAACAATTTAATTCATTAAACAATAATAAAAACAAACAAAAATTGAGGTACTCAAGATATTAGATCAAAAAGATAATTCTTAAAATAAAGAAATATATATAACATTTTTTAACGGCTTAGGAAATAACTTTCACTCAAAGTTGTAGTGAGTCGTCTAAGAGTATATTTCTGATTTTATTTACTGAATACCATGTTTCCGAAAAATTGCCTTTACTTTTTTACCGAGGTTGGACAAATAGTTAAAAGTGCACCGTTGTTGCACGCTTCTATTTCAAGGTTGATGCCAAAAGTAGCATCATCCGGACTACTTCTTACAAACCTTTTCATTTCATTAGGCCCATCTGTACTCTTTAGGACAATGTGTTTTTAAAATTGTATGTTGTAGTATCTTACACGAGTTTCCTTATATTTTTTATTTCGGTTTTCCCGCACTTCCCGGGTATATTGCTAAGCTCGATTTATTTTGTAGATATGAATATGTTGCAATAAAGGAGCGATATGTTTAGATATCTCCTATTTTTAAGACCTGTCCATGGACAATGAAACTTTACTGCCTGCATCTTATTTTGAATTAATGTACTTTATTAACTCTTCACTTCACTAAATGTAATAATTATCAACTGTTGCACTGCCCATTCTGCTTTTTATAGATTTATTTCAGCAGGAGACATTCATTTACGTATGCACTCACTTCTTGTAATTGATCTAATCGACAACCCATCCACTGATGCTAATTTTAAGAGAAAAGAAAACTAAATTTCAGAAATAAAAATAGCTGTTTTCTGAAACTGTGAGCAATTTTTTATTTCCCGGGATCCCGCAATAAAAATCCCGGGGACCTATTGAAATGTTGTGCCAAGTTTTGTCAAGAATTTAACATTTTTAAGCAATTTAAAGTTGTCCTAGACTATTCAATGATTTCGATTGTATAAAGACTCGGTGGACAAATTTTCACCAATAGAATCCGTCTTTGCCCACAACCCTTTATATTACACTAATGGTGATAATTTGGAGCAAGGTGAAATCATGAACCAATTCACCAACCAACTCCTTTCTTGGGTTCAAAGAAGATTAAATACCAAATTTAAATTAAAAAAAATTAAATTTATGACTTAACCGCAAAATTTACATTGATGTACAGACGGATAGACAAAAAGAGTCGATTGGATCAGGGTCTTATTTCCTAGCAGTACAAAAACTAAAAAGTTATGTTGTTTAAAGATATCGTTAAAGTCGTTTTACAGTTTCCAAAGATTTTCGATGTTTATAAATTTTTTTTTTTAATTTTGGCCACTGTGCATGGGTTTGGTTTTGGAAGGACAAATGAGTGTTCTAAAAACAAACTGAAAATGATTGTAGCAAACACAGGAAAATAACACCTTAATAGGATTCTAAAAACATTTGACTTTTTAAAATTTTTGATTGTTATAAAAACTGGGAAACAAAAATTTTCGAATGGAAAAATCTTTTCGACAATAGAGAACTTTGACGGAATAAAAAGGTTTATTGAATTAATTAAGAGATTATTAATGCAACATTGTATTAAAGCAGTAAATATTTATGACATACTTAAAAAATTTTATTTCAATTATGTTTACATTCAAAACGACATTAAAATGAGACTAAAAACGAATGCAGTTGTTTTAAAAGCATTTGTTGTATTCTATTAAATTTATAACTTCGCTTCTGGTCGTTTTCTGTTGTATAAACTAAAATAACCAATAGATTTGTTGTATTTTCAACTAAATTTCGTTCTCTTATCTCCCTAATGCTTATACACCTTGTTAGTCACATTTCCATAAACTAAACTAAGCTATTACTAAAAGTTGGTTTGTTTTCCTTCATATTATTTTTGTTTCGAATTAGTTTGCTATGATTTTTTGTGATAGTAATTTTTTTTTTTTTTAATATTTGCATATGGAATTTGGTTGTTGTGGCTTAGAAAATTGGACGGAAACTGTGTTTTCTAACTACAATTTATAGTTTTGACATTTCACCTATTTTATGAGGGACATTTTCACAAAAGTCTCAAACACACTAAACCATAGTTAATATTCAAATAAATAATGAATGTTGGCATAAATGAACAGTTTTAGATAACATTCGCTTTAAAAAAAACTTTTAAAATACAAGTTTTAAAGAAAACATTAACTACACAATTTTATTTAAATATTAGTTTTGTTAGAATGGGTTTTGTTACGACATTTTGGCTAGGAGACTTAAAATTTATGCCAATAATTCGAAATTTTGCCTGTTTTCCCTATCAAAAAATTTCGTTATGGAAATCCAGTTTGATAATGTCCGATTTTTTCCAGAAGCAAACTGCTGTCAATCCACTTCTAGAGGAATAAATAAATAAAAATAAATTGTGCCATATCACACTAATAACCCGTTCTTTTCCACACGGGATTTTTTTTTGGAAAAATTATAGGTAGTCGTTGTTTTTTGGTCATATCTCAGACATTTGTCGACCGATCTTGCTGAATTTCACTAGCAAGAAATTGTGGACTATATGTGACATAAATGTAAAACAATCAAGCCGCTATCATGTCTGGAGTCTCCGGAAAACACCTATCAGACGTAAGACGGACAGACGGACATCGTTAAATCAATTTCTCTCCTCATAAGGACCAAAAATATATATACTTTATAGGGTCTAAGATCAATATTGTAGAAATTACAAACAGAATGACAAACTTATATATACCCTTTTCCACCTGTGGTGAAGGGTATAATAATAGCTTAAATCTTAACCTTATTAACAAAATTATTTTGATAAAAGATTTTTTATAAGAAATACTTAAACTATTGAAATAACTAATAAAATGATCTCACAACCTATTTATAAATAAATACATATTATATATTAATTATAATATACATATAATATATATTTATAAATTATTTTTTATTTGCTCGAGGATTGTTAAGTTTGGTACCTATGTTTTTGATTTTTTACTAATAAACTTCAAATAATAAATAATTTATGCATTTTTATTTATTGCAATTACATAATTTATAAAAAAAACTATTAAATCTATCAGTTAACCGATCAAACCGAACAAAATTAACCGATTATTAACCGACTAAATCAAAACCACGATTAATTAATCGAGCGATTAGCCGATTAAAGCAAAAGCCCGATTAAATGAATACTCTTCTTTTTGTACAAAAATACTTTTTGTATTAAAGAACACTTCTTTTAAGGAATACTTTAATAAATTAAACTTTTTGCCGATAAGGAGATTTTATATTCAAAGAAAACTTTTTTAAAAAAGAAAACTTTTTGAAAAAAGAAGGGTATTTGTTAAATATTGAACTTTTTGTCAAAATAAGGATACCTACTTAATAAAAAATATGAATATTTGTGAAAGAGGTAATTTTTGTAAATAAGAGCGTGTGTGAATCGGTAGCAAAGTAATCATGGAAGTAAAATTTTCAGACTGTTAATAAAATATCACTAGCCCTGGGGGCAAGTATAAATGTTCACATTAGCGCAGAAATTCTTGACAATTTTAATTAACCATAGAACTTTGCTACCGTTTCACACACGCCATTAGTAACTTTTTTGCGAAAAATAGCTTTTTTGTAAAAACTTTTTGTTTTATTAAAAAAATTTAAATTTTTGAGAAGCGAACAAAACCTTTTGTGAAAAAAAGGAATAGGACTTAGGATTAGAAAAATGTTATAATGGAAATGCAAAAATAAAATTGTGTATACCCTTTTTCACCACAAGTGGTAGGAAAAGAGTTATGAACCCAAATGTGGAACAACCTCCTTTAAAAATTTACATTATTGTTAGAAAAACTAACATAAATTGTTGACAGAATGACTGGAAATCATACTACACAGAAAAAATTATTTTTCCAATTCAAACAAAAAATTTGTAGAATCAAAACATTTTTTGTCTGAAATCGGTCCTACAAATAAATTTGCATATTTAAACAATTTATTTGCATTTCAATTATTGAAAAAAAACACTGATTTTTTCAAACAAATAATTTAACTAAATCAAACAAAAAGTTTACTGAAATTCATATAAATTTCTAACAAATAATTTTGCTGAATCAAACAAAAAAGTTTTTGCACAAGCAATGACGCGCACACAAGCAAGCACTGTTTGAGAAGTTGAAGGCAGAGCAGAGAGGCGGCTGGCTTTGAGACACATTTTTTTTGTTGGTATAATTTTTGAACCAAGTCTTGTTTATACACACAATGCTTTTCTTCATCACTCACTTTTGCTGTATCCTTTCCTTGGCTAAAGAAGAAGAAATGTCACCAAAAACGGTAGCATACCGACTCGGTATGTTTTTCGTCATCATTTTATTTTTGTATTTGATGTTTTTAACTATACAGTTTTAAACAAATGAATACGGGATTTTGTTTTTCATTCTTTTTTAACAACTTTGAAACCAACCAAAAATATATTTTGTTTGTTTTAATGTTGTTGTTTCTGTTGTTTAAACAGAGTGAAACGTTTTTTTCTACCTGGTATTGGTGACGCACGCTATTTTATCATCTTTCTTATTGTTGTACTTTTTTAAAGCGTCCAAAGATAAGCTGTGTTCACATTATGTGTATTTGTCATGTGGAATGTCACTTTTTCACATGTTAAATTTGTACATATCGTCTGAACCCCTCCAAACAATATCATGTGTTATTTCTCTGTGTGCAGTACACATGACATTTTTTATTTAGAACGAGTTCTATTTTGAAGTGACAAACCATCTGACATCAGCTGTTTTTTATTAACAAAATTTTGTGGCGGCAAAAATTAATTGAAATTTTAATAAATATAAATTATAATCAATTTACAAGATTTTGTTTGTCGTGCTAAATTCTTAATAATTATAATAGTAAATAAAAAATAACCAATTTTATAATTGAAAATGGAGGGAAAAATTGAAAAGGAATTAACAAAAGTAAGTACATATGTATTTTTTTTATGACAATTTCCATATTTATTTTTATGTTTTTCCAGTTGGACTGGTGTAAAGAATCGGTACTACAGTTAATAGATATGTGGCAAGAGAAGGAATGCTTGTATAACCCGCGGAATAAGTTCTACCACAATAAGCATGCCAGGTACGCAGCGCTCAATGATATGGCTGACAAGTTAAAAATTTTCAATTCATCTATTGGGCCTAATGAAGTTAAGGTAAAGCATTGGGCAATTGTTGTTTGTAATAAATGTAATGCAATATATTTCCAGAATAAAATAACATATTTGCGCGGTCAATATAGCCGAGAAATTGCAAAAGCAAAAGAAAAAAGAAGTGGGGCCGGAGCAGATGATGACTATTCGATCAACCTTTCGTTCCATATTAAAATAAAACTTTTTTAGCACAAATTAAATTTGTATACACTCAGCTGTTTTAAGACTGTTTTTTTTTTTTTTTGATAGGTTATGTCAAGTGTACTTTACATACCAACATGTGAACGTGTAAATTACAAACCATATGTAAAACATAAATTTTGACATACACATGAAATTACATGTGTGTAGAAAAGTGACATTCCATATGACAAATACACACAATGTGAACACAGCTATAGACTGTATGTGTTTTTAGTTGTTGTTCTTATATTTCACATAAAGAAGTGTGCTTACGACAAAGATGCCCAGTAGTGGCTGATATCAGCAAATGAAACTCACACGTATACTTACGCTCTTTTGTTTGATCGTCAATCAACCAATAGGAAATCAGCATGTTGAGTGCGAGAGACAAACTACACTGGCAGAACTTCTGTGTCTTATTTTAATCGTCATCGAGACTGCTGTGAGTTAACACATAAATTGAAATTATTGCGATTTATTAATGATGTCAGTCGAAAATTATTTTATGTTACAAAATGCTTTTGATGACATGCAATGTCTTATTTGTCATAAGACATTTAAAAAAACTAAGAAATATAATTTAAAAAAACATTTTGAAGATGTTCACAAAGACATGAATTATTTGCAAATAAATAAATAAATAAATACATTCACAAAGAGTATTACTAAATTAAGGAAAAAATATTGTATTCTATTAATTTGTAATTTTCAAATAATATCTACATTGTTTTGCATTTAAGCTAACGATATGTGTTTTGTTTGTGAAAAAAATTCTTTGTACCTGAAAAGGGTCACTTTTACTTTCGTTAAAAAGACGTACCTAAATGCAGAAATTATTAAGAAAAAATAGCCACAATAATTTGTTGGTATTTTGTGCTTGTAAAAATATTTTTGTTTCTGTACCAATCGCGTCGGTGGGTTTTTTTTCTTTGAAAACACTTTTCTTAAGTAAGTAAAAATATTTAAAAAACAAGTTAAAAAAAGTCTTGTTTTCCTACAATTTATGTGTAAACCTATACACATAAAAGCAAATGTGTATGTATTATAGATATATATATACCAATCAATACATTCATCAAGAGTATTACTAAAATAAATACATTCACCAAGTGTATTACTTAAATATGTACATTCATTAATTTTAAATTTCCCTTTTGTTAAACAAAGAAACAGAAAAAAAATGACAACACCCGCCACACATGTGCTTTCGTCGCAATCTCGCTGACGACTAAATAAAATGAATAGCAAATTGTTTTCTTCCAGTGTTTTTTCGTCACTCTCACCAATACTACTACCGTGGGCATCAATGCTTTAGTTCAAAGATGCCCAGTAGTGGCTGATATCAGCAAATGAAACTCACACGTATACTTACGCTCTTTTGTTTGATCGTCAATCAACCAATAGGAAATCAGCATGTTGAGTGCGAGAGACAAACTACACTGGCAGAACTTCTGTGTCTTATTTTAATCGTCATCGAGACTGCTGTGAGTTAACACATAAATTGAAATTATTGCGATTTATTAATGATGTCAGTCGAAAATTATTTTATGTTACAAAATGCTTTTGATGACATGCAATGTCTTATTTGTCATAAGACATTTAAAAAAACTAAGAAATATAATTTAAAAAAACATTTTGAAGATGTTCACAAAGACATGAATTATTTGCAAATAAATAAATAAATAAATACATTCACAAAGAGTATTACTAAATTAAGGAAAAAATATTGTATTCTATTAATTTGTAATTTTCAAATAATATCTACATTGTTTTGCATTTAAGCTAACGATATGTGTTTTGTTTGTGAAAAAAATTCTTTGTACCTGAAAAGGGTCACTTTTACTTTCGTTAAAAAGACGTACCTAAATGCAGAAATTATTAAGAAAAAATAGCCACAATAATTTGTTGGTATTTTGTGCTTGTAAAAATATTTTTGTTTCTGTACCAATCGCGTCGGTGGGTTTTTTTTTCTTTGAAAACACTTTTCTTAAGTAAGTAAAAATATTTAAAAAACAAGTTAAAAAAAGTCTTGTTTTCCTACAATTTATGTGTAAACCTATACACATAAAAGCAAATGTGTATGTATTATAGATATATATATACCAATCAATACATTCATCAAGAGTATTACTAAAATAAATACATTCACCAAGTGTATTACTTAAATATGTACATTCATTAATTTTAAATTTCCCTTTTGTTAAACAAAGAAACAGAAAAAAAATGACAACACCCGCCACACATGTGCTTTCGTCGCAATCTCGCTGACGACTAAATAAAATGAATAGCAAATTGTTTTCTTCCAGTGTTTTTTCGTCACTCTCACCAATACTACTACCGTGGGCATCAATGGCTTACGATCAAATAAAAAAATGCAAAAAACGAAAACATTAAAGAGCGTTAAAAATTTCATACAAAATTATGACAACTTGAATCCAATAACGCGTAGGTATATTATAATTTTGAATAGTTGTCAATATTTTTGTTGGTTAAATAAAAATCAAACAAAAATATTAAATGAATTAGTCAAGGTATATTTATAGCAGGTAGTCTCGGAAAGCCAGCTGTCGATTTTTTATTTGCTTGTTTTGCGATACAAACTGTCAAATGTTGTATAGTAAACATGTAAACAAGTTTTTTTTCTCTATCTTTTGTCTTGTTTGTCTCTTATCAACCCCTTTGCTGTTTGACAGTTCGTATCGCATAACAACAATAAAAAGCCCTGTTGTTTGTTTTATTGTACAATTGTTGTAATCTCGCGGCTACCTGCTATAAATATACCTTGGAATTATCAAAAAGTAATTTCAATTTTTGGGAATACAAAATTTTAATTTCAAAAGATTTTGTTATTCGTGCTTAATTCCCAGTTTTTATTACTGATAAAAACACTTGAAATTTATTGTTGATGGGATAAGCTATTCCTATGCGCATTTCACTGGTTGCTTAGGCCAGATCATCAGGAAACTTCATCCATAACGTTTTAGAAAAACTAAAGATATTAAACCAAATAAAACTGTTAAGCGTATAAGACTTATAGCAACAGTTCTACTTGTAATAATATCAAAGCTTAAACAAAACACATCAACAATAAACAGTGGGTTTATCTCATCTTACATTCCCCACTACAATTAGTTGAAATTCTCTCAACATTAATTGTAGTTGTAAGTAGGTTAAGAAAAACAAAATAAAAACAACAACAACAACAACTTTACAAAGCAACCAGTGAAATGCGCATAGGAATAGCTTATCCCATCAACAATAAATTTCAAGTGTTTTTATCAGTAATAAAAACTGGGAATTAAGCACGAATAACAAAACCTTGGAATTAGTATAAAAAATTCTCGAAATTAAAAAAATGTTCAAGCAAGCGTTTGTTTAAAAATAATTCGCAATAGTTTTTTCTGTGTGCTAGGTATATTTTGATAAGATCGGCCTATAACTTTCCATAGGCCCAATATAAAGAACACTTTTGGAAAACGTTAAAATACGCCTTAGCCCGCAACAAATTTAGATATTGTGGTAAAACTTGGTCGAATTTAGCTTTACATGTCCAGAAATAACACTGTGCAATTTTGTGATAACCGCTCCTTGATTTACCATAGGTCCTTATAAAGCAGCCTTCGAAAAAGCAATTGAAGAAGCATTAAATTCTAAAAAAATGTGTTAAAGTTTTGTCCAATTATTTGCGATAGTTCCAAAAAAAAAAAATTCGCCCCGGAAAATTACTTTACACTTAACAATATTTCTCAAGCAAATCATGATATATTTTATTTAAATTAGAAATGAAATTATAATGCAGTGAGGTCGTTTTAAAAATATTGGCTTATAATTTATAGATCGCATATTAAGCCCACTCCTGAATTGTTCGTATTCTTAGGTGGAGGGTGTTAAAGATTTGGCAAAGCCGAATATAGAACTCCTTCCTTTTTTTTTATAAAATTATTCAAAACATTTTAATTTAAAAAAAAACGTTGATATTTTTGTAAAAATTTAAGTTTTAAGTTTTTGTACTTTTTTTTAAAAAAAAAGAAGACTGTTTCAAAAAAAAAAGTTATGAAAAAAGGGAACTACTAAAAATTAAAACTTCTAACAAATAAAGAACGTATCTTGAAGGGAATTTTTCAGGAAGAAGATAACAAAAGAAAACTTAAAATACCTACGTTAATCAATATACAAACATGTTTTCTTGAAAAAGTCTACTTTTTCTTGAAAAAATCTGCCTCTTATTAAAAAAAACTTCGTACAGCTACCCACATAATAGTTTAGTGTTTCAAAATAATATGCTTGGGATGCATTTTTTTTTTTCTTTTTGAATTTGTATACATATTATTTTTTACTCAAATCTTTATTCCCTCTATACCCCAACCAGTGTTGCCAATTTAGCCATTTAGTGGCTAGATTTAGCTATTAAAAAATGAGTTTAGCCATTAGCTATTTTTTTTTAGCCATTTTTCAACTTGTTTAGCCATAAAATTATTTTTTGCCGTTTTTCTTTTAAAAGAATAATTTTTATTTTATTATAAAAATTTATAAAAGTAAAATAAACATTTTTAACAATTAAAACGCCTTTAAATTAAATCACAACTCTTACAATGTTGAAAATCGCTATAAACTATGATTATGAAAAATCTTTAAAAAAAAAAGGAAAACTATTCCAATATTAAATTTATAAAATGGATCAACACAAACGTCGGTGTTTCTTTCTGGTTGCAAGTATTTCAATAAAGAGATGCAGGCGACAACAAATTTTTTTTAGAAATTTCAGAATTGACTATAAAGTTGCTCTCATTTCCATGGTCTAATGCTTAAGTAGAGAGGGTATTTAGCCAAGTAAATATTGTTAAAAGTAATTTGAGAAATAGGTTACATTTAGCAACCGTTAATTCAATTTTAATTTTCAATTAGGTAAATATTTTTACCATAACAATAAAATATTTATAGCAACACCACAATAGTAGAGATGGTACTATGCGCTTGTGTTGATGTTTGTAACACCTTAAAATATTGGTCCTAAGCCTAGGGTTGCCATCCGTCCTCTTTTCCCCGGACACCGTCCTCTTTTTTTGGGTATCCGGGGCAGTCCTACTTCTTTTTCATCAAGTGTCCGGGGTTGTCCGGCTTTTTACACCTTCATTGAAAATTTGTTCCTGCATTTAAACTTTAAATCACAGTTCACAAAATTCATTAAAAAAAAGATTTAGGTGCACGGGTTTTTTTTAAGATAGTTATGATTTAATTTTTGGGGACGTAACGTGACAAAAAGAGTACTTTTCTTTGAATGTGCCCAAAATGGAGCTCCCTAAAAAATGCAACAAATAAGCAAAAGCAACCTTATCAATGTCGTTACTTTTGCTCAAATGATTATATTAAAATTTTATTTTAAGATTACTTTTGGAAAGAAAAAAAAAATAATATCTTCAAAAAAGCACATCCTTCAAAGTTTTAGGATTTTTAAAAAACAGTTTGAAGTATTATATAAAAAAAATTCAGCAAAAAAATAGGGGTTTGACTTAGTCCATTTTTAAAATGTAATATTTTGCATAGACATTTTTTTCAATATATTCTAGCCTCTAGTATTCTCTTTAAACTGACAAAAATCATCTTCGTATGTAAAGTAGTTTTCGAGATATTAAAAGAATAAACTCAACACATTCGGCTTATTCGTCGAAGTTATGACAATTTGAATATGACATAACTCTTAAAAAAAAAATTAAAAAATGGTTTTTCGTTGATATATGTTCTTTATGGGATCAAATAAACCCTCTCGCTAAATTACATTCAAATCGAAAGGGGTCGAGTCCCACTCTTGGTCGACTTGAGATGGAATTACCCAAATTAAGTTTTTGTGTACAAACAAATTTTGGTTGTTAATTTTTTTGCCGTCGTTAATTTAATTAATATTAGGTTGTTTAAAAGTGTCCTCTTTTTTTCGAACAAATGTCCTACATTTTTTATGCTGGCGTCCTCTTTTTCTCAAAATAGAAATGGCAAGCCTACCTAAGCCCACCTTTTCGTATACCGATTGACTCAGAATCACTTTCTGAGTCGAATTAACGATGTTTGTCCGGCTGGCTGGCTGGCTGTCCATGTAAACCTTGTGCAAAAAGTACAGGTCACAATTTTGGAGATTATTTGATAAAATTTGGTAAAAAGGTTCTAATTTGAATATGATACCCTACTTATAGTTGGGGTTGACCGACTATACTTTCTAACTTGTATTTTATTGTAGATCTGGACTCAAAAGGTAGGGTAAATATTGTCGTGATTATGATTTACGTTTAAATTATTTAATTCCTATGAGATAAACAATAACGAATTTATCGATGATTTAATTTTTTAAATATCTATCAAAATATTAATTTACGTTTATTCTTATTTATCAAGTTAATCTTAACTTGCAATTTCATCGTAAACAACTTTAAATGAATTATTTCTGTTTTGTTATTGAATTTTAATGTGTTTTATTTAAAAAAGCTTTTAGCCATTTTTAGCCATTTTTTTCCGTAAATTTAGCCATTTTTGGTCACCAAGTTTTGGCAACACTGACCCCAACTAACAATACGTTGACAAACGTAATTACATAATTTGCTTTTATTATGGCGTCAAATTGCTAAGTTGTTTGAAATTTTTCGTATTAACTTTTAGTCAGCTCTATATCTATATATTTGGGACACATTAATATTCCAAAAAAAAAAAAAACTACAAAAACATTAACAATAAAAAGAGATGCGATATTAAGGACTTTAGTATACACTAAATATTAAAGTAAAATAATGTGTGGCTTCAATTCTTTGGCGTTAAGTATAAAATGAATTTGTTAATTAGCAGCTGAGTGTTTGAATTAAATTAAACTCAATTGATTTTTTTAGCAAAATAATAGAAAACAAAATTGTTAGAGACTTCTTAATAAATATGTGAAAACAGGCATACAAATTTATTTCTTTCCTAAAAACTTTATCAAGAAATTTTAGGATGTGAATGATTGTATGTAGATCTTTATTTGGGTTGTGTCTTTGTGAAATAAATAATTGTCAGCAATGAAATGACAATGTCGCATTAATCATGTGATGCTAAATGCTATTTTTTCAGTTTGCATTATTTTTTTTGGCAATATGTAGTCAAAATTGCAACATTTCTACTTTATTTTCGTTCTTTCAGAAAACTATAATAAATGTTGATAAATAAGATTTTTTAAAGGAATTCCTTCGAAAAATAATGACATGAACAACACCTTCTTTTTTTTATTGGTTTGCAGTTTTGTAAGGGAAGGAAGTACAATACCCCCTTACAAACCTGCTTACAAGAGGCATGATTTTTATATGGCGACTTCCCACTTGGAACCACTTATTTTTTCCTCTCTGCTAAAAAACAATTTGAGGACTGATTGCGTTAAAAAAATGTAATTTCCATGTTCGGTAATATATCTGGAATGATCGTAAACCGATTTTAAAATCACTGCAATACACTCTGCTTCCATGTAAGGGAGTAACAGAAGCACTTAAAACATCGTTCGTGAATTTTTCTTTAAAATAATGATTTTAATTATTCACTTACAACTTAAGTTTTTATCTGGGATAAAGCGAAGTTATCATTAAATTAAAAATTCACTTAAGTAGTAGGGATATGTGTACTAAGTTTGTCATTGCACGTGAAACTATTTTAATATTTATCTAAGACCCCATAAAGTATATATATTCTAGATCGTTGAGTAAATCTCAGTCGATTTTGCCATGCCCATCTGTCTGTCCGTCTGTTGAAATCACTCCCACTTTTAAGCGTCTCAAAAGAAAATGTCAGTATTGTTGTCAAATTCTTTTCAGTTATACCAAGCAGGTTGGGATTGAAATCCAGCACAATCGGCTCAAGAGGAAAACAGGTATGTATCCAAATGTGGAACAACTTCTCTAAAAAATTGTTTATTATGTCATAAATAGTAACTTAAATGGTGGCAGTTAAGAAATTGTCAACAAAAGGAAGGAAACAATTTGAGCATATCTCATTTTTACGACTATTTCCACTCTATTTTATCTCAGGAAGACGTTGATTGTGATATCGTACTATCCTCGATTAATATTAATGATCCCTTTCGTGACTCACCTCTTGAGATGAGAGAACTTGATTTAGTACTAAAAGTGACAAAATTAAATAAGGCTCCTGGTCAGGACAGAACTAGTTACGAATTCTATAAAAACACCCCTTTATATTTTCGGAACGAGGTTTTAGCGCTAATTAATGTAATTTTCTTGCGAGAAAATATCCCAGACTCTTTTAGGAGCTCAATCATAATTCCTTTATTCAAAAAAGGAGACATTAATGTCGCTACAAACTATAGAGGACTGTCTCTTCTCGATTCTATTTACAAACTCTTCACGGGCATATGTATTACTTAATCGTATTAAAAGCTGGATAGATTGTCAAAATATTATCAATGAGTATCAAGCGGGAAGAATTATTATACCGTAGACAATTTATTTAATTTAATCAGCATTTAAACTTTAGTCAGAGAAAAAACACGCATGCTTCCTTCATAGACTTTTCCTCAGCTTTTGACTTAATTCCAAGAAATACATTGTTTTATAAGTTATGTCGTACAGGTTTGTCTACTAAAATAGTACGTATTTTACGGGGATTATACAATAACACTACTAGTCAGGTTTGCGATGGCAACACTTTATCTGACCCATTCACGGTCACTTGAGGCGTAAAACAGGGTTGTTTACTCAGCCCAGTTTTGTTCTCCCTCTACCTGAACGACCTTCATGACCACCTTCCAGGTGGCATCGCTATTGCTGGGACGGTTGTGAAGGTTTTAGTTTACGCCGAAAACATTGTTCTCCTTTCTGACTCTCCTAAGGTATTGCAGAATATGATTGATGCATTGTATGTTTATTGTTATCAGTGGTGTTTAAGAATTAATCTCGATAAGAACTGGTACAAGAGTCAGCCAAGGCCTTTATTGGAAGTTCGGTAACAATATGATTGATATTGTGAATGAGTACAAATACTTTGGTATCAAATTGACTTACAATTTGTCCTTTAGAAAACACCTCGTATCTAAACTTGCCCTATCTAAAACTGCGATAAATGCCACTTGGTTAAGCTATATCCACCATGGCAAGGTAAATTTTTCAAACAAACTTAAAATTTTCCATACCGCAGCAAAATCAATAATGTTTTATGGTGCCCAGGTATGGGGCTTTCTTAGCTTTGAGGGAATATATCTTCCCAAAATTACGCCTAATTATATGTTACATATTGAAACTGGCCTTCCCTCGCTATTTTGGAAGCTTTGAATTTGCATTTTAGTTATATAAGGAAGGTTTTTAGCCTACCTATTAATAGACTGCCACGATGGCTTGCTGAAGTGACCTTTCGACATAACACTTTTTCGCTGCCCCATTGGAAATCATTATGCAGTGAAATCGGCATAACTCAGGATATTGAGATTTGGAGGACTAATATTAAATTTTTTCACAACCGTATTCTTAAATCTTTAAGCATCAATGGATATGAGAAATTTCTTGGGAGTGCCAGAGACTCTACATTTCATGATACTTTTGCGATGGTAATTCAGCACAAGTTGTTAGCTTGATATTTAAATCTAGAGGAGGTCTTCTCAATTTAAACGCTAGTGCATTTAGTGGAAACAGTGTTGACATTTGTACACTCTGTAACTGTAATGAACAGGAAAACACATATCATTTAATTGGCAGATGCCTTATTTTTGTTAGTTACCGTTTAAATTTTCTTGGTAAAAGGTTTCTATCACTTGAAGAAGTATATAAAGTCTTAAATGGCAAGGATTACATGCGTCTTAGCAAATATTTGCTAAATTGTTTTAAATACAGGGACCTTATTATATCTGAATTTCATTAAACAAATTGTTATCCTATAAATAAGTAGTAAATAATTTATCTATTATAATTTTGCCAGTTAGACACACAAAATTTCATGTTATGTCTTACTATGATTTATTTAAAAAAAAAACTTTTAACATTGTTTTTATAATACATATGTAAGTTATTTTATTTTTCAATAAATCTAATAACTAACAAAAAATTCAAAATCGACTTTTTGTTTGATTACTATGAATGCCATTAAACTACATGTCTTGACAAAATTTTACACTTCTGCGATCAAAAATTACGCTTTTATTAAAAAAACAAGTAAGAGCGCTATGTTCGGCTGTGCCGAATCTTATATACCCTTCACCATTGTGCGAGCAGAATACAGAGCAACTAGACAAAACCTAAATAATTTCTACATAAACATACATATAAACAATACATAAAACTTCATTATAAATAAAATTTAAAAAGTTAAAACTGGTAAATATTTTTTTAAATCGTTTCAGAACATAAAAAAATTTAAAAAAAATTTTCTTTTTGAAAAAACAAGATTCGAACCAGGGACTCACAGTTTCTAACCTAAGCAAACCCCCTAGACAACTGGACCATGAAGGAACGTTTTATGAATATCATTAAAAGTAAACATGATCAGTTTACATGATGTTTTAGTTCACCTAAAACTTGGACTCAGGAAGATCTATGGTTGCCGAAAATGGGTATTTTTCAAAAAAAAATAATATTTTGGTCATAACTTTTTCGTATCTGAACCGATTTTCCCGAGTTTTTCAGAAAATATTTTCTATTAAAAATTTCCGATGTTTTGATATATAATTCATATCCTAAGGTCTTATGACAGCCCTAAAATATAGGTTTTTACAAAAATGTTGATGTTTTTTAGGCCATTTTGTGAGTATTTTACTCATAACTTGCCATTTTTTTTAACCGATTTGACAGATTTATATATCGACGTGTTAAAGAACAATTTTCAGTTAATTTGAACTATAAAAGTTTGACTCGGGATGATCTATGGTTCCCGATAAAGCGTATTAAAAAAAAAATTTTATTTTGGCCATAACTTTTTCGTACCTGAACCGATTTTTCCGAAATTTTCAGAACATATTTTCTCCAAAAGATTTCCGATCTTTTGATATATAAGGCGTAACCATAGGTCATATGACAGTCAAAAAAATCAGGTTTTTATACAATTTTTGTTATTTTTTGTACGGGAGGTACCACGCCCACTTGTTCAATCCCGCCCACATTTTGTGGGATGCTGTGTATTGATAACGTGTGTACCTAATTTGGAAACTTTGGCTCTTGCCGTTTTCAAGATATACAGAAATAAAAAATACAACAACAACAAGGGACTTTTGGGCAAAATATCTCCGTCATTTTTGGACCGATCTGGCTGAATTTTAAAAGCAAACTTAAACGGAGTATATGTGACATAAATATATATCAACCTAGTCCACATCATTTCTGGGGTTTTCGGAAAACCCATTTCAACATACACACGGAGAGATGGACAGACGGACATCGTTAAATCAACTTCGCTTTTCATAAGGACCCAGAATATATATACTTTATAGGGTGTAGGAACAATATTTTCGAACATACAAACGGAATGACAAAGTTATATATACCCTCTTACCTTCGGTGAAGGGTATAAAAAGAGTAATTTTTGGGATTTCAGTATTTTGGTCATAACTCTGCTATTTCTTAACCGATTTGACAGATTTATATACCGACGTGCTAAAGAAAAAATTTGCCAGTTATTTTGGTTATAAAACTTGGACTCGGGAAGATCTATGGTTCCCCAAAATGGGTATTTTTCAAAAAAAATGTATATATTGGTCATAACTTTTTCGTATCTGAACCGATTTTCTCGAGTTTTTCAGAAAATATTTTCTGTTCCGATCTTTTGATATATAAGGCGTAACCATAGGTCATATGAGAGTCCAAAAAATCAGGTTTTTATACAATTTTTGATATTTTTTGTACGGGAGGTATCACGCCCACTTGTTCAATCCCGCCCACATTTTGTGGGATGCTGTGTATTGATAACGTTAATGTGTGTACCTAATTTGGAAACTTTGGCTCTTGCCGTTCTCAAGATATACAGAAAAAAAAATACAACAACAACAAGGGATTTTTGGGCAAAATCAGAGGCAGTCGTGGTTATTTGGTCATATCTCAGCCATTTGTGGACCGTCTTGCTGAATTTCAATAGCAAGAAATGGTAGACTATATAAGACATAAATGTAAAACAACCTAGTCGCTATCATGTCTGGAGTATCCGGACTGACGGACAGACGGACGGACAGACGGACATCGTTAAATCAACATCTCTCCTCATAAGGAGCCAGAATATATATACTTTATAGGGTCTAAGATCAATATTATAGTAATTACACACGGAATGACAAACTTATATATACCCTTTTCCACCTGTTGTGAAGGGTATAAAAACAAATTGACGTAACTACAAGTGTGTTTATTTTATCAATACAAAATGACGTAACTACACATTTTTTCCAACAAAATATAATGAAATGGCTTTTTTCAAAATATACAATATTATTTCCACATTAAGAAACTTTGGCTTAAGCGACTTTAACCCATTTACGCCCGCTGTGCCAATTTGGGAATACTTCATTATTTCCGGCTTATGACAAAGTTTTTGACATTATTCAATATATGATTACCTTATTGATAAACTAAAATTTCTATAATATCAAAAAATTTTTTTTTTAAAACTTTTTTTTTAAAGTGACCGTAGTGCCAATTTGGGTACACCTCTTTAATTCCAAAAAAAAAAAAAAAAAAATTTTTTGTTTTTTGTTTATATGTAATGAATTAAATAATAAAATAAACAATATTTTATTTTTTGTCCGGTAGTTTTTGTTTGGGCTTAAATAGGTTAATATCAAATTGAGTAATTCAATTTCTTTGTACGACTAGAATCCCTTTGAGACAGAAGTGACTAGCGAAAATTGCATGCTTTTTCAACTTTAAAGAAAGTAATGGGCATAATTATGAGTGTCGTTGTCATTTTCGAAAATAACTCGACATTACTACACAGTGCCCCGGTAGGCTAGCTATTATGTAGTGTGTTAGTCTATCAGCGCCGGGATTGCGGGCTCGATTCCCGCCAGACACTCTGGTTTCTTTTCTGCAGACAAGCGTAGAGCTTCGCAGGATTAGCTTAGGGAATTTAAAAAATAACAAAAATAAAAAAAATTTATAATGTTATAAATTATGACTCCGATAATTACATTTGGGATGAAACTTTAGAAAATCTGGTACCATCGACATTTGCAACAATTATCGTAAAATATTTAAGAAGTGATCTTTATTAATTCCCTGACATGCACCACATTATTCTCTATTCTGATGGTTGTTTTTACCAAAATAGAAATGTGGTTCTGTGGACTTTACTTTCTTTATGCGTAGAAGCAAACAGCACAATAGAGCACAAATACTTGGAAGTTGGTCACGCTCAAATGGAATGTAATTCAACCCACATTTTGATTGAAAGGAAAATTTAAAATAAGCAATTGTTTCACCTTTCGAACTTGGAAGAGCCCGAAACCTTTCAAATAATCTTAAAATGCATTTACATAGATGGGTGTATATAAAATAATTTTTATTAAAAAAAATTTTAATAAAAATATATAACCGAATAAACAAACTCAAATTTAAAATAAAAAACGTTTAATTTTAAATCCTTATGTTGAACTTAATTAAATCAATAAACTCAATATTTTTATAATCAATTATTAATTCGTTTACCTTTTTTAAGCCGAAAATAGACATTTTATATTTTATAAAATACTTCAACTATATGTTTAAACTTATTTGTTGTAGATATGTCTTTTTGCATTTCAGGAAAATTGAAGTTAAAAAGGCGTATCTAACATATATCTTCAAATAATAAAATTTTTTTGGTATAAAAATAAATTTGTCGGTGTGTTTAAGGTAAAATTAAAAAAAAAACTTCGTTAAAAATGTTTAAAGTTTTCATTTTACAAAGTTGTTTGCTTCTCCTGTAAAATTATATTTTTGTTAGTTACTTTTTGCATTTAAGCTAACGATATATTCATTCATTCATGGTGTCAGTATGCACGGATTGACATAAGATTTTGCACAAGTTCGAACTATATGACTAGAAACCGTACTACAAAGTTATGTGATGATCAGTTCATTATTAAACATATGCCCAATATATAGCCCTCTTGAATTAAACACTTTGGTACGCCTAAAACTATAATGAATAATGCTTTTATAGTCAAATTTGATTTGTCATAGTTTTCACAATATTAATCACACTGCAACTCTCTTATTGATGTAAACTTAACGTTTACATAAATGTAAGATTTCACGGACTATGTGCACACATTTGTTGCAAATTCTTAATGACTTATGAATCTTAGAGTTAAATTTTTATTTATTGACACATAAATTCCTATAGAAATCTGATCCAATGTTTTCAAAAGCCGAAAC
Source organism: Pollenia griseotomentosa (assembly GCA_963931875.1). Taxonomy (NCBI): domain Eukaryota; kingdom Metazoa; phylum Arthropoda; class Insecta; order Diptera; family Polleniidae; genus Pollenia; species Pollenia griseotomentosa. The sequence continues at coordinate 86,240,703 of OZ007563.1, forward strand.
AAGCCAACAAATTAATTATATCGACCCTATTCAATACAACAAATCGCTGCAACACTGAAAATGTTTTAAATTTTAAAGCAAGTACGTATATTAAGCGCAGTGTTAATAGGAAATTATAACGTTTCAAGCAGCATAGGACACAATCAAATTATTCATGGTCAAAATCGGAAGGCAAGTTATCTCACGCAACGAAGCTTACAAATGGTAGCCTCGTTCATGCAATTAAACCTCTGTAGAGCTTTTTCTTTGGGGTTGCATTAAATCGGTGGTTTATACCAATAAGCCAACATCATTAGAAGAGCTGCATGGTGGCTACAAAATTCAGCCGATTTGCTCGAGTAAAGGAAAATTGGGTCCAGTGTAGCCACTCGTGCCAGCGCTTCTCTGGCGAACATTTAAACGATTTCATATTCTATTAATAATGGGATTGGGTGTACTTTTATTTGAAATAAAAACTATTTCCATAACTAAACCATAATTTAAAAAACAAAATGCCTCGCTCTTAATGAAAACCCCTTAATGCGTTAAATAAATATTTCTTAAATAAATAACTCTAAAACGTGCGCACTATATCTCAATAAAAAACATTTTTATTTATTTTAAATTGAGAACAGTAAATAAGGTTGTTACATAAAAATAAATTCTTAACTATAAAAGTGACTGTTTTTGCCTCAATCAGTATCAGTTAATTTTTAATACGCGAGCTCGAAAAACTAAGTTGAGAAAATGAATAAATTCTCAATGTTCCTGTGCTTTATGGTCACCATTGCTGCAGTAGGGGCAACTATATACAACCAAATTTGCCCTGATGGCATACAACAGGCTACTTGTTTTGATAACAAAATAGTAAGTTTTAGTTTTCGTTTCGCAACTCCTATAATAAAATAAATGCGCATAAAAAATGTTTTCTCATGTAGTATTTTGAAGAGAACTGTCCACCTGGTGTTAAAATACGTAATTTAACCGATACCGAAAAAAAAGTTTTAGTTAAAGCTCACAATGAGAGGCGTAACTACATTGCTAGTGGTAATTGTACTAAACTCAGTCCTGCTTGCCGTATGGTTAAAATAAATTGGAAAAACAGTTTGGCTGAAGCTGCTGCCTCTGATATTCGAAAATATAAAACGGGCACAGACCTATGCAACAACACTGCTGCTTTCAGAAATGCTAAACAAAGCATTGCCAGTTGGATTTTTCCTGGAACTGCTAATGAAACTAGGGATATGACCTTAGCCGTTGAATTGTTTTACAAAGAAGTTGAAAATGTCAATCAAACCGTCATTGACTCTTATCCTGCAAGTTATAACGGACCGTAAGAATCAACATTTTTTATACATACATACATATGTTTGATGAGCTCTTTTTCTAGTAAAATTGATAGTTTCACGCGCATGATGATTGATCGCACCAGAGCTGTTGGTTGTGCTATTGGCGCTTTCCCTATTCTAGGTAGTATCAAGTATTATATGTTGATGGTCTGTAACTATGCCATACCTAACCTACAGGGTTTGCCTGTTTATGTTAAATGCGATAGAGCTGGTGAAGAATGCAAAAAAAGAAGTACAAATTATTTCAATTTGTGTGCTGCTCATGAAAATTAAGCAGTTTATTAATCGATATTTCGGATTAATCAGAATTTTGATTATTTGCATAATTAAAAATTGATTTTATTTTTAAAGTTGTAAATTGTTGACCTTTAGTTTTGTTGTTTGTTAATTTTGTTCGGCATTAGGTCATGAGTTAAAACAAATTTTTAAATAGAAAATAGGTATAAACATATTTTGTTTAAAAATTATGAAAAATAAGATACTATTTGAGGGTATAAAAAGCCATAAGAATTGTATGTACGTTCCTGCCACTGTGCACACTATAATAATTATGTAAAGTAAATGCAGAATTTATATCTTTTAAAATAGTAAATTTTATTATTCTTAATTTTGATTAATAAAATTATAATACGGAAATAACAAAATAAATATAATTATTTGCTCTTAATAACTACATAGTCATATAGCCTGATAATCACCCTTCAGTAAATGGCCTTAATGATTTTGATTAATTATAATAAAATTGAGTCCACTAATAAGACATTTGATTTACCAAACTTTTGATTATTTCAATAATAACAGGGCTTACTGAAATAAGATCATATGCAGGCACGCTACGCAGGCATTTAAGTTCATCGATTAATACTCTACACCAGAGGCCCGCAAAAGTACTACACCATTATTTTTTTCTCACAATAACATTCGCTCTCACTTTGTAAAAAAACAAACAAACATTCAAACAAGAAGGTTCTGTTGACGATTGTTTTAGAATTCCACTGCGAGAAATGTTAAAAGAAGAATGGGAATTTAATTTCTTGTTTGCCGAAATTTTTTTGGCAAGCCCGAAAGGTAATAAAATAATGTTTTTTTTTTTGAAGAATCGTTTAAGTTTTATGAACGCAAGTAATTAATTTCAGAATTTATTTTTGTTTCAAAGGATTAACACGTTTTAATGATATTATAGTTTTTTTTTTATTTTTCTTAAAGAATGTGATTTATTTAATTTTAATGATTTTTTTTTGTTTTTTTATTTATATAAAACATACGCTTATGTTTTGAGTTTTTACATTAACAGCCAGATTAATTTTAAAAACAAGAAAATAACACAAAAATTTTTTTAAATGCTTCTGAGAGGGAGAGTTATTATTCTCTCACAAAAAACAAAAAGTATGCATGTATGTGTTGCCAGGCTCTGCTCTACACTGAACCGCCATGCATACACTCCTGGGAAATATGAAAAAGGGCAATATTTAACAAAAAATTTATATTTTTAACACTATTTTTAAAAAAGTATATAACCCTACTTTTAACCAAAACTGGTTACTTTTTTTCTCAATGTGTACTTGTGTTCTTTGTTTCCATTTTGGTTACTTTTTTCACAATAAAAATAACCAATTTTTTGTTTTTGAGCAAGAACTACCCGCTCCGCTTTTTTGACCTTTAAAAATTTTTTTTTTTTTTTTTTTTTCTCATTATTTATTTATTGAATCTTCATATATTAAATATGAACTAACAATAATTAATCAAATCTTAACCTAATACGTTATTTTTTGTCCTGCCAGTGCCAGACAAAAATTTTCTCATCACGGGTTCTGTTCACTTATATAAGTGTTTATCGCTCATCTAATTGGATTAGTGCTGCAGTGTCTCTTCTTCTTTAGCGAGTGTGGCCGCCATGATTTAAAATATTTCGAGCTAGTGGATTTGGATGTTGTTCGAGCCTTTTTAAATATTTTACTGCATTTTTTGTTATAGTAGTTTTGACTAATGGAACATTGAGATCCTTGTGAATATTTGAGTTTTTTACATACCAAGGGGCAGCTGTGATTATTCGAAGAATTTTATTTTGGCGTCTTTGAATTTTTTCTATATTAGAGGCCGAGGCAGTGCCCCATAACTGAATACCATAGCACCAGATTAGCTTTAAGATTGGCTTAAGATCGAGACTAAGGACAGAGTTTCTACCAATAAGCCAATGAATTTGAATGGCTTTTAGTTTCATTTGAGTTAATTTTGCCTCTATATGGCATTTCCACGTTAATCGCCGATCCAGATGTATACCGAGATATTTTACATGCGAATGTTGAGGAATTATTTGATTGTTGATTGTTATATGGGGGCAAGATTCCCGGCGCAAGGTGAATGTTATATGCACGCATTTTTGCTCATTGACCATTATCCTCCATTGTCTTAACCATATTTCTAGTTGAAATATATGATGCTGTAAGTAACGAGATGCTTCATAACGGTTTTCGTGGACGCTTAGAAAAGCTGTATCGTCTGCGAATGATGAAGTTTGGGTGTAGTTGCTTGTTGGCATGTCCGAAGTATAAATTAAGTATAATAGAGGGCCCAGGATGCTGCCTTGTGGGACTCCAGCACCAATGGGCTGAGGTGAACTTAAGAAATTTCCTTCTTTAATAATAAATTGACGACCGACTAAGTAGCTTTCTAGCAGCTTGTGTGTGTTTGCTGGTAAATTTTTCTTCAATTTATGTAATAAGCCTTCATGCCAGACTTTATCAAAAGCTTGCGAAACATCGATGAAGAGTGCTGAGCAATATTTTTTTTCTTCAAATGCTTTTCTTATGACATTAACTATTCGATGAGTCTGTTCGATTGTGCTGTGTTTTCTTCTAAATCCGAACTGATGGTTTGGAATACATCTATTTTCACTTAAAATCGGTGTTAATTTTGAAACTAATAATTTCTCAAACAGCTTATAATTGATAATAAGCTAATAGGCCTATATGACTCCACTTTTGTATGATCCTTACCTGGCTTTGGTATCATGGTAACTAAGGAAACCTTCCATTTTTGAGGATAGTATTCGAGGCGTAAAATAGCATTAAAAATAAAAAGAATAATTTTCTTTGCTGTGCGAGGTAGCTCTAAAAGCATTTTATTACTGATTTTATCAATACCAGGTGCCAGGTGTGTTTGGTATTTGTGCATCTTAAACCAATACTTTTTCATCTACTTAAAAATAATTTTTTTAGAAGCTTAAACTTTTATAGACTATCAAGTGTAAATGGCCATTATCTGCTACTCTTCATGCTTCATATGGCTAACTGAAACACTTTTCTAGATAAACGATAAGGTCAAAGGCTCTTCCGGTCCGATCCCGTTTAATATCAGTATATTCCAATGGACACTAAGCATCTATAAATAAAAGATCTACCGTAAAATTTAGCTTAATTTTGCACTTTGATAATATAACACACAGTAAGAGCTCTTCATATAAAAAGAATGAAAGCTATAGCTTATAAAGTTTTTGAAATTGACGAAAATAAGTTTAAACTTTGTATAGGACGTGCAACTTCCACTAAAAATTTCGAAAAATTGTATAGCCTATTGTTTTTTCCAGAAATCAGTCCAGCGGCTAATGAGCCTACAAGATACAAGCAAACACAATTTCTTTTTTAGACATATTTTTAAACTGAAGTGCGAAAAAAGTAGGACTTTTGATACAAAATAATTTTGGTTACTTTTTTTCGCTTTTGGTTACTTTATTTTTACATTTTGGTTACAAAATTGTTTTGGTCGTGGCAACGCTGATCACTACTATAGCAAATACGAATATAAGGGGAAAAGGGAAATGAAGGTTAATTCACACTAGGGAAGCCAAACGGAATCGATTTTAACAAATCCCGGGATTTTTGAATTTTTAAAAAAGAATACTAAATATAACAATTCATAAGCAACTTTTTTTTAATTACCTAAGTTTTATTTATTTTTGAATTTTTAAAAAAGAAAAATTAACTGAACATTTTTTACGCTTACTACGTTTAAAACAAAATATTTTTGAAGTACATGTTAAAAAAATGTTTTAAAATTTTTTTATTGCATAACTGGATCGAATTAAAAACGTAAATTTTGAAAAAACATAAAAAAAACTGATTTTCTTCATGTTTAAAGTCATGTAGCTCAGTAAATCTTTATCCGACCGACACTGTATAGATATGTGCTGAAAGAGATATCTATTCAAAATGTTAAATCTTGTACAATTCAGTTGAACAGTTCTCGAGATTTTTCGAAATACCTAAAACAACTGCAGAAAAATACGATTTTCGTGTGTATCTCGAAAACGCTTCTTGGGAAAAATAAATGAATGCCATATTCGTGTTCAGTAGCACCAATTTAGCTTAGAAAATATCTAATTTTTGAGGTTCATTTTTTTGTGGCATAGTGTAATTGGCAGATGAGTGCTGGTTAGCTTTGCGACAGAATAGAAAACAAATGAGACATTGAGAAAACCAAATTTCTTTAATGTGCAGTTTTTCGTTGGGAAAAAAGATAATCGCGTAATTAGAAAACGGCCATAAAACAATGAATATGTAATAAGAAAGCATAAAAATTCAATTTAACGAATATTTTTATACATATAAAAATTGTTGATACATAAAAGTTGTTAAATTAAAAAATCCCGGGATTCATAGAAATACATTGTCAGTCCCGTAAAATCCCGGGATTTCGGGATTTCCCGTTTGGCATCCCTGATTTACACCAATTATTGATCGGGTAATTAAGTTTAAGCTTATAATTTTTTATTGATAACACTTAATAAGCATTTTCTTAAAGCATTTGCAGGTTTTTTACCTGTTACTCACTGTTTACATCTTTGTTTTTATACCCTTCACCACAGGTGGTGAAAAGAGTATATATAAGTTTGTCATTCCGTTTGTAATTTCTACAATATTGATGTTAGACCCTATAAAGTATATATATATTCTGGGTCCTTATGAGGAGCGAAGTTAATTTAACGATGTCCGTCTGACCGTGGAAATGGGTTTTCCGAAGACCCCATATTTGATGGGGGACAGGTTATTATACATTTATGTCACATATGGTCCGGAATTATTTGCTATTGAAATTCAGCAAGATAGATCCGCAAAAAGCTGAGATATGAGTAAAAAACCACAATTGCCTCAAATTTTTCCCTTTAAATCCCTTGTGGTTGTTGTTTTTTTTTTTTTTTTGTTTTATTATTATACGCTTCACCACAGGTGGTGAAAAACGGTATATATGGGCATTTCTTACTAAAGGTCCACCGTGACCGAAAATTTCAAAGTTATTAAAAGCATGATGATATGATTTTGTTATAGAGAAATATTTAGATTTTACGAATTTTATGAATTCACCTATAAATTCGTTCACCAAGACGAACAATCAGACTGCAAACTTGTGCAAACGTAATTTCTTATTTGTGAGAATGTTTTATTGAATGTTTTCTTTAATATTATCTTCCTTAAAAGAGGTGATATTTGATAAAAAAAATTCTTACATGGTCTGTAATCTAAAGAAGAGTTCGAAGAGAAATATGTTATTCGGATTTACGGTAAATTTGTTTTTTTGTTTTAATCCTTATTCAGACACAGATTTTGGATTAAAAAAAAAATGCAAAAGATTTGGAATCAAACCAAAGACATTTTAATGTTACATTGCTACGTAAGATTCTAAAAGTAGTTTGACAAAAAATTGTGCCAGGTTTCCCTGCATTACGCCTTTTTATACATGGCCACAAAAACTACTTCTATTTTTTTTTTCATGTTTTAACCGCTACTTCTTTTGCCATTATCTTTGACCTTAAATCGCGCCCTCCATAAACTTTAGCATAGATAACAGTGCTTTCTTAGTGCTATAATTTAAGGGTTAAAAGAACGTAAAAATATTTGTTGTTTAAAATGTTATTGCATTTTTGATGGGTACGACTGTCACGTTCAACACTTTGGAATTACCGATTTGTATAATTATGTCAACGTGTTGAATAGAAGAAAGCATGACATATAAGAATGATATGCGGCCATGTTCTGACATTCGCACGATTTGAAATCACAAAACGCCAGATTAATTTGATGGTGTTCCTTAACTCGTGCGTTTAGCTTGCGATCTGTCATAGTTTCTTACAAATATTCTAGTTCCCTTTTGTAATTTTGATTCGCCAGATTTCTTGCTATTGCAATTTACAGAACACCTAATTTGAGATTTTAATTCAGAATCGCCAAAGTTAAGCGTTTTGCGATTGTCAGAACATGCTGATAAACAAGATTACGCATTGCGCATGTTTACAAAATTTAACTGTTTAATATGACGTCACACCAGCGCATTATACAAATGTTTGTTTGCTTGTGTTTCTATATTTTAGCTGTACTTATACGCTGATGTGACGTACATGCTGAAACATTTCTTTTTTAAAAGCTGAATGCGTTAGCTTGGTTTCTTTGTATCATGCATGACATACATACACATTTATGTACATGATACGATACTTAAATAAAGAAACAAACACGTAGACTGAATATATTTGAATTGAACACTTCGATGGTAAAAGCGCTTATGGCTGAGTTGATTAAGCGACTGCCTGGTTACTCGTAGGACTGCAGGTTCAAATTTGGAAGCACCATTTCTTCAAGAACATTTTTTTTGTATTATTTAATTTTTTATGTCCTAAAAAACGATTTTAAAATTATAAAAATTGTATAAATGCTATTGACGACAAAGTTTTCTTGGATGCTTTTCAATCACTTGCTTAGTTTTCTTAAAATTCTCATATTCGTTTTTTTTAATTGTTGATTTAAATACCTACAAAAAATTTAAATATTAGCTCTAACTAGTAAAACCGAAAAATGCTGATGGAGTTATTCGCGGGCTGGAAAATGGATAACGTGCAATTTATACTTCACTTTCAACCTTAGGATTTCTTATAAGAGTCGAATAAAAAACATATAACAGAAATTAAAATTCCAACTATACTAAAAACTGTCTGAAATAGAAAATCATATAATAATTTTTGTCGTGGACGTCAAAATAGACGACATTGTCATGCATGTAGTGTTAACGACAAAGTAGGCGACATTGTCTTTCTTTGTGTTGTGTACGATTTTCGCGACACTTGTTCGAAAATTTCGTTGACGATTTGTTCCCGCTGCCCTCACATGTCTTAAAGACGTGGCCAACTGGGGTGTTTAGTTTTACGCATATACATTTATTATGTATATGATATGCCGCTCAAAAAAAGATACTAAACTCGTAGACTCAATATATTTTAATTTAACGCTTCTTCAGTAAAAGCATTCGTAGCCGAGTTGTTAAGTTTTCGCCTGAGACTCACGAAGTTGTCAGTTCGAGTCGCAAAAAGAAATTTTCTTTTATTTTTATTTAATTTTTTTATGTTCTAAAAACGATTTTAAGATTATAAAATTATAAAACTAGTTCGTCCCGAATAGGCTCACCTCTTCCATAAGGGGCTAATCGTTCTAAATGAACAACTTTCATTTTGGCTCTTGGACTTTTGTATTTCTGTATTCGGTATACAACATCATTTAATTTCTTTATCACCTTATATGGCCCATCCCAATGGGTCTGCAATTTGGAAGATAACCCTTTCTTTCGTTGGGGATTAAAAAGCAAAACTAACTAGTCCTCCTTAAATCCTTCAGAATTTGCCGCTCGATCGTATCTGGCTTTCATATTGTCACTAGACAACTTAATGCGGTTTCGTACAAATTCATGAAGTTCATGAAGAGTTTCCTGTTCTTGTGAGGTGGAGTCTTCTTTGTTTTAACCCATTAGTATGGGCTTAACACCAAACTCTAGATCTCCTGGTAGTCTGAGTTCTGTTCCAAACACTATTTTGGCGGGTGTACGAGAGGTGGAGTCGTGAACAGCTGACCTATACGCTAACAGGAATTTTGAAATGTGTTCATCCCAGTCTTTTTGTTGTGTGCTGACTACTTTTCGCAAATGTTCCTCTAATGTACGGTTAAATCTATCAACCATGCCGTCAGATTGCGGATGCAATGGGGTTGTTCTTGTTTTCTTTATTCCGTACAATTCACACATTTCTTTAAATATAGCAGATTCAAAATGTCTGCCCTGGTCTGAATGTTCTTTTAATGGAACACCGTAGCGGCACACCCAATTGTTCACGAAGACGTCTACAACTGTCCTAGCTTCTTGATTTGGGATGGCATATACGTCCGGCCATTTACTAAAGTGATCGATGACTACTCGCACATATTTGTTACCAGTATTACTTACAGGAAATAGCCCAGCCATATCCATTGCAATTCGTTCAAATGGGGCACCAGAATTATACTGCTGTAATAGCCCACGACTTCTCCTTACTGGACCTTTGGCGGCAATGCATTTTGCGCAATTTGTTATCCAATCAGCTACAGCTTGTTGGCAGCCAACCCAGTAGAAGCGTTGTTTTAATTTTTCTAGGGTTTTCGTCACACCCAGATGACCGCCGCTAGGACCGTTATGGAATTCACCTAGAACTTCTTTTACTTTCGCCGATGGCACTACGATATGGTTTTTAACTGATTTTCCGTCAGTACTTTCCCACGTACGGTATTAGCAGCCATTTACTACCTGAAGGCTGTTCCACAGAGCCCAGTATGCTTTCATCAGTGGACTTTCAGGCGAAATTTCGTTTCGGCGGGTCTTCTGCCTTCTTCCTTAGCTTTCAGAATTTTTGCTAAAATGGGATCATTTTTATGCGCAATTGACCAATCTAATTTAAAAATCCGGAAGGCCAGATAGCTCGTTGGATTGAACGCCTTCAGAGCTACGATTTTAGCATTGAACAAAGAAAAGGTGGAAAACATGGGAATGCGGATGCGCTGTCAAGGCGACCCTGTAAGCTGGAATGCAAGCATTGCGTAAGGACTGAAGGAAAAGAAAACATATGTTACGTTCGTCTATTGCAGATATTGGACTCTATCTTTCATCATTGTTGCTTGCGTGCTCGTTAATTGCAGACGTGTTTTTTTTCTTTTAACTCGGCATACGGTTTTTTTTAACATAAACAATTGTATATTTATAATATCATATTATTTTTTTAAATAATATAAGATCAGCGAATGAATGGACGCTTTACAATAATTTTTAAATTAGTGAACATAAAATTTATAACACAAATATTAAAAATTACAAATAACAAAAATATATGTATGTACACACATACATATAAATACATACATTTTAAGCAAAAACATTTCTTGTTTTCTTTATTCTTTTTTTTTATTCTCGGGGTTTTTTTTTTTAAACAACAAATAAAAAGAAGAGCACAATTAAACAAACAGTAATATATAAAAAAAACTCTTATGAATGCATATAATGCAAAAACAATTAAACATAATGAAAGAAATGCGTATGTTACATTGAGTGTTGACGAAACAAACGCAGAAAAAAGAATCGATGATAGCAATTATTTAACGGCTAAACCTATTACTCGAACTCGTTCCCTCTCACCCTCTTTGTTTAAAAATACGGTCGATCGTAATACAATAACAAATTTATTAACTGCAAGCGTTGCCACAGAGCAAAAAATAACTTTAACAAGTGATGAAACGGTTAACCCCAAAACAGCCGCTATGGAAAACTCAATAACGCAAGTAAAAACTTCTCAAAAGCCTACAGTACAAGTTGGTATGGACAGGTACATAACAGTGCTTAAACGGGGACGCAGCCCTACCTCTGCAGCAGTTGCTTCGGCCTCAAAAGTACCATCTTTTGATAAAATAAATTCTCAAAATCGTTTTGCAATTCTGGAGGATGAATCCTCTGAAGCACAAAACGTCATAAAATCGTCCAAGCCTCCCCCGATATATCTGAGGGAGCAAAATTCTAATGAGCTCATAAAGAGTTTGATATCGAATATAGGTGAAAATTCGTTTTACGTAGCTGCTATCAAGCGTGGTAGTATAAACGAAACAAAAATACAAATCAATCATGAGAATGATTTTCGAAAAATTGTAAACAACTTTGAGGCACTCAAAAAAAATTTTTATACATACCAACTGAAAAGCAGTAAAGGTCTTCAGGTAGTGATTAAGGGTATTGACTCATGTGTGGACCCAGAAGAGGTAAAAACATTCCTTGAAGAAAAAGGCTTCAAGGTAAAACATGTATTAAACATTAAAAATAGAGAAAAAATTCCCCAACCACTTTTTCGAGTGGAGTTTGAACCCGGCGACGTTAAACTTAAAAAAAAATGAAACGCATCCCATCTATAACTTAAAATACATTCTGTACAGAAAAGTAACTATAGAGGAGCCGCACAAAAGAGGTGGTCCCGTTCAATGTCTGAACTGCCAAGAATTTGGCCATACTAAGGCATACTGCTACTTACCCCCTGTTTGCGTAGTATGTGGAGAATTACATGGTACAAATCTTTGCGATAAATCTAAAAATGACCCCAACGTTAAAAAATGTAGCAATTGTGGCGGTAATCACACAGCCAATTATAGAGGATGCCCTGTATACACTATCGTCAAGCAGTCGGTTGGACCGAAAACTAATTCCCCTCAAATGCAGGTAACAAATCAGCTAAACACTAATGACATTCAGGCTCCACAGCCTAGTAATAACAGAACCTCCTACGATAACATTCTAAAATCAAACCATGTGACAATGCAAGGTGCTTCGCCAATTAATGAAGAAACTCCAGTTTCTAATTTAAGTCGTCTTGAAAAAACCATGGAAACATTAGTGCAAACTGTTAATAATTTTACGAACACAATGGGTAATATGATGCAGGAAATTCTAAGAATGCAATCGATGTTATTGCAAGCTGTACTTAACAAGCCATGAACTGTTTAAAAATCTGTTTTTGGAACGCAAACGGCATCCGCCAACATAAAAATGAATTAGAATACTTTCTAAAAAATAAACAAATTGATGTCATGTTGGTTTCTGAAACTCACTTGACCTCAAGAAATACGTTTAAAATCAATGGTTATATACTATATGATACTAAGGACCCTCGAGATAGAGCTTGTGGAGGCTCTGCCATTTTGATAAAAGCCCGAATCAAACACTACTTAATGTTTGATCATTGTGAAGATTATCTGCAAGCAACGACTATTTGTGTTGAAGAGCTAAATCGAAACTTAGTAATTTCTTCTTTATACTCTCCACCTAGATTTGCCATATCAGAAAGCCAATATTATAAATATTTTAAATCATTAGGACCCTGTTTCCTCGCCGCTGGCGATTATAACGCTAAACATACCTTCTGGGGGTCACGACTTATAACCCCAAAAGGTCGTGTTTTGTTTAACACAATCTCTAAAATGGGTTTAAACGTGGTCGCGAGCGGACAACCAACATATTGGCCTACTGATCAGCAAAAAATTCCAGATGTTATCGACTTTGGAGTGGTTAAAAACATCCCCACAGAAACGATTCATGTTGAAGCTTCCCTAGAATTATCATCCGACCACACACCTACAATTGGTACTATATCGAACCCAAATAGAATTGTATCTCCGTCATGTTACTTAGCGACGTCAGCCACACAAATAAATTGGTTAAAATATAAAAAATTTCTCAGTGCCCATTGCACAGAAAATATTCCGCTCAGTACACCGGAGTACGTAGATCGCTCTATTGACAATTTTGACAGTTTTCTGAAACTAGCTGTTCAACATTCCAATTTTGCCCCAAAAAAAACAAAAACCATTAAAATATATTCTTCAGATGTCGAGCGGCTCTTGACTGAAAAAAGGAGAGTTCGAAGAGAGTGGCAACTGTACAGATCCCCGCAACTTAAGAATTTATTAAAAGAGTACACAAAAAGGCTAAGAAAGTTACTGCAGACTCAGAAAACGGCTTCTCTAGAAAAATATCTTAAGGAACTTGATGCAAATCCACAATCTGACTACTCATTATGGCGTGCAGCTAGAAATTTAAAAAGGCCAGTTATATCAAAGCCACCATTAAGAAACTTGAATGGTAGTTGGGCAAGAAACGATATTGAAAAAGGAAATCTGTTTGTTAGTCACTTGAAAAACGTATTTACATCAAATATATCTCACAATATTGCGGCAGAGTTACCACCTGTTGCTGCTAGAGCAGCTATCCCCCTCAGATTTGAGATAAGAGAAATCGAAAAGGCTATTTGTGACTTAAACACTAAGAAAGCACCTGGTATTGATAAGATCAGTAATAAAATGCTTTTAGAGCTACCTCGCATAGCAAAGAAAATTATTCTTTTTATTTTTAATGCTATTTTACGTCTCGAATACTATCCTCAAAAATGGAAGGTTTCCTTAGTTACCATGATACCAAAGCCAGGTAAAGATCATACAAAAGTTGAGTCTTATAGGCCTATTAGCTTATTATCAAATATGTCAAAGCTGTTTGAGAAATTATTAGTTTCAAAATTAACACCGATTTTAAGTGAAAATAGATGTATTCCAAACCATCAGTTCGGATTTCGAAGAAAACACAGCACAATCGAACAGACTCATCGAATAGTAAATGTCATAAGAAAAGCATTTGAAGAAAAAAAATATTGCTCAGCACTCTTCATCGATGTTTCGCAAGCTTTTGATAAAGTCTGGCATGAAGGCTTATTACATAAATTGAAGCAAAATTTACCAGCAAACACACACAAGCTGCTAGAAAGCTACTTAGTCGGTCGTCAATTTATTATTAAAGAAGGAAATTTCTTAAGTTCACCTCAGCCCATTGACGCTGGAGTCCCACAAGGCAGCATCCTGGGCCCCCTATTATACTTAATTTATACTTCGGACATGCCAACAAGCAACTATACACAAACATCAACATTTGCAGACGATACTGCTTTTCTAAGCGTTCACGAAAACCGTTATGAAGCATCTCGTTACTTACAGCATCATATATTTCAACTAGAAATATGGTTAAGACAATGGAGGATAATGGTCAATGAGCAAAAATGCGTGCATATAACATTCACCTTGCGCCGGGAATCTTGCCCCCATATTACAATCAATAGTCAAATAATTCCTCAACATTCGCATGTAAAATATCTCGGTATACATCTGGATCGGCGATTAACGTGGAAATGCCATATAGAGGCAAAATTAACTCAAATGAAACTAAAAGCCATTCAAATTCATTGGCTTATTGGTAGAAACTCTGTCCTTAGTCTCGACTGCAAACTTCTTCTTTACAACTCCATCTTAAAGCCAATCTGGTGCTATGGTATTCAGTTATGGGGCACTGCCTCGGCCTCTAATATAGAAAAAATTCAAAGGCGCCAAAATAAAATTCTTCGAATAATCACAGCTGCCCCTTGGTATGTAAAAAACTCAAATATTCACAAGGATCTCAATGTTCCATTAGTCAAAACTATGATTACAAAATATGCGGTAAAATATTTAAAAAGGCTTGAACAACACCCAAATCCACTAGCTCGAAATATCTTAAATCATGGCGGCCACACTCGCTTAAGAAGAAGAGACACTGCAGCACTTATCCAATTAGATGAGCGATAAACACCTAGATAAGTGAACAGAACCCGTGATGAAGAAAATTTTTGTCTGGCACTGGCAGGACATAAAATAACGTATTAGGTTAAGATTTGATTAATTATTGTTAGTTCATATTTAATATATGAAGATTCAATAAATAAATAATGAAAAAAAAAAAAAAAAAAAAAAAAAAAAAAAACATTCTCAAAAATTTCAAGTTTATTTTATACAGAAGTTGTGAAAACGAAAAAAATGTAAGGTAACTTTATTCCTCACTAGTGCTAAAGGTACCGTTAACTATTTCGAACTTTATAGGTAAGTCGTAAAAACGGGCCTTAGCAGTGTAAATTTTTTTTTACAATTTATTGTTATAAACGCAAACGGGAGATTTTTCTTTTAAATTTGAAATGGTGGGTTTCACTAAAGTTCAGATTGGATATTCGTATTCGCATATGTCAAAAGTTACACAGTTTTTAAAGCACTGTAAGTGGGTATAGATTCTTAAATAAGACCGTTAATAAAAAAAATAATGTTTGATCACAACTACTAAAAGAAAGAAAAGTATTCTCATACCAATATGTGAAAAATCGAAAAATGAGTGTAGTTTCGTTAATGACGCTCAAATAAAGAAAAATTACACAAATCTGTTGAGATTTTTATTTTAGATTAAAAATTTGTTTTTATTTTTATATATTTTTTGACGAAAGTAAATTTAGTTTAGAATTATTTATAGTTTCAGTAATTCATCTCAATTGGAAGTTGTATTAGTATGAAAATGTTCTGCATATTTGTTGTGCCAACACCACTGTATACATTGGTCCAGTTAAACTGCATGTACACTAGGGCTATAACCAAATTTTTGGCATAGTACCGCGGAGTGGCCAAGAATGTTTTAGTAATGAAAACACCAGTCTCCCGTAGTTATGCGAAAAAACCCTCACGCAGGGAAGCAAATTTCTAAAACCTTTTAATTTTAAACCGCGATGAATCGCAAACCGTAGGAAAATTTGTAAAACTAAAGCAGTATATAAATTCCAAAATAGCTTTTAAGTGATACGTTTAGGAATATATACAAATATCAGGTGTATATTTTTTAAAA
The DNA here is from genome assembly GCA_963931875.1 of Pollenia griseotomentosa. Lineage (NCBI taxonomy): Eukaryota > Metazoa > Arthropoda > Insecta > Diptera > Polleniidae > Pollenia > Pollenia griseotomentosa. Next base: position 86,256,593 of record OZ007563.1, read on the forward strand.
TTTCCGTGAGATAAAAATGGTTGTTTTGAAACTTCAACCCGATCCATGCGTGAACTTTTTTAACAATCCTAAAAAATTATCATATTTTTTATTTAAACCTTTTAAAGTTCTACACGACTATACTATGCCGTTTTTGATATTCGCAAAAAGTGTGAAAAAGTTATAGCCCTAATGTACACGACATGTTTTTTACATCTGACTTGTCAAATTTCTAACTGCGAAATACATGCATGTCATGTATTACCTTTATAACATTGTTTCTGTACAAGTCAGATGCAAGTCATATGACAAAATTTCAATTAGAGCATGCTCTATTTTCTTCTGACAAACCATCTGACATCAGAAATCTTTGCCGGGGAGAAACCGGCAGCGGCGTTCCACTATTGCTGGAATCATTAGCCAGCTGAAGGTTATATTTTACACTATCGATATATGTATGATCAAATCACTTTTGAACAGAAATTATGTTAATATATATATTAAAAACTTTTCATTATAATATTCTAAATTGGTATCTTTGAATAAAAAAAAAATTTTAAGATGGCTAAACAATTTTACGGCGCAAATAAATATTTTTGTGGCGGCAGCGAACTATTGTGAAACTGAGAACTTCTTTGGTTTCTGCAATAACTATGCGAAAAAAACCAGAGACATTGTCGGAAGCAAATTTCATGTACGTTTGTGACCGAATATTATAAGCTTGGTGTTAAACAGCAATTTTGACAGACATGCACAATAACATGTGACTTAAAAAGTTGACAAGTCAGATGTAAAAAACATGTCGTGTATATGCTCCTTAAAAATGTTATGACAAAAATGTCATGGGTCTGTGAACCCACTACATTGAAAGTTCCAGAAAGCGCTAGTCGTTTATAACTACTATTGGCCAGTAGCAAAATCACTGTTTTTAAGCCTTTAATTTAAAATAAAATCTATCGAATGCGCAATTTTAAGAAAAATTCAAAAAAATTAAAAAAAGACAAAATATTTTTTATATTTATTATTATGTTGCGGTTTCAATACAAATTTTTTTGGTTCTTATTGAATACACGAGTACACAATAAAGGACGTTATTGTATTTATCTATATGGAACACACACACACAATTGTAGCAATTCCCAACTTCTGTTTCTCCCCTTTTTTCCTTTAACAATAAACACATGGATACCCGTTATAAATTTATTTTTCATATCTTTTTTTTATGATTTTTAACAATACAATTTTTTTATTTTTTTTTTGTGGCTGTTGTCCTGCTGTTTTGTTTCCATTTTATAGTTCTTTTGAAGGATAATATTGCACAAAAGCGGAGTGAAAAAACTCCTAAATAAATAGAATAGTTTATGTGACAATATTTATATGAAACTTCAACAACCACAGCGTGGATAATAGAGAAATAGAAAAAAATAAAAGCGAAACTGTGCCGGGGTTTATAAAATGGAACAGTGGCGTATTGGATTTTAGGTAAAGAAATTTCATAATAAATAGATTTGTGAAAAAGTGAAATAAATTGCTGCTGTCAAGCGTAATATTGTGCAGGACTAAAATGAAACGATTTGCCATTGCAGTTTTATTTATTACATAGCGACTTTGAAGAACCAAACTGGTTTTACGACAATAGCCAAATGACCATTCACGGTGCCGTTGTTCAATGCACTGAATATAAGAAGACAGTTCAATGGAATAGCAACTAAGTGGTTTCAACAACTCACTAATTGGTGGGCTTTGATGTCCAGTGGCAAGATCACGTTTTTACCAATGGTACAGTTTATTTAAATATCTTGTTTCTAAATAGTCGTGCACCCCATCTAACAAACGTAAATCAGTGTTGCCACTTCGTGGGTAATTACCTTTAACTTTTTTTTCAAAATATTGAAAATTTATAGCTACATATTTTTTACAATATATTGAAACTAAGCATTAAGCATTTTCTTTTTCTTCTGTAAAAATGATAAGCCGAAGTTTTGGTTATTTAAGCACTTTTGAAAAGTTGTTGCAGCACTGTTTAGAGCCTTCTCTGTTTCATAGGCATTTGTCAAAAAAAAAAGTAAAATCACGCGTTAAATTTAATTCCTTCTTGTGTAAGCATCACAAGCGGCGTTCGAGCTAATCAGATGGTTATATTTGCGTTATGTTGCGTAAAAAGCATTGCATTTAATTTTGAAGCGTAGAACGCAAATAAAGTATGATAAGCATACATGCGATAATGCGTCGTTGCCCAATAAGAATGTTTTAATAATGTGCCCATTACTGCTTTAAGTTGGGAAACCCTTTTGTTAAATTGTATATTGTATACATTTACCCAAAAATAGTGAAAACTAAAGCCAAATTTTATTTTTTCATACCTGGTTTAGTATTTTAGTATCTACTTTACTTGAAGTTTTCGCTGTCAGTTTCTAATCATGCTGCCACTTATATGTGTTAAAATAATTGAATATTTTAATAATTAACATACCTAAAATGAGAAGAAAAAAAGGAAATATAAAAAGATTATTTGAAATTTTGTGTAAGATTTTTAAATATTATACATTATAAAAGCTAGTAAAAGTACTATGTTAGGCTGTGGCGACTCTTTGATACCCTTCACTGAGAATTGGAATTTTTCACGTAGCCAAAACGTGAAATAATGCGTTGTGTAGCTTGTGTTGAAACCACATATCGTTCAGTTCTTAATCTTTGATTGCACGCCAATCATAGCGTTCAGAGCAATGGAATCGAGAAATTCAGATTATTCAACATACTTTTACTAACAGAACCGATATTTTCGGCAGTGTACATATTGCGACGACCCACAGGCCTAACCACATCTGTATGCTTCCAGTCGCTTCAAATTCCTGCATAATCGTGCCAATTCCTTGCACAGTAGGTCCATTGTGACGATCATAATCACCCCGTAATACTCGAAAAGTGTGCCACGACTTTTGTAGTAAGTTTTAACTTATTTTAATCGTTCTGCGGTTGTCACACAATCCATAAACAATTGTAAATGAAAAAACCTTTCACTAGATTAATTACACTTCACATTATATAGGTATGTAAATTTAATAGCCAGACCGGCGGCTTTAAAACTACTAAGTGGATAAGTTATAACTCAGTAAAAGCTCCTTGTTTTTATTTTTTTTTTTTTTCTTCTTTATACTAAAAATATAAGTTCTGTCTCATTTTTTATGCCGCAATGTCCATATAAATTATTTCCAAAAAGATTTGTAGTATTTTCATTACACTTATTTACATACTCAGTTTTAAACAAACTAAAAATAAGCAGACAAAAAATAAGGTCTCGAATCGAAAATTATATAAAAATTTGCTCTCACACTTTTGGAATGTCATGTTTTTTGTTTATTATTGCCAAAAAATATTTCTTGGCATTCAATTTTAAAATAAAGTGAATTAAAGGGAAAACAAGAAAAGAATCAAAACGCAAATTCTCAAATTTCAAGGACTTGTTATTTTAACGGTTCTGTTCGTATTTGTTTGTGTGCTAAATGTAGTTAATCTGAGGACAAAACATAAATAAAGTAAAAGGCAGCAAATACGCTGAAATCAGAGTGATGAATACAATGATACTGAAAATGGATTTATAATGTTGGAAATATGTAATTCAAAAATATATATAGGTTAAGTTAAAAAAATAATAAAAATAAATAAATAGCTTTTAAGTGCGAAAATTATTGTAAAGCGGATTAATTAAAATTGGCACGTTATTACATAAAATATAATAAAAAATAATAAATAGAATCTGGAAATTTATTTCTCATGTTGAGTAACATTTATTATATAAATTTTCATATTATTCGAATGTGTATTCTAAGTCAAATTACAATCCTCAAAAGCCTTTATACTTTAAAAGGCTTATTCCTTCAATATTTTCCAGGAATATTTTCTATGCACCATCAGAATTTTTCGTTTGTATATTTCAGTTACGAGGCTTACTTTAGCTATCCTTTGGCTAGCAATGAAGTAAATTGTAAAGAAAATTTATACGACTATTAGATACCAGCAGAATGTAATGCATTTTCTGGCCCGCTACGGCCTTCGTCAGCATTCTTTGTATCTTATAACTATCCAGTTATAGGATAATTCGGATAGTGCATAGAAAATATTCCATAGGTAGTATTACTTTTTAGTAATAAAGTAACAAATTTGGGAAATTCTAGATTCATAGCGAAAAGAAGATTTTTCAATCTTGAACGGAAATTAGAAAAGAATCCTAATTTGAGAATTCAATATTGTGAATTTTTGAAGCAATATTTAGACATGGGTCACATGGAATTGGTTACAAGTAGTAAGATAATTGGTAATGGATATTATCTTCCGCATCATTGTATACTGCGACCAGAGAGTACAACAACGAAATTGAGAGTTGTGTTTGATGCGTCATGTAAAACAACAACAAATATATCTTTAAACGATATTTTACATACGGGTCCGAGACTTCAGCAAAATTTATTTAATATTCTTCTTAGATTTAGGAAACATAGGTTCGTTTTTTCTGCAGACATTGAAAAAATGTATAGGCAGATTTGGATTGCAGAAAATTACAGGAAATATCAATTAATGTTTTGGCGCTGGAATCAAGAAGAACAGATAAAGGCATATGCTCTTAAGCATAGATGGGGGTAGTGCATTCATTTTGCAGTTTCAACTCACACTTAGTGATAGTGCAAAAATATTGCAATCATTTTGTTGATGTTGAGTGATGAATTGAAAATTTGCAGCCTCACTAAACATGAGTGATAGTGATGTTAAAAAATTTTGCACTCAAAAAAAAGTAGTTTGATTTAAAATAAAGCAATCATCAGCTTATTGCAACTTTTTTTTTCTTCACTCATTTGAGTGCAACTTAAATTGGTGCACTAATTTTTAAATTAAAAACTTGTTTTTTCATGACTAAATCCAATAATTATACCGTTATTGACAAAATATCATTTTGTTTAATGTTTTTTACTTATGTATATCCTCAAAAGAAATCAAAAAACATTCACATACAAAGTTACATTTTTTAAATTTTAGTGAGACAATATTTGTATGCAGCTTTTTTGATTGCATGTCCGAATTTTGCACTATTTGATTTGAGTGCAGATTTTTGCATTCAAATCTGCGTTTAGTGATAGTGAAAAAATTTGCAATATCACTCAAAATTTTTTAGTGGTAGTTAAAAAATAACAATCATCACTAAAGCTGGTAAAAAAGAGTGCAAACTAATTTCTTTGCAGTTTTATTTAGTGATAGTGCAATGCTGATTTAAATCAATATTTAGTGCACTACCCCCAACTATGCTCTTAAGACTGTTACTTATGGTACAGCGTCTAAAATGCTTACAAAAGATCTCTGACTGGAAAACAAATCAATTTCCAAAGGAATCAGAAACAATTAAAAACGACTTTTATATGGATGACTTAATGACAGGTGGCGACTGTCTTCAGACAGTGCAAATAGCACGTAAAAATATTGAAAAAATTTTGCTTGAATTCGGTATGCCCTTAAGAAAGTGGTGCACAAATGAGAAATCAATATTAAAAGGAATTGATGAAGCAAATAAAGAATCAAATCTTAATATCGATTCGAATAGTTCGAATCCAATAAAGACTCTTGGTGTTATTTGGGATCCATTAGCCGCTAAATTAGGTATAAAGTGTAACTGGGAAATATCTTCAAAAATTTCAAAGCGAACAATATTAAGTGAAATTTCTAGATTATTTGATCCGCTAGGATTAGTTGGGCCTGTAGTAGTAACAACAAAGATGTTACTTCAAGAGCTGTGGAAATTGAAAATTGATTGGGATGAAAACGTTCCTGAGGGAATAAGAACGAAATGGAATATCATAAGGGATAGTTTTGTATATCTTAATCAAGTTTCAGTGCCAAGACATGTAATTTGTGACAAACCAACACAAATAGAACTACATAGGTTTGGTGATGCATCAATGAAAGCATATGGGGCTGTTGTATACGTAAGATCAGTTGACATTCATGGTAAGGTACATCTACATTTAGCAGCATCGAAGTCAAGAATTGCTCCTGTTAAAATGATATTATTAGTCGAGTTAATAGATGTAGTAATCGAAAGTCTGCGGATGAAGCTAGATAATGTATATTGTTATACAGATTCTTATATAGTGCTCAGTTAGATTAAATTGGATCCTGCACGATTACACATATTTGTATCCAACAGAGTCAGTAGCTCGTTTCTGTATTTCTCGCATCGTAAAATTTCTTACATGAAGTATGAAACAAAAAATTCCATCGTTTCTCGATTTATGAGATAAAAGTGTTTCTGTATTTGAATGCGAAAACAGACACAACAAATTCTGTTTATACTGGAATATTTCCAGTACTTAAGTGTCAAATAAAAGCGAAACGTCAACAAAAGAAAAAAATATAATAAAAACAGGGCTGCCAGATTTGACGAGTTATCGTCATCTTGACGATTTTTTGTTCCGATATTAACAAAGTGACGTTTTGATGATTTTTTCTAAAAAAGTGACGAAAGCAGAAACAAAATCAGGGGGATGTAAGAAAGGATAAACTCACTGTTTATTGTTGTTGTTTTGTTTAAGCTTTGATATTGTTACGAGTAAGACTTTGAGTGTTTATAACTTTTATTCGCTTTAGGATTTTATTCGTATAATATTTTTAGCTTTTCTAAAATCTTAGGAAAAGGTTTCCTGATGAGCTGGCCTAAGCAACCAGTGAAATGCGCATAAGAAGCTAGCTTTCCCTCAACAATAAATTTCAGTGTATTTATCAAATATGATAAATTATGAATTTAGCACGTCATACAGAAATCGTATTAATGATAAATTTTGTATTCCCGTAAATAACTTTGATAATATACTTGCATGTGCCCGTGCAGAAAACTGAATTGGCAAATTGGTTTTTTTTTGTTGTTTTCTTACGAAGACAATAGAATGAAACAATTTGTTCTTTAATTTTGTTTTTTCTTTTTACCCACTTACAACTACAATTCGAGTCGGAAAGAACCCAACCAATTGTAGGGGGATGTAAGAAAAGATAAACTCACTGTTTATTGTTGTTGTTTTGTTTAAGCTTTGATATTGTTACGAGTAAGACTTTGAGTGTTTATAACTTTTATTCGCTTTAGGATTTTATTCGTATAATATTTTTAGCTTTTCTAAAATCTTAGGAAAAGGTTTCCTGATGAGCTGGCCTAAGCAACCAGTGAAATGCGCATATATGCTAGCTTTCCCTCAACAATAAATTTCAGTGTATTTATCAAATATGATAAATTGGGAATTTAGCACGTCATACAGAAATCGTATTAATGATAAATCAAAAATATTTTATAATTTTGTTGTTACTTTCTATAGAAATTCATTTTGAATTTTTAAATTTTAAACACTTCTATTTTGTGGCGTTGAAAATTGAAAAATAATATGAATGTCTGTAGAAAGCAACAACAAATTTATAAAATATTTTTGATTTTATTTTTGCTTTTAATGAAATTGTTGGCGTTGCGTTTACACTATAAGCCCCTTAGTCTTCGAAATAAGATAATTGTAAATATTTGTATATGTTTGTTTATTAGAAAAAAAGATATCTTTAGAAACAAGGCTGCTAAAATTTTAATATTTATCCCTATTGTGAAAATTGTCCTCGAAATTGTTTGTTGCTTTCCTAAAAAATGTATCGGCAAAAGCAAAATTTCGAGGGAAAGTAATGGACCGACTTGGCTTATTTTGAACATTTAATACTTCTTATATACATATACAAAATATGATTGATAGTTGATACATATTGTTATCTTATATGTACACTTTTGTGCCAAAACCATTATTCCGGCAGGAAACAAATTTGTTTGTCTCCCAGTAAAAACTTTTTCCAAATGGATAGCTTCTTTCACTCGTTATTAAGTAGCTTTCTTCCATAAGAACTTCGATAACTACATTTTTCTGGATGTATTAAGATAAAAAAAATGACTTACTTTTGAATTTGTTCTTTTTGGCACAACCCTTGTAAAATTCATTAGTTTTTCAGTAGAATTGTACATAGTGCTTTTATGTGTTTCTGATTACTTAACATATTATTTTGTAGGCGAAGATTTTACTGGGTCTTTAACCCGTTTATTTATGAACCGATTTTTTTAATTTTAACTACAAGGTATTCTACTAAGTCTATTTCAGGTAAAAAAGAAAAAGATTATAGGAATAGGTAAATTAAAGATTTATATCTCAATTATTAAATAATAATTTTTAAATACCCATGAACTTTAACTATGTTTTTATTTTTTAATAAAAGTCGAAACAAATTTGTTTAAAATTGATTTTAAATTGCACGATTTTTAAAACAAAAGAGACGATCTTTTTTATTTTTTTCTCAGGAAATTGACGATTTTGACACAAATTTATCTGGCAGCACAGATTAAAACCAAAACAAGAAAAGGCTTACAAAAATTTAAACTAACAAAATATAACCATTGTTTTTTCTTTGTTTTCATCATATAAATTATGCATTTATCATTTATATTCCTTCTATTTTTTTATTTATTTAAAAAAAATAGTATATAAACATATTTTAAATTCAAAATATATACATTTTGTTTTTCTCGCCACCAATTTCAAATGTGACTTATTTTGACAGTTCTTGAAAGAAACTTTTCGCAAAATATTGTTATAGAAACACTTTTTCTCGCATCCTTCCAATAATTGCTGGAAAATTATTTAAATGACAGACAATTTTCGCAAAAAAAAGATACAGAAACACTTGTGTGAGAAAAACCATTTTTTGTTTCATTTCACACTATTTTTGTTGCAATTCACACGTTTCATGCGAAGAGTTTTACGATGTGAGATATACAGAAACGGGCTACAGTTTTATAAAGGAAAACAGTAAAATTGGAAGCATGTTAGATCAGAAAATAATTCAGCCGATCTTATATCTAGAGGATTATTGGCAAAGGAAATGATAGATAATAAATTTTGGTTTGAAGGTCCTATATTTTTACTGAATAGGAAAGAATATATTTCTACGATTGTTGAAAATTGTGAAAAACCAGAAGTTAAAAACACTGCAAGAGTTCTGATAATTACAAATAGTCAGCCAATTTTTGAAACAGTTAATCATAGAAATAGGTTTGACACTTTTCAGAATATTGTTGCCTATGTTCACAAATTCATTCATTTGACTAGAAAAAGAGATTTAAATTCATTTATCTATTTCAAAATGTTGGCTTTAAATACAATTATGAAAAAGATCCAAGAAACCAGCTTTTCAGAAGAAATAAAATACTTAAAGTTGGGAAAACAGTCACCTAAAGGTTCCAATTTGACTACGCTATCACCGTTTATGGATACAGAAAGTATCATTAGAGTTGGTGATAGATTAGGGAATAGCAATTGGTCATATGAAGCAAAGCACCCTATGCTTCTTCCATTTAAAAATAAACTTGTTGACTTATTAATAGAGCATTTACATAAACAACATTTACATATAGGACCCCAAGGTTTACTAGCCATAACCGAACAGCAATTTTGGCCACTTAGAGAACGCCAATTAGTTAAAAGAATAGTCAACAAATGTTATAGATGTTTAAGGTTGCAACCCCGACAATTACATCAGTTAATGGGTAACTTACCTGAAGATCGTGTTATTAAAACACGGCCATTTCTAAAGTAGGAACAGATTTTCTTGGTCCTATAACAATCCATTATAAGATCAGAGGAAAGAAAACTGATAAATCCTATGTATGTATGTATGTGTTTTTGTATGTTTTGCAGCAAAAGCAGTACATTTAGAAGTTGTGTCTGATTTAACGTCTGGAGCTTTTATAGGAGCTTTAAAGCGATTTGTAGCAAGAAGAGGTTGTCCTTTAAAAATATTCTCTGACAATGCTACCAATTTTGTTGGAGCTGCCAACAGTTTAAACGAAATATACAAATTGTTTTCACAGGCAGAACACATTAAGAGCGTAAGTCAGTTTTGTGGCGTTAAAGGTATCGAGTGGGTTAACATACCAGCAAAGTCTCCACATGTGGGGGGACTATGGGAAGCTTGTGTGAAGTCCTTAAAAAAACATTTTTATAAAGTAACTGAAGGGAAAATGACTTACGAAGAACTATATACTTTAATGACACAAATAGAGTAAATTTTGAATTCTCGTCCATTGACTCCGTTGTCCGATAATCCAAATGATTTTCAGGTTATAACTCCTGGCCATTTTCTAATTGGAGAGCCATTATGCACTTTTCAAGATTCCACAAACAATAAGTGTTATAGCGGATTGCGCGAACATTGGAAAACTGTTCAATTTAACGCTGAAACGTTTTGGAAACGATGGTCGTCAGAGTATTTGTCTGAATTACAAAAAAGGTTTAAATGGAAAAAACCATATGAAAACATTAAAACTGGCACCTTAATTCTTCTTAAAGACGATAATACTCCTCCACTATGCTGGAGGTGGGGGAGGGTCATCCGAACCGTATTAGGTTCAGATGGTTTATGTAGAATGGTGGGCGTAAGAACAAGCAATGGGGAGACGAAAAGATCGATTCACAATGTTTGTCCTTTTCCCACGGATGATGAAAGTTTATATGTTACAAAAGTAACAACAGATCAACAAAATATGGACAATTCATATTTAAATAATAGTAATCATCGTATAAATAAGAGCATAAATAAGTCTGGAAAAAATTGTAAAAATAAATTTAAAAATAAAAACATGTTTGTTACGCTATTATCGTTATTAACTATAATAAGTCCGGTCAGGTCCCAATTTAACATTTCTTACTTTAAGCATAACCTAGGGATATTTTTTGAAAAGGTAGCAACAGTCGGATTATCTACAAGTGCTTGGAACCTGGTAGTTCACATAAACGTTTCGGAATACTGTACTGCCAAGAATGCGCTTGATGAAGCTATGAAATCGCTTACAAAACTTAGAGGAAAAGAGAAAATGTTTTCGTCATCAGCTGGTCAAAACCTTAATAACTTATATTCGAAGATAATAAACAGGCATGAGTTTATAATGCAGTCAGCAGTTAAACGGAAAAAACGTTCTTTGTTGCCATTTATTGGGAAAATTCATAATTCACTATTTGGCCTAATGGACGAAGATCACGCTCAGGAAATGGCAGAAAAGATAAAAGGGAACTCCTTGAATATACAGCAGATAGCAAAGAGTATTAAGGATATTTCATCTGTTCAAGATATAACAGTCGATGTTATAAAAAAGGAAAACAAAGCAGTTTTTAAAAATATTGTAAAAATAAGCGAATCAATAAAATTGATGGCAGAAAATGTTCACGACACAAAAGATGAAGCAGAGAGAATAAGTGCTATAACAAATATTCTAATGTCAGTAGAAGTATTTGCTCAAATGCAAGAAGACATAATTGGAATTTTGCTCAATTCAAAAGGAAACTTCATGCACCACATTCTGGCAGTTGAAAAATGTAAGCAGCAAATTGATAAATATTCCTCAACGGTTACGTCTGCCAACGGAAAATCAAATTGAATTGGCAAAGATATCTTCAATAACAACAAGAACTACAACCGATTTTATATTAGTTAACATCCGAATCCCTTTAATAAACAATGAGATTCTCCAAGCATACGAAGTCAATACATATCCAGTTGTTCATGACCGGTTATCCGCAAAATTAAATAGACAACATCGATACTTCCTAATTGATGAGCGGAAAACGTTATTTTATAATTTGCATGAAGAAGATTTTGAACATTGTATCAGAACTAAAGAGTTGACAATTTGTCATCAAATCTACCCAATGTACAACACGAGAACTGCGACAAGTTGCGAAGTTCAACTATTTCTTAAACGAAGAGATATTCCAACCAACTGTGGAATGGAAATAAAAAAGTTTCACAACTATTGGCACCAGACGCATGCAACCAATACATGGATTTTCTCATTAATGGAAGATACATTAGCTGAAGTAACCTGTAGTCAGAAATCATATAAGAAATCCATAACGATTCGTGGTTCCGGTATTTTAAAGTTGCAACCTGACTGTCATCTAGAAACAGCGGAGGTCCACCTGTGGGCATATGATACCTATTTGTCTGTAGTCGACTTTATTTTTCCAATGATAAATATAACAACCTCATTGCCATCTATCAGTCACCTAAAGATAAATGGTAAAATAGAAATTTATAAAATCCCAGATATTCCTACTGTCAGAAGCTTATTTGGGTTTCAAACTTCTTTAGATGTTCACCACCTCACACACTACAGTATACGTGGTTTAAATACTGAGATGTCATTGCAGTGAACTATGATTCATTATCACAGTTCTGAGGCTTGGTGCTTAAAGCACCAAAGTCAATATTTGACTGTTTGAGTTAGTCGAATCATAAGGTGGCTTTTATTTTGCTGAAATAGCTAATGTGTCATTTAACCCCAAACAACCATGGTGAAATAAACAGGTGGCAGCACTACGCCAGATGACGATTTTTTGCTCTTGCATTGTTTGTCTAGGTTTATGTCAAAGTTTTGTTTATGTTTACAAAAAGTCCACGTTTTGTGCTGTGATTATTGTATTTTATTAAAGTTTTTGATAATTTTAAATTAAAATAATTAAGATATTGATCATAATTAAATAAAAATTGGCTAAAAATTATTTTATTTCATCACGTTCAGTGGCACGCTGTGATTTTTCTTAAATGTATTTTTTGACGTAAACGGTGATGTAATTTCCATTTTTGTTGTAATGTTGTATTTGTTGCCGTAACGATGCCACCTGCTTATTCCACCATGCAAACAACCACAAAAGGGTTTTGCTAGCCAACTTCACTAAGAACTCTTCTTTAATTTAAATTTTCTTAAATGTGAATAATTTGAAATTGGCCCTTTTAGCACCAAGCTACAGATTTGTCCATGACCATTATCCGAACTAGAAGCTCAAGACTTTTTTAAATATTACAAATCGTAAAAGTAGAACTCCAAAGTTAAAAAAATATCTTCACTGCTCTACAAAATATGTGCTGTCAATTGTATTTTATTGCAAGCATAAATTAATTGCCTTTTAAAAAAGGAATTTTTACTACAGGTTTAAAAAATTGTTTTCTTAAGGTGCAAATCTTGTTTTAATAACATTTACGACTTGTTGAATAAATATAAACACAAAACAAAAGGGAAAATCTATAAGACAGCATCTACAAAAAAAGAAAAAATGTGGTTTTTTAAACTTCACTTAAAATACAATCAAAAAATTGTTTATGATGCTGCTGACAGCAGCACGTTCAAATTTTTCAATGTTAGCATTTTTGCATATTTTGTAAGCAATTTTTGCCGTTTGTAGCGCTGCTGTGTTCTTATATTTTTATGTTTGTAAAGAATTTCATATTTTAAGACGACATTGCCATTGAAGTGATGTTTTGATATTTTTCCAAGAAATTTTCCTACTACTTGTGCAGGAATACGAATATATGGGTGTTTCTACGTTAAGAGGTACTATCTACGGCTACATTAAAAAGTCATATATAATTAAAAAATTTGTGGAAATATCAAACGTGTTTAATAACAAAAAAAGTAAACTTTTTTGACAATAAATTGCAATACCTAAATTACCTTAACTAGTTTAGTCATAACTTCGTGTTTACCTAGAAAAAAGTATCTACCCTGGCCTGTCCCTTTACTATTTTGTAACAAAATCTTTGAAATTTAACACATTACTAATTCATTAAACAACTAATCGTTATTTATTACATAAAGTAGTATTAATAACAATAAAAGTCGTTAAAATAAACTTTCAAATTACTTTCATATTCTATTAAAAAAAATTACATAGTTTTTGTCCCTCGTATTTTAAGTCTCCTCCCCTGCACATTTTTCGACCGTTTAAAAATGCCGCTAAAATGCGTTGACGCTGCAAATTTAAATTGCAGAACATTTGTTTCGAAGTGAATTTAACAATAAAAATCGAGCGAGCCATTAGCGTACTCTTATTGGGCCGATAATTCGACCACACCACTCTGATCGCTCGCACGTGTCAGTGATTGATGTATCTCCCCTGGTGAGTTTTATTCGCTTGTTATTTGTGGCTTAAGTTTGTTTGTAATATTTATTTATTTTAATTTCAGTATAATTTACTGTGCTAGTTTGTTTTTTCGTTACGATACATATTTTTCTGATTGTGCAAGTTTTTTAATGAAAAAATCCCCTGCTTCATCTGATGCCAGGGTAGAGATTTTGCGCCCAGGGTAGATAAGGAAGTGAGATATTACTTCTTTCTTAGTATTTCATGTATATTATTTTACGTTAAACCAACACATAACCACTTTATACGTTATAAGTGTTTTAACGCTTTTAAAATGTATGTAGGCCTTATTTAATATAAAAAATTATAAAAAATCGTGCTAACCAACTTTTTACTATCATCAATCGTTATATTTTTTAATGTTTGTTTTTATAAGTAAAAGTTCTTATTTAAGTTTAAATGATCTATATGTTTTTGTTACCATATATTTCAAAATATATGCAATTAAATAATTTACTTTTTTTCGACTACGTTTATGTAAGCAGATACTAAGTATTTTGGTTTTCTATGTTACATAAAAGAAGACTGTATGGAAACTTTAGTCTAATTTTGAATAAATAAAGTTGTTTCTTACGAAAATAAGGTTTGTTTTCAATTTATATTTTCCCTTTAAAGTAAGGTATCCTGTCCTGGCCTTCATGTCTTTACCCTGTGTAGAGTATCTCCCCTGGTCACTTAAAATACCGCTAAAATTAGATTAATTGACTGGCCATTATTAAACATGCATTCAAACAACCTGATTACTTACGATTATATTGAAAAAAGTTATTATTTAAAATATTTTTATCACGCCGCCATTCCTTATATCAGATAACCTCTTTACGTAGAATGACCCATATATATTTGTTTCTTAATGTCAAGCATGAGAAGGATGTGTACACAGGATTCGTTTTTTATTTAAGTTTCGAACAGCATTAGATACTTATCTCTTGTTATTCATACGACTAAGTTAATAGGGATGAGAACTATACATACATACCTACCCTAATAGCCAACTTCACCAATTTATTTAAATATCAATTCAAATTTAAGTTTTTTCTTATATAGTTTTGTTTTACATGAAAAAGAAATTTTAAACATAAATTGATATCCAAATAGTTTTAGTTCAACTGTGATACATTAACAATAACAACCTGTGTTATTAAATTACTTTTTTATTTTTATTTTTCAATTAATTTTAAACAACTTCGTGTTTTATGTTGTAAAACTTTTGTGTTTTTTATTTTAAAAAATGTAAATTTAACAAATATTAAATATATAAATATGAAGTTGGAAAATACGTTGGATGAAAATATAAATAAATTAATTTTTATTTAAATACAAATGACCTTGAAAGCCTGTTTAGATAAAATCTAAGAAAATAATAATAAATTCAAGAAAAAGGTCGATTAAAAAGTAATATTGGTAGAATTAATGAAATTGGCCATAAGTCATTTAAATTTACGTGACCAATAAGTTCTCGTCGATTTAAGCGTTAGAAAAGCAATTGGCTTGAAATTTTCTTAGAAATAAATTGAATGCAATCAAATATGTAAGTTGTAGAAGTAAAATAATATTAAAAAAATTTAAATAGGAACTAAAAACCGTAAATTTATCCCTTTAACAACGGGATCGGTGACAGTTGCTTCCAACTAAACAAGTATTTCACCACATCATTACCTTACGTGAAGATAGAAAATAATAGTCTGGTAGTGTAAAAAGTCATTCCTAAAAATTTAAGAAATAAGACTATTACAAAAAGCTTTATAAAATACATAACTGAAATTAAGCTCATACACTCACAATATTATTACAGTAACGGACTGTAATTTATTTTAGAAGTATTCCGTTCAGTCATTTTTAAATAAATAAACATTTAAAATTCCAAGCAAATTTATTTTAAACTGATTCTAACATTTTTCACACACTAAGTGCATATTAATACGGATTTTCAGTTGCAGTTAATATTGTTCGTTGATTAAGTTAAATTCTTCTTTATGTTAAATTAAATGAAAATGTAATTTCAAATAACGAAAAATTCATTTAACTTTTACTGTAAAAAATTCAACTCCATTTTCCCTCAAAACAAATGATTATTCAGTTATTTTATATAAATTAACTAACAAAAAATTAACTACATATTCCGTTAAAATTAATTTTCAGCTATTTTATATAATTTAAATACCAAAAATAAATTTTTTGTTATCTATATAAAAAGAATTGCTTGTTTTGTGTAAGCAATTCCCATTTTCTATTTGTTAAAATTATTTAATTAAATACATCAAATTTTTCAAGTAAAAAATTTGCGAAACCATATCGGTCATGCTGCTGGTGTCTTATAATTGAGAGTTCTTCTGTTAATAACGGGGTCAGTACAACAAAAGTATAACAAACGTGTGTAACGGGGTAAGCTAAAATTAATATTCTCTCTCTCTCTCATTCGAAAAACCAGCGGATACCCAGCGGGAAAATGGAATTAATAGGAATCGAGAAAGTAATACATATATTGTATAATATTTGATTCCAGAATTCATTATTCTTAACACAGACCATGTCCTAGGATTGTAATAAATTATTTAAATGTATCCTGCGAATGAATTAAATAATTCATTCTTTAGAATAAATTATATTATTCATACATTCATAATAAGGATGAATAAATTTTAAATCTTCTGATAGTAAAGTATCCAATTTATAATCAAGCTTTTTCATAAAATTTAAGCATTCATCACATTTATCTGTAATTATACATTTAATGATAAAAATTTTAAAAATTATTAAAAGATAAAACATAAAGTACTTTAAATAACTTTGACCGTACGCTTTCAAACACAAACTGCGACTAAAATAAAAATTATAAGTAGGCGACATAAAGGCAGCAAAAAAATAACGGATTTTTATTAAGGAAATATGTATGTATGTTAAGCAAAAGCACGAATAATTGTTACTAACAGAAACAATACATTACTTGTTCTGCAAATGTGGGAATATACGTGGTAATCAATGTATAATTTTTGTGTCTGATGAAATTACCTTCCCGATTCCAATAAATGCATTATTATTCTTTCGAAAATAATGCATTATTTTATTAATTATTTATGTAATCAATTCCTCATTTTCCCGCTGGGTAGGTGTCTGTCTGGTTTTTTTTAGAAATTCGGCTCCTTTATGGAGTAAACGAAAATTAGTGAATTTAATAAAATAACTGAATATTCCGTTGTTTTTAACGGAATATGTAGTTAATTTTTTAAGGTTAATTTATACAAAATAACTGAAAATTCATGGGGTTGAATTTTTGACAGTAAAAATTGAAAGAATTTTTTGTACAAAATTAATGAAAAAGAAGTAGACCGGTTTTTAATTGAATTTTCATTTATTTTATATTACAATTTTAGTTAATTTTACGTACAGAATATTGTGAGTGTAGAATCAATTCGAAAAATAAAAAATGTTGAATACATATAATAAAGTAACTTATGAAAAGAAATAATTCCCAGATTCTATGACTAGTATATAGTTAAAATGATTTTCTGTTACCGGAAACGAAAAGAAAAATCAATACTCTTAAGAATTCATTAACATTTAATTAATTTACAGAAAACATGTAAACCTTCATGAAATAAACATTTTTTAACATGTGATATTTGAACTCATTTTCCTCTAAAACACAAATCTTCATGTAATATTTCTGCTCTACTTTTAAATTTCTTTAAATATTAAATTTCCTTTTTTATCGCTTTCCTTTGTTCTGTCTATAAAAAAATTCTTGAACAAAGTTCAGTTGCTTCTTATGTTGAAACTTTGTTTTGAACATTCTCAGATTCCTCCGAAGAACTATCAAGGGCTTCAATACTTAAATTTGCAATTACCGATTGAACTTTATCTCTCAGAGAAATCGAAAGCTTATTCATGTTCGCCGCACGATCAAGCATATTTTTCAGAAGGGCAGAAACAAGCGGAAGAGTTAAGAACCGATAAAGTTGGTAATATTTAGCCATGCAGAGTTTAGTAAAAAAAACTTAATTTTATATATTTAATAACTTTAAAATATTACAGATATTTATATCATCTTTTAGAACTATCCAACACCAAACGCGAAAGCTCACATCAAACCCTTTTTAATAGAGATCCAGTTCTCGCCACTATAAACCCATGTTCTAGTTAGAAGCGTTGCTAAGAAAGAAAAAAACTGTCTGAAATATTGACTTGTCCAGTTTACTGGATTCTCAGGATTATAGAGGTTGTACCAGAGACCTGCGCCGTGGGATTTCATCGGCGGCGGCGGCTGACGCAAAAAATTGCTCGGTGGCGGATCGCTCCGGCTGTTAGCCGATGTGGCTGGCAGCCGATGGGATATGTATATCAAAATTATATGTATGTACATTTGTGAATAAATATTTGTATGTGTTTATATTATAACAAACAATTTAAGTCATTTTTCATACTATAATTTACTACTAATGGCATAAAAACATGTTTTTGTTTTAAACAATAATCACACGTTTTCAATGGAAATCAAACATTAATTGAATAATTAGCTATTCCAGAGGTTAAAAATTTAACATTTTTACATATAAAACAATTATAATAAAACATACCATCTTTTTTTAGAACTTCTATTTATCTTTGTTCGGCTTGAAAACGGTGTCTTAAAAAAGGACAAAATGTGGTACAGTGACACACCAAAATTTCGACCACGTTGAAGGGTAGTCTTGGTGTTTTGACCGCGTACACGAATACCTCAGATCTTTAATCGTTCCAAATCTTCAAGCAATTTGGAAACCAAATTGAAATGTAAAAGGTATTTGCATATTTAAACTTGATTGTATTTTCCATTAATGATACATTTTATCTGTAAAGAACCACTTGGTGACCTTGAAGTGCAAGGCATTTGAGATCTCTACCTCTTTTTTAGTACATTCACCAGCACACACGCTCAAAATAATATGGGAACTACATCCTTAAATGTGATAACAACTTTTACCACCAATGTTGCTATTCAATATTGGAAGTCTTCTGCAATAACAAGCCACAATTTTAAAGAGACCTTTTGCAAGGCAAAGATATAAAAATAGAAGTTTTGAAAAGAAACTAAAAAATGTTTAAAGGTATAGAGTTATTTAAATAATGTATACTAGAGCGACTCAAAATGTATGGAAGCAAAATTCGTGCTCAATGTACCCTCCTAAAAATGAACCTTGGACTTTTTTAAGATACCATTTTAAATATTTCGGCTCCAGCTTTGACCTCTCGTGAGCTGGACCATTTTTAAAAAGAGTCTATTTTTGCATGTTTTGTTAATTTGAGAATCTGTTTCCTTACCAACATATACAAATTGGGTATCATAAGAAAGGTTTTTTTAAGGCGCGTCCAACTGTATATACAATTTGTCCAAGGACGATCATCCATATCCTTTTTTTTAAGGTTTTTCTGTAAAAAAAACGGTTTATGAATTTTTTGTTCGGCGTTGCTTGTAATAAAAATGCCAAATTAACATATTTTAATCTTTAGTCGATTTAATTAAATACGTGTTTCAGCTTTTTTGGAAATTCGCGCTAGTTCGCGTTTTGACAAAAATGCAATGGGGTGGCAACCCTTCGATTTAAATATAGCAATATGGGCATCAAATTTCTTCTATTACCAAGTACATCATCTTTGTATGTAAATAATATTATTTTTTGCAAATTAGATGCATTTTACACGGTGCTCTGGAATATATATAAATGCAATTTTGTAGTAACTGTAATATGTTAGCGGATTTAGTTTCTAGATCATGTATGGATAAAAATAGAACTAAAGAAAGAAAAAAAGAAATGATCTACGACTTAAATTTTTTTTTAATTTGCAAAAAAAATATGCCGCCAAAAAGTCGTGGATCATTCCTTTTTTTCTTTCTTTAGTTCTATTTTTATCCATACATGATCTAGAAACTAAATCCGCTAACATATTACAGTTACTACAAAATTGCATTTATATATATTCCAGAGCACCGTGTAAAATGCATCTAATTTGCAAAAAATAATATTATTTACATACAAAGATGATGTACTTGGTAAAAGAAGAAATTTGATGCCCATATTGCTATATTTAAATGAAGGGTTGCCACCCCATTGCATTTTTGTCAAAACGCGAACTAGCGCGAATTTCCAAAAAAGCTGAAACACGTATTTAATTAAATCGACTAAAGATTAAAATATGTTAATTTGGCATTTTTATTACAAGCAACGCCGAACAAAAAATTCAAAAACCGTTTTTTTTACAGAAAAACCTTAAAAAAAAGGATATGGATGATCGTCCTTGGACAAATTGTATATACAGTAGGACGCGCCTTAAAAAAACCTTTCTTATGATACCCAATTTGTATATGTTGGTAAGGAAACAGATTCTCAAATTAACAAAACATGCAAAAATAGACTCTTTTTAAAAATGGTCCAGCTCACGAGAGGTCAAAGCTGGAGCCGAAATATTTAAAATGGTATCTTAAAAAAGTCCAAGGTTCATTTTTAGGAGGGTACATCGAGCACTTTTTTTGGTGAGTCGCTCTAATGTATACATATTTATGCTAAATAAAAAATATGCTTATTTTTTAGATTCAACAATTAATTTGACGAGAATTTTCGTAAGAAACATAAAGGGAAAGTAATAATAGTAAATTAAATTGTACAAAAGTGTGTTAAGATGAATTTTTGAAAATAAAAGTGCAAATTCACTTTTCCTTATGGATATTTTTTAGTAATCAAATTCACATCACAAGTTGAACCCATGCTTGGGAAAGGCAAAAGTGCAAAAGTGTCCACGTGGTTGTTGTTATGTTTTTGCACTTATGCTTTTTCGCAAGGGTACAACTTGTGAAGTGAATTACTTTATTATCGCTTTTGTGACAGGTGGAAAATCAACAAACTATTACATAGTTTTGTGTATTATTAAAATAAGATTTAAAAATTGCATTGACTTAAAAACAGTTTTTAAGTCAATGCAATTTTTAAATCTTATTTTAATAATACACAAAACTATGTAATTACAATAGCCCAGAATTAGGACCCAGATAAATCTTCATTTTCTTATATTGATTTTTTAACAACAACTAGAGACTTAGGACAAAGGCCGGGGTATGCAGTTTTTAATTTTATAATTACAATCAGTTTTGCATTTTGCCAAAGCAAATGACAGTTTCATTAAACTTTACAAGAAGTTTCTTTACCCATTGCTAAAGGTAGAATTTTATTGGCCACATAAAAATGTTCCATTATTACAACTTCACTTTAACCTACCAAGGCCCTGTTTCTCAAAACTACAAGTTACAAATCTACAAGTAAAATACATTAAAAAAGCAACAATTGTAAAATTTTTGTTTCAAATGTATTCTTCCTGTAGATTTATAACTTCTAGTTTTGAGAAACAGGACCCAGGTAGTTTATTCCTTTAATTTTTCGCTCACTTTGGGTTTAATCAAAGTTGCGATAATGGAATAATTTTTATACGGCCGATAAAACCCTACATTTAGCAGTTTGTAAGTCTTGAAAACGGGCCGTAAAATATAAACTTCATGTTGTTGTATCCAATATCTTCTGGTATGGCAAAAAAGAAAAGTATAGAAACCGAGGAATATATTGACACACTATTTTCATGAGAACTAATATTTTGCACAAACATGCTTTTACTTGCCCCGGTTTTTCGTTTTTTATCAATTTATTAACTAAGTCATAATTGTCGTGTAAAAAAGGACTTGTTTAACAGTAAACGAATTTAAATTGGACCGCTTTGCCGTTACAAGCGATCCAGCGCTAGAAAAAGCTTCTTCAGCAGAGGCACTTGTGGAGGGTATACTTAATATGTAAGCAGCAAGTTTTGCAATATTAGGGGACTCCTATAATAAATTAAAAAATTTTTCTGTAAACATATATATGTTATTAGTTTTTAAATATAGTTATATAGCATACTTTTTCATTTTTTTAACTATTGTTTGGTGGATGAGTGTTATGAAAATAATATAATAAATACAATAGTATAATTAAAACATGGAACAATTACAGAGTTTACTGAAACGAGGGAAAACACCTTTTTCAATTTCTGGGCTGAAAGAAATTAAAACAGGCCGTTGGATTAACGCCGATAAAAGAAAAGACGTGAAAAATCTTTTAATAAAAAAACAGTTTGGTGAAGACTGGATTCAAAACCAGGCATTACTCTGGTACAAGGATATTTTATTCAAAATTTAAAGTATGAATGATTAAATAGAAGAAGATATTGAGTGTACTTGCGTAAAAGAAGACGATGGAAAAGAGTTTAACTATTTAAAAAGTACTAGGATCGCCTGGTGGCCGAAATTCAACCACTTGACATTTACTTTCGACAGAACCTGTGCGTTATAAAATAAAAACGTACACATTTTAAGATATCGGCAAAATGCACTATTCACCCATCTTTGTAAGTGTGACTGCGCAAAAATCGCTTTAAAACTATATATATGTGTGTTTCATTAAATTCGGTGGACGATAATATACTTAAAAATCAACCACAAAAAAATTTTGTTCCCGTATTTATATATAACATTATAATTAAAGAAGTGTTTAGTTTTCTATTTAATATGAAATAAAATAATAAAGTTTTCATTTTACTTATTTTTTGTTTATTTTTTACTATAATGGTTCAGGTTTTAAAACATTCAGTCAAAATATTATCGTCTAAAAACAACGCACAGCAAAACTTTCTTTTTTCTATTTTTTTAAACAAAACGTACTTTTTTCTTTTTCTTAACAGAACGTACTTTTTTCGATATAAAATTGGTTTGATATTAAACATCCTTGACATTTAATGTGTTGACTTACAGCAGTTTGATTCATCTTTTGTAAGCAAAAAACTTGTTTCCATTTCCAAGTTCATGCAGTTTTTAAGGGGTTGAAATAAATAAACCTCAATTTCCCAAAAATTTTAAATATGTGAAAAAGTACGTTTTGTTCTGCGGCTCCTCAAATAAGAAAAAATGCTTTTAAAAAACCTTGGCAAAAGCTCGTGTCTTTGAAAAAGTTTATCTATTCTACATGGGTTTCTACACGCCAATATAACTGAAAGTCAGTTTTATCGCCCAGAGAAAGAATAAAAATGACAATCCATTCTTACTAATCGCAAATCAAAAAAAAATGTATTAAATCAAGGTATATGTATAAGGAAGGAATTTCAATTGCGTCAGTTGTATCAGATGTTTAGGAAAGTTTTCTATAAATTGTTTATTTTATTTTTTAATTAAATTTTGAAGGAAATTGTTTCCTAAAACCTCTGACTTAATTGAAACCAAAACTCCATAAACAATTTTCATTTGCAAACTTCCACATTCAGAGAAACTTGTTAAATATTTGTACAAAATATTTAAATTTGAATAAATATGTAAATCTCTAGAGCTTATTGTGGTACAAGTATTTAAACTTTTTGGTTTTTTCTTTTTTTTCTTTTTGTTTGTGTTCTAACTTTTATCCTATCTTTCCAGTAAGGCACTTTGTTTTTATTACACCCACAAACAATTATCACCAAACCAATATTTTGGTGTTAAATAACTACGAGCACTGACTGCACCTGTTTGGTAGGATAAGTAAAAATTTTTTTCATAAAAATTAAGTTCATTTTCGTGGTATTTAAACATAATCGTTAGTTTGTCAATGAAATACAAAATGATTTCAAAGTTTGTTTTTTATAAATTTTAATAAATTTAGCTACGGAAAGAGAATTTTTAATTTAGATTCTGGATAGATTCTCTGGTAGTTTTGCTGTATGTACCTTTATGGTATGTATGTATTAATTTATTAATTGGTATTAAGAACTTAACTTGTTTGTTTTTCCAAAAGTGATGATGTTGAAGTTAGACATGTTAAATGAATTATATGAAATTGTGTAGATTAACAAAATTTTCCAAATACGAGACTGTAAATGATATAATTACAACATTAATCTGCAGTTTCTCAAAAATATACAATATGAATTTAACTCACAGACACAACAAAATAACCAAAGATTCTAGGTAGTCCGGGATGTAAAAAACCTGGAGCTCCTGAAACAAAATTATTCTCTGATCAGACGCAATCTTTAAACGAGCGGACAATAATAAGTTCCAGAAAGGCTTTCCGCGTTTTAAGTTTTTGACACAACTTCAGTGAGGTTGTAACAAATAACCAGTCCAAAATATATAAAGTTTGGGGGCCACTAGTTCCATAAATTCTCTAAAGGAACAATCTTTTGATTATCTAACCACAAAAAGTACATTCATATATTTGGGAACGATGGCATTGATATAGCGTTTAAAAAGCTGCAGTTAAGATAGTAAAAGTCATAAGATTGTGCTGTAACTTCGACATCTTCATTTGTCATTGTACAAAAATAAACTGTTGCCTCTACTTCTAATTCATTAAATGAAAACAGTCGCAGTGAAGGCAAAAGCAAAAAACGAAATGTTGTACACAACAAAGAACATCGGCAGTCGACATGTTCGGAAGTGTTTGGTTTGACAGACTGTAACTTTTAAAAAATCCCGTAGTTAACGAAGATCTTAAAAATCTTAATTGATTTTTTCGTTTGAAATAAAATAATTTAATATAAATTGACTCTTATTCGACCTTTGTTAAAAATTGTTAATTTTGTCAAAACTTCAAGAAAAAAACACTAAAGAAATATTGGTTTAAATAAATTTATTATTTTTTATAAAAAAAGAGACCTCAAGCTTAATTAAATAATAATAATAATAAAATAATTTAAACACTAATGAAGGCTTGGTGGCTGCAGTTCGAAAGTTTTAAAATATTATCAGAATAGTATTTAAACTTTGTAAACTGCAAAGAAATTAATTGAAAAAAATATTCAGGGAGACTGGATCCGTTGGAGACGCCAAACACACTGGTCGTCAAAAAACAAGACGTTTAAATGTCAATATCGAAGCAGATCCATCCGACTATATTTTGTATGAAATTTGCTGCCAAACTTTCATTGACAAAAAGTACGAAAAATAGAAGTAAGGAAAAACATGTAAATAAAATTGAAAATGATTATCAGTTACAGCTAATTTGGATCCACTATTACCAATTGTTAAAGATTGATGTTTGACTTGGTATAGATTGGCAAGCGCCGCAGTGGTGCAAATGGTAGAACGGCAAAGAGTTCTGATGATGAGAAAAAATGTGGTTGTTCTCGAATCAAGTAAAATCGGCCCGAGTTCAATCCCGTGTTCAGTCAAAAATAAAATTATCAAAAATTCATTTCATGAAGTAAGTTCCTTCCTGCACTAAAAATTATGTAATGAAAATTAAATGAACTTAAGCCTAATTAAAATATCAAAAACTTCAATAAAAAACCAACAGTTCAATGAAAAATCAAATTGTTAAATTTATACTAGCTTGTTGGTCCCGGCGCTGGTCGGGACTTTTCAAATAAAAATAAAAAAAATAAATACTGAAGAATTTTGTTAATAACTTGACCCCAGCGCTATATATCGGGTCAAAATTTTTATCATTAAACTTATTATTGTTTAATAAATATATTTTGTGAATTTCAGCCAAATCGTACGATAAATTTAAAAAAATTTAAATATCACGACAACAGCGCCACCTATCGGGATCAAACATAAGAAAAACGTGGCTCCAAGCTAAACTTATTTATTGTCCAAGTTTGGTGTCAATCGGTCTAGCGTTTCTTGAGTTTTAGGAGATCATACACCGCACAAACGTTGTAATACATATAGATAATTTTCAAAAAAAAAAAAAAAAAAATGTTAACAAAAATATGTATAGAATCTGGGAATTAATTTCTCATGGTGAGTAACATTTATTTTATATACATTTTCATATTAATCGAATGTGTATTCTTATACCATGTTCGCACGACAGCGTTTTTTCGTAATTCGCTCTCTCATTCGTAATTCACAGCCTAATTATGATCAAAATTACATAATTCGTCATACAAAATTTTGAGAGCGGATTATCTCATTTGTACGTAATTCAATTTTTTTTACCCTGTGGATTACTTTAAAATCAATGTCATCTCTAATTTTTATCGTTTTTTTTCCATCACCAGCTGTCAAGGCACTAAAAAAACAAACAAAATATTATATTTACTGGGAAAATAAATAAATGTATGTATTTCTTTGAAATAATAGTTTTTACTTACTTTTTCTTTTCATTCTTAATACAAGTTACCGCAAAAAAACAATTAAATTTAGCAAAAAAACAAAATTAATAAAAAAGAAGAAGAAGAAAAACTGTCAAAACCGATTAGGAATATGCCGTGCGAACATGGTAATTCAAATAATTAATTAAAACGGAGACCGAAGTAATCCAAAGCACCGTGCGAACAAGGCATAAGTCAAATTACAATCCTCAAAAGCTTTTATACTTTAATAGTCTTATTCCTTCAATATTTTCCAGGAATATTTTCTATGCACTATCAGAATTTTCGTTTGTATATTTCTGTTACGAGGCTGTCTTTTATTCGTAACAAAATAAATATGTATAAGAAAATTCAATATGGCAGCAACTTAAGATTTCTATACCATCGAACTTATACGCTGCATTTGTACAAACAAAAAACTTAAGAGAGAACTATTTGTACACATGTCTAAAGGATTTAGGCCATTTGGAATGAACTTTATATGTCATGTTCGTAAAAATTTTTTGCAAGTAAATAAGTTTTGCAACCGTAACGTGTCCATCGTACATTGGGAATTACAGCTACAAACTTGTAACCTCACATGTGTTTTCTTTTCATTTTTGCGGTTGTCCTACTACATGCCACAAGAAATTGAATGTTAAAGACAAATTGAATTGAAAGCTAGCAGAAATCTTTTTGGCACTTACTTAGCGCTGAAAAGCGCCTTAATGCAGTCAATCAGCACAGGGGATGCAATTGAGTTAATAAACGACGACTGTTAGTTTCCACAATTGTCAAAATCATGAAAAAAAATTCTGTTACATTCTTAATAAAGTTTTGTTGTTATTGAATAAAAAAAGGTAGGAATATAAATATTTTCAAAGGCGAATTATAAGGCTTGTAAGAATTATGAATATGTATAGAGTTTTAAAGGAATATAAAAAATATTTGCAATATGTATTTTTAAACTTTGAAATATGTATAATCTTAACGATTATATAGGTATAATTTTCTTTAAAATAATTAACACAATATAAACTTTTGTTTTTTTAAAATGCTCTCTCAAAGAGCTTTTTTGTCATGTTTACATACATTTTTTTTTTAACTTTTTTTGTCATCAAAGGCTTTTTCGTAAAAAGATTTTCAAAAAAAAAAAAACTTTCAAAAAAAGATTTAAGCTAATTTATTTAAAAGGAATTTAATAACAACTTTAAGATGCTCTATTATAAAATTTCAGCTTTCAAAATTATTAAAATATGTACTATTTACTAGTATGTTTGCCATTAAATGAAAAGCTTTTTAAAATCCAAAATATTTTTTAAACATTCATAAAAAGGTTTTGTTTAAACAAGCTTTTTGACAAAATGTCTTTTTATTAAAGCTTTTTTCTGTTTTCAAATTACCTTATGCACCTAAAGCTTTACTGATTAATAATTTTCCCGCAATACGTTTTTTCCTATAAATTAATAATTTTTATACCCTCAACCACAATAAATTGTGAAGAAGGTATACTAAGTTTGTCATTCCGAGTGACACTTGTTTATTATTCATCTCAGACCCCATAGAGTACATATATTCTGGCTCCTTGAGTAATTATAAGTTGATTTAGCCATGTTCGTCTGTCCGTCTGTTGAAACTACGCCCACTTTCGAAAAACTCAAAAGAAATGAACAAACTTGGTGTCAAATTGCTTGTAGTTATCCTAAGCAGTTTGGGATTGGAGTCTAGAGAAATCGATTCAGTAGGATCAGAGCTATGAATCAAAATGTGGAACCGCCACCTTAAAAAATTGGTAATTTTGTAACAAAAACTAACATGGTGAAACAAATGGTGGAACAATGCACGGAATGATAAAGGATTTTGCAAAAACTCGTTTAATTCGACTGGAAATCCCGCTGTAAAATTTCGTTAAGATCCGTCCATAATTTATCCCTACTCCCGGAAAACCGTTTAGTACGCCTAAGACCGTAAATAATAATTCTATCATAATAGAATTTGGAACGTCACAGTTTTATAGGATTATAAATGACACTGTAAAATTTCGTGAAGATCGGACCATGATTTACCCTAGGCCCCATAAAAGCCTTACTCCCGCCTTAAACCGTAATTAATAATGCTATCAGAATAAAATTAATATTTAACAGTTTTGCAGGACTTGAAAACACACTAATAAAATTAGTGATGATCGGTCCATAATTTACTACAGGCCCCATATAAAGCCCACTCTGGTAAATTAACTAAATACGCCTAAAACCGTAGCAGATATAGATATTGCGGTAAAATTTCTTCCAACTTAGCTTCATAAGACCGGCAAAATGTCATGCAATTTTGTGGTACATATACGGTCAAAAATTTACCTTAGATCCCATATTTTGCAGCCTTCTGAAATTCACTGTAAACGCTAAAACTAATTTCAGAGATATATTGAAATTTATGTTTTTAATACCGGAAATCACTCCGCGGAATTTTGGGATGATTGGTTTATAACTTACCATGGCTCCAATATAAATTCCCTTCCTGAAAATCATTTACCTTCGGCTTAAACTGTTACGAATCATGATATTTTACTTAAGCTAGTTAAAATTGCTATAAAAAAAAGCATAAAACTTTTTGATTGTCGGTCAATAATTTAATATAGGTCTAAACCGCAACCAATTTTAATGCTGATGTCTGTTTTTATAAAGATAAATTAATAATAAATATACATCATATAGATATCACTCAAATCAAAGATTCGGCACAGCCGAATAAAGCACTATAACTTGTTTCAATTAAGGTGCACTTTATTATATAAAAAGCTTTTTTACATGAAAAAAAAATTATAGGTATGCACAACAAAATATTATTAATAAAAAGATTTAATTAAAAAGGGTTTATATTGTGTGTTTTTTTCGGTAAAGCTCTTTTATAAAATATAAATGAATTAACTTTTTATTTTATTTTAATTTTATATTTTTATTATTTTTTTATGCAAAGCTTTTCTTTAAAAGGAATTATATACTGTTTTCTACGACTTTTTAATTAAAACTTATCTTTTAAAATGCTTTTGCACAAAAAAACTACTCACAGAAGTCATTAAAGCATTTGATAAGCTTTAATTTTAAAAATCTTTTCCTAGTAAAATTAAAAATATGTAATTTTAATAGTTTCACAAAACCACTCATTTGTACCTAAAAAGTAAACGAAACGATTTCAATTTAAAAATTATTATTGTACTAGTTTTGAAATCGATTCCTAAGGAGCTTTTGTCTATAAATGTTTTTTTTTTTTTTTAATTATTCACACCTATCGTGAATAGAAAGTGAACAGTATTTTCCCTCAAAATTTTGCATTTAGTCATATATTTTTTAAGGAAAAAAGAACAAGTTTCGTGGAATAATTTTATTCACGATAGGGTTGAATATCTTTTTTAATAAAGCTTTTAAAAAACATTTTTAGTAACAATTTTAATTTTTTTGTCGTATCTCAGTCATTTATGGACCAGCCGTGCTGGGTTTCGATATTAAAATTTAACGGATCATACAATAAAAAAAAAATCAACCTAGTTCCCTTCATTTCTGGGGTCTTCGGGAAGCCCATTTTGACATACAGACAGATTTACATAGTTAATTCTAAAATCAAAATTTTAAAAATTACAAACGGAATGACAAACTTATAAGTTATATCCTTTCTTTCCACCTGTGGTGGAGGGTATAAAAATTTAAAAATTAATAGAACTAATTCATGCATCGTGTTTTATTGAAAAAGGTTTTTCTTTAAAAAACTATAATGTGAGCTTTATATGTAAGCCAACGTGATCGTAAGTTAAAAAACACTCACGTCCTTAGCTCTTATTCTAACATCAAAAGCATATGGGAGTTCATGCGTACAGTCTTGTTCCAACTATTTTTTTTTATATACATATATAGTTTTAAAGAAAGTTTTCTCCACCAACAAACTTAAATTAAGCTGGCAGTTTTGTTGCCTCAATTTACCTTGGGCTAAGTAAGTATTTTGGTCCGAGTATTATGAGAAAGGTGATTTTAGTTAAGTAAATATTTACTCTGTTAAAAACAATTTTAGCTCTACCGCAATCAATGGAAGTTTAATTTAATCTTTTCTAACAATTTTTTTATGTATGTACATATCGCACACTAAATCTTAAACAGGCACAACTCAAAATGTTAAGGACAGGAAGAAAACTGGCTTTAAAACCATGTTCGCAATTTTTAATCAAATTGAGTTAAATAAATATTTTTCGTGGTTGGTAAAGAAATCATTAGTGAACTGGTTTATGAACAAAAACGATTTTGATAAATTTTGAGTTGTGCCTGTTTATGATTTAGTGTGCGATATATTCCATATAGTTTTGCAAATACTAAAAAATACATAAAATAGTTTTTTAGTTCAATGTTCAATTTAAAATTTATCAAAAAAAAGTAAGAGTAGGTACATGAAAACACTGATTGCAACAGTTGGTAATGATTATGTTGCCAATACGTGCAATCAACTGAGTTGTTGCTGAAAAATCAAAAGTCTTAGTATCATTTAATCGCATCGGGAATAAAGTGTAAATATTGGAAATTTATGTTATGAATATTTCATAAAGAGTTTTTTTAAAAACGAGAGCAAAACTTACTCGTTTAACTTATATTTAAACAAAAACAAATTTTGGAATTTTGTTTTCCGCTCATTATCACAAAATAAAAAAAATATTTTTATACAAAATAATACACCTCAAGCCTTATAAATAAATATGTAATAAGGTATAAATCTTAAAATTAATTAATGTTTATTAGGTATCAATTCTTAACAATTATATTAACTAAAAACTTACCAAAAACACAAAAAAGTCAGCTTTTACAAAATATCATGACAAAACACATTTGTAGCATTAATTGATAACACTGTTTTTTTTTTTATTTCCTTACACCCTTTATTTTTCACACCACTTGCTTAAATTTTTTCTTCTTTTACTAATAAAAAAACACGAATTAAAAAGACCGCGAACATTTCACACATACATACATACTGACTAAATCACAAAAACAAATTAACTGCCGGCACTCTCATAGCAAAGTTTTAAAAAAACAACAACAACGAAAGGTGCTCCACTAAACAAGTGAGATAGACAACTAAATTAAATATGAGTTTTTTTGCACTGATTTAATATTATTAACTTTATATTTCATGTAAAATAAACTCTTCGATAATATTAATAAAACCTTAAATTACAATTTTATAATACATTTTAAAATTTTTGAGAACTTTAAATCGGTAAAATTTTAATTTAATTACAGCACAATATTAACGCTCTTGCATTTGATTAAGTGAATTACTAACTAAAAGAAATCATGTCAAGAGTGCAAGGGGCACATGCAAATCAATGATGCCACCCCTTTAAATATTATGCACTTAATGCTCTGTTGGGAATTTGTAAGTTAATTATGGAATAAAAGAATTTTAATACGAAATTGTTTATGTACAAAATCTTTTTGAAACAATTTTTCGAAATTAGGATTTATTTTTTAAAGTTTATGAAACGCATTTGTAATAAATCTAAACTTTTTTGTATGAGTTAGAAATATTTTGCTAATTTTCACTTGAAATTGTTTTGATAGGGAAATGACTGCGGAACATTTTAAAGCGGCAAGTGTCAAATAACCAACTTTTTGTTAAAAAAAAATATTTTCGTTTATAAAATTAAAAAAAAAGTGTGTATCTAAACATAAAGAATAATTTTTTACAGCAAAAGCTAATTTTCTATTCCTTTGGTTTGTAACTTTTTTAAGTTTCTTCTGTCGAATTGTTGATATATAATATAAGTTTGATTTGTATCTAGCGTGAAAATAACAAAAAAATTGCTTTAAAAACAATACTAATGAAAATAATGGATACAAATTATTTAAAGATTAAGATGTGTATATTATAACTTTGTGATTTTAAAAAGAATAGCTACGTGTATCTTATTTGATTGCCTTCCTTCAAGATTATCCAAAATTTCTTGTATCACACACACAAAACAAATTTTGCGTTTGACAAAAATTAACGATTTGAATTTACAAATATATTCAGAATAAACAATATTGTTTAAATTGATGACAGTTGTTTTATTTATGAAATTATTATTTACCCTTTTTAAAATATGGTTAGGGAATTTTCTTAATAAGTTTGAAAAAATATATCCTGTTTTTCAGCCTCGAATATATGTTCGTGCTTTTTTAAAATTTTTTTTTTCACAACTTTTTGCAAAATTTCGGGTGAATGTTAGTTTTAGTTGGAATATTGTTTTTGGCGAAGACAGCTAGACTTAGAAGCCTTGAGAGCAGGCAAAACCTGGAACGAAATAAAGAACCTTGCACCAAGTAGAAACGAATGGCGAAACTTTGTTGAGGCCCTATGCTCCTTATAGGAACTAAAGGAACCAATATATATATATATTGTTTTTGGCTTGTTAACATATGCACAATCTTTCCTGCGTTTGTCCCCAAAAATATTAAATAATAATGAAGAATTTAATATGAAGAATAATGCGTCCGCCGAAATCCCTTACCAAAGTCATTGATGCAGTATGTGCTGTGGCTTCATCCCGCTGACCTAAGAAAGTTTTCCAACATCGTCCAACAGACGAAAATTTATTCCACATTTCAGTTTTTAGTTAATTTAAATTTGCAGAAAATTTTTTTTACTGAAAATTTGGCAAATGGCAGAATAGGAAAGAAAGTATTTACGAAATTTTAATTGGGGCATAGAGGCTCATCAATACAGTTTTTTTTTTATTTCAAACACGTTTTACCAAAAGTACATATGTTTGATTGTAATTTTACGGACCGAAATACCTACTTTTTTAATGTAATCAAATCGTTTGATTAACAAAGTTGTATGTATATGAAATAATGTTGGGCCGAAAATACACCAACATTTTTTAATTCAAAAATAGTGCAAGAAAAATTATTTTGTCCCATTTTAACGTTGCTAAAGAAAAAAGAATGAAAACAAAATTCCATATTCACCGATGCTCGAAGAAAAAGAAACTTATTACAAATATAAAAAAGGATATATAACCAAGTATCAGCACGATATTTTTTAAGCCTGTTATCTAAGTAAAATTTGAGTTTTAAAATTAAAAATTTGCAAGGTCATGGCTGAATAGTAATTTTCATTCAAAAAAATTTTGTTAAAAGTTAAATACAACTTGAAAACCATAACCATAGTATGGCACTTATACATATATTGAAACTTACTTATGCAGATTTTATAATACAGAATATATAATGCCAGAATGAATCAGTCCAAATATGTAAAAAGTGTTAGTTGTTGGCTATTTGATGTGAAATTATTGTTTTGAAGAATCCGATCTTTTAAATTTTTTTCACACTTTGTCGTAATTAAAATGTTATATCACAAAAAAAAAAAAAAAAAAATAGTTTCAATAAAAATTTGCATTCTGAAATATTTGTAAAAATTAAAATCAAAAACCATTTCTTAAAATTTATATTTATTTTTTGCCTTTATGCTTTTCCAATTTTAAAATTATGAATTTTTTAATGTAAGCAATTACTTTCCTTTGCGGAAAATTGTGTACGTACATATAAACTTTTTACCGGGGAAAAACAAATAATTTAATATTCCGTTTTAAACAAATCATCCCCATAACACAAATAAAAAGATCTGGCAGCGCCATTTTGCACTTTTAAACTTCTCTCCACTGTTGCCAGCTTGTGATTAGGAATAACAATAAATAAAATTACAAAAGCGGCCATACACTTGCAATATTATTAAATATGATATTCGCCATATTATTTCCATTTTGCAATAAGTCGCACAATGGTTTCAATTTAAATATTGCTTAACTTTCATCGAATAAAAAGGTGAACATAACCTATAGGAATAACATAATTGTTCAATGTTGCCAACACATTCCACTTTCTTTTCGTTGTGCAATAAAAATCAAAAGTCTTTTGATTGCTGCCAATACATTGTGCCATCTTCGAATATAACATATAATTATATATAATTATACAATACGTAAAATTGAACAATTTTATTGCAAGTGTATGAGCCGCTTAAGACCCCTTTAAGACTCGGCAAGTTAGTAGTGAAAGGGGCCTAAGTTTGCATGAAAATATATACGCCAATGATTTCTGAATAAATAATAATAAATAATAATGGTTTATGGGTGACTTAAAGGAAATGTTGTTTATAATCATTCATTTGTATGGGCTCTGATCAAAATCATTAAAAAAATAGTTTTAAGCTATTATGAATTAATTTCTTTATATTCTATAAATTTTTATTTAAAACTATTTTGCTGCAGACCTGTACTATCAATAATCTATAGTCAAAGCTAATGTTAAAATTATGCTACCCACAGTAAATCAATGGTTATATTAAAATACTTAAGCAACCGAAAATGAAAAGTTTTTTCTATTAATATTTCATTTTCCGACATAAAACTTACATACGATTGTCACAAATAACAACAAACTGTAATTCGAAAATGTCAAGATATAATGTTTGGTATTCTTAATTAACATTATTGGTAGTATATAGAATCATTCCTATTTATTTCCACATATCCATGTAACTATAGCATCAATGTTAACCAAAGGTTAGCTTAAGCAAATAGTATGTGAAATATTGAAGAAATAGGCCTATTGCAAGAAAACTTTATATAATGTCATTTGGATTATTGAGCACATTCGAAAAATAAAAATGGTTAATATAATAAAAAGAAATAATTCTCAAATTTTTCTTTGGAAAATATTTAGATTTTAGCGATATTTTTAAAACATTTTACGCAAAATAAAAAATTGAGCAGTTTCTAGCGGGTTTTGAAGTGCGATTTGACGGGAAGTCTCGAACAAAAAGTTGGCAACAAGTCTCTCTCCCATTAATTCTTTAGTTAATGGTTCGGCCTTTAACATGCGTAAACGTTTAATTCATTGCTCGTGTTTATATTTAAAATAGTGGGAAAAAAGTTCACAAAGTTGTATAATATTTTAAAGTTTTTTTTTTCGAAAAAAAAAACAATTATCTGTTAATTAATTAACAATTGTTTGTTAAAACAGTTTTTCATGTATACATTAGTATGTATATTTGGTGTTTGGTTATAACTAACCTGGCGTTTACATATGCCAGTACTGGCATGACAGTAGCATTACATACATGCAAATTTTTTTACTAATACATGCACCCAATAGACTAGAACAACGCAAAATGTAAATGAGTTGTAGAATAAGCTTATCATAACAGATTTCCTACAACATGACAACCAATATGATTGCAAATGACTTAATCTCGCAATAGTTTTGTAAGTGTTTTTAAGAATGAATGATATCATTCCCTTCAAACATTTTTGAAATTTTTTGGCGATTGCTTGTTTGGCGATGATTCCGCGATCCTTCTCAGGGAATACGAATCGCTAACCATCGCCTATGGCGATGAATATGCGAGCGCACACAAGTAGCGGCAATCATCAGTGTTTTTTTATAACTTTCGAAAGAATTTTTTTTCTCTTGTTGTTTTTTTAAGGTAACGGGAAAATAAATATTTGGTTTCAAGGGCAATTAGCAAAATTGTCATTCCAGTTGAGCAAGTGATTTGTGAAGGGTGTGTTATGTAATATATCTCTGAAAGCAATTTTCATCGCCGAATCATCGCCCGCGAATCGTCGGCAAATTGTCTAACATCGCAGCGATGCATCGCGTGGAAGCTAAGTGCGATCCTCTGGCGAATCGGCAAAACGTTCGCATGTGTCAACCACGTGAATCGCGGTACGCGATGTTTACGCGAATTGCGGTACGCGATGTTTACGCGAATCGCGGTACGCGATGTTCAAGCGAATCGCGATACGCGATTCGCGCGGTTGACACATGCGAACGTTTTCGCGATTCGCATTAAGCTTCCACGCGATGCATCGCGGCGATGTTAGACAACTTGCCGGCGATTCGCGGGCGATGATTCGGCGATGGAAATTGTTTGCAGGGTTATGTCCCGTTATTTGAATTTTGTATATTAGTTAAAGTTTTCAGTATTTGTGTTTCGTTCAAAGAGCGAAGTGTTTTAAAGAGTTTTAAACAGTGCACAATTTAAAAAAGTAATTAAATTAAAAAAACTTTTTGTAAATATGCCATATAAATTAAAAGAGAGTGTTTGTAAAGAATTTATTTATTTATTTATTTAACGTATTAGGCTTATAATTAAAAATTATCAGCTAATAATAATTATGGCAAAGGCAGCGAAGGCCTTCAGCTCAATGTTCTTAAATGATATCTTAATTATTTCTGTTTACATTTTTTTTATATATATACATATGCATATTACGTTCAGATATCCTTATAAAGATTAGTAGTTTTAAGGAATTTTATAATAAGTGTTATGTTTTCTATTACCGGATTGGACTATAGGTTCACGGGATCTGTGCACCTGAATAAGGTTTCTCTGGAATTTTTAGTTGTTGGCCATTCATATAGGTAGTGATAGGGTGTTGTTGGGAATAATAACGAATATACGAAAGAAATTTTATTGTCGACATCGTGGGCTTGGGCAAACAACTTTTGTAATTAGGTTGACTGTAGAATAAAATTATATAACTGAATTTGGTTATTAATTGTGGTACAAAACATCTTCCGAAATTACAATAACTGGTGTATCTGATAAATGTGACGTGATGGGAGAAAACTGTGTTCATATTCGACTTTAGTATTCCAAAAACATAAGAATCAGTTGGAATGGTTAAACAAACTTTTTCAATGTCGTCCTGTGCTACATATTTATTTATGGTCAGTTTCATGCAAATTTTACAATTAATTGTTCTTAAAACGGTTTCCATACTTTCGTAAAATGTCTTTAGCCTATTTGTTAATTTATTTTTGATTAAAGCTAACTTTGTAAAAACACGCCCAGCAGAAGCACTACTATGTGACAATGGCAAAATATTAGAGATCAATATGTACAAGTTTGAATATATATATAGGTATATTCATCAAATCTATTTTTCAATGTTCCTATTTCACGCCAAAAATCTTCAGCATTCGAAATTTTAAATATGTGTTCATAATTCGTGTCATTTACTTTACTCTTAGACATTTAAATTCATGTATAAATGCATCTGGGTCAGTTATAATATCTTTAAACTCTGAAACTAATTCGAAATAGTTTATATCTTCATTAGACATTATAAATATTGGGTCTAAATACTTCAATATATTGAGCTTTTTGTTTTCTATATCAATTCTTATTATCAATTCATTACACAATTTTCGTTAAAAACTCAGATTTTACTTTTAATGTCAATTACACAAATTTTAGACAAGTTTTCGGTACACAACTTTAGTGGCACCAACGGTAACGCTGCCTGTAGTTGAATTCGCCTTGTTCCTAACCCCGGGTCTTCACGTAGCAATATTTATTGCGGCAATCGTCAAATTTCATTGCTCCATAAAATTTGCGACGTATAGACCGCATATTGCCATGAGTGGCAATCCATTGCGCAATGATTGCTCTTCTTATTGCTTGAGCAATTATTGCTTAGCAATATGCTGTCAAATCAGATGTAATTTATCTGACATTTCATTTCTCTGTACGGTTGTTTTTTGTTTGTGTGTTTATTTATTAAAAAAGCAATCAATAAATATATTATTATATATTATATTTTTTAATAAATGTCAAGATCAACAAAAGCAAACGACAAATTTATTTTTTTGTATATTTTTATTTTTTCAATAGAACAATTCAACTTACAATTACAATTAATTATTTTATTAATTTTAAAAAAGAAAATGTGACGACCACTTCAAAACACAACATAAAACATTTGTTATAAATATGTACAGCCACAAAACTTTATACGACTACTCGCGGTAAAAATTGCAAAATTATGGCAAAGCAATTTCAAGTGTTCTCCAGCAATAAATTCAGCAATTATTGCTCCATTGTTCTGCCGACGTTTTTGCTTGTACTTAGCAATAAATATTGCAACGTGGAGACCCAGCGTAAAAAATCAAAAGAAATTAGTTCGAACTGTGAAAATCAGATGGCGTGTCGCCTGTTCGCCTTGGTATGTTTTTTTTTTTAAATGTTTTTCATACGCATTTGAGGTAATAAGGTAATAAAATAAATAGTGGCTGCCATCGCTCCTAAAAAAAGCCAGGAACTGGTGAAATTTTAATTTGTAACACGGGTAAGTCGATATTTTTATTTAATATCAAATAATATTTCCTTCTTAAACATTTTTTGATTTTCTATTGAAACCGCATTGAAAAAGGTATGGCCAGAGTCAAGTGTACCACGAAGGGTTTAAAATTCGAGTGTAAAATTTTAAAACCTTAAATATAAAACCAAATACCTTTGGTTAATAATGTATGGAAACCTTTTCTTATCTAAATAATATCGATTTTCAAAATGACTAATGTATATATTTTTGAAGTATTCAGTTCCGCTGAATCCGTATCTGAACTTAGAATTTTTGCATCGTATCAGATTTTCGCGATGTATTTGCTTACAGTAAAAAAACTCTGTTTTCGGCGCAACGTCGAGCAAATGTTAAAATATACAAAAAATATTTTTTTTATTTAATATTTTAACATGACCGTTGCTTGATTGCGAAATTTGGTCAAAATGTGGTGCATTTTTCAACACGATTTTAAATAATATAAATCTACATATTTCACAAAATTAGAAACTTTTTATTTAATATATTTTTTTGGCTCTTTAGACCGCTTTAACACATAAAGCACTTGTTGCTTGTGTACAACAATATTTTTAAGAGCAAATTTCTCATTTCTAGCGGTAAATTTTTGCAAAATAATTACAATTTTAGCAATGTATCTTATGACAGATATATGATTATTAGGTAGGTATTAACGAACTTAGGGGGTTTGACAATTAATATATTATATGCTTATTATGCCTCATTACTGACATTAACTGAATAATTATTCTATTGATCTGTTAGATTATTGTTTATTTAGTTTTATAATTTAAATAAAAAAAATTTTTCAGTGAACAATTTACAAAAAATAACTTATAATTTTGGTATATGTGTGTTGGGTTTTTTTGTATTTTTTGAGCTTTTTCGCTTGCATGATTTCAAATTTTTGCGCATATCAAAATTTTTCCTAATCAAAGGTAGGTATATTTGTATAGGTACTCTGTGTGTTTTTTAAAAATATTTATTAAAGGCCGTTCTACACTATCCCACAAAGTCTTTAGTAATTTACGAAAATGCAACCCTGTCATGATAAGTTGTTATTGTTTTTTAAAAATTTTCAAAGAATAATTAGATCAGGGAAGCATTTTTGAAAAATACGTAAGACTTTGTGGGATAGTGTGTAACGGCCTTAACAAGCACTTTTAGTTCATACATTTTTAAAATTTTCAAAAAAGGTATAACCTGTGCAAAGCAAATTATTTACGAAAGTTAAAACAAAACATTTTAAAAAGCTATAAACAATTTCATATATTTTTATTAAATAAAGTAGCTCAGTTATATCTCAATGTTTAAAATTAAAACTAATTAATAAAATTGGAAATAAAAAAAAACAATATACTCCGGAAATTCACAAATATAAGAAACACTTCCTTTTCCTATTTTAAACATACAATCCCTTTAATTAGAACTGAACTGGTAATCAGGGCAACTCTTATTCTCCTTTTGTACTTAATTTCCATTCATTTTTAAGTTGGCGGTTCGGTCTTTAACATGCGTAAACGTCTTTAAATTAAAAATGAATCGGTTAAAAGTGCACGAAATAAAATGAATTTGTTATAAAACTGTTAATAAATGTGTTTTTAATAAAAATCCAAAGTTAATATTTCAAATTTCTTAGGCAATAAATAAATTTTGATTGCAAAAAGTTAAATATATTGTCGTTTTCCTTTGCAAACATATTCGTGTATGTATAGATACGTACATATTTCGTTATGAGGAGAAACGTGTGTTGTTGTAATCTTATCGAAGGTTCTTATTCACTATAGTCAATTTAGTTATTTTCTCGTCAAATCTAGCCTTTTTTGACGGGAAGTCTTCAAAAAATATGGCAGCAATGCTTTTTTCCTATTAATTCTTTGGTTTATTGTGCGCTCTTTAACATGCGTAAACCAGTGATGCCAACTTAGTGCTTTTGGCACTATTTATGGTGCTTTTTGATGCCTTAAAACGCCAAAATTGTATCCTTAGTGCCAAACTAAGAAAAATCACTAACTTGGTGCCTTTTCAATTTTTCGTTAGTGCCTTTAATACTTTTTAAAATTTTTATTTTTTTTACCATTTTTTAAAACTTCGGCTATATAGAGGATGATTAAGATGAGATTAGCTATTTGGAGTACAATTTTTAGAAAGCCTGTAAAGATTTTAAGATTTCAAATGGAAAAAAAAAGTGATAAAAGAAAGTTGCATTCGTTTTACCAAAAACTTTATTTACGAGGTTTGAGCTAGGCTTCCTAGCAATTTGGAAATTTTACAAAACGTTGCACTTTTAAGCGTTGACAACATATTTAGTAATCGTAATAAAAACGATGTATTTGTTTTCGGTAAACATTTTTTTAGAGATGTAGACACTGTTTCAAAAATAGAAAATGGCTTGAAAAATATTAAGAATTGTAAATGGAAAAATAAACAAAGATTTTGAGTCATGTAGAAAAAACGTATTAAAAATTTAAAACATGCAGGCGGAAACCGTATTTTTTCGAGCTACGGAAATCGGGCTCGCACTGTATTACTTTTAAACTGTTTTATGGCCAATTCAAACTCCAAATGATTTGGATAATATTATTTTTATTGAAGATAATAATAATACATTTAAAAATTTTTATATACAAATGTAAATATATTTATTATTTAATTTTAAATGAAAATGGTCCCCCATCTACGCCGTCGCCTTTTTTAAAATTTTGGAGGTATTTAATATTCGGCACAGCCGAAGGCAATTTGTTTTGTGTTTAGTTAAATTTTAAAAACGGATTAGTGCTTTTTTACGCTTTTTTTGTTAAAAATAGTGCTTTTTAGTGCTTTTTTAAATTTTAAAGTGCTTTTTGCTCTCAAAAAGTTGGCATCACTGGCGTAAACCTTTTTTTATTGCTCGTATTTAAATTTAAAATAAATGGGAAAAAGTGCACAAAAGTACTCAGTACGTCTTGGCCACATTCAAGTAACATCTCACAAAAACTGCTTGTACACGAAGTACACTTCTATATTCGTATTTCCCCTTTCACCAACAAACTCAAATGTTTTGCAGCAAATGTTTCATAAATGTTAACTAATAAGTGCCTAATGTGTTTGGTTATAAGTTGTTGGTTTGTTTTGTATTGTTTTTTTAATAATTTAAGATTTAGTTTTGGTATAGAGTTTGCAACTATTTTGTTTCTAAAATGTTTTTGAATAAAAGAGCTCATTTAATATCCTCTCTTATG
The DNA here is from genome assembly GCA_963931875.1 of Pollenia griseotomentosa. Classification (NCBI taxonomy): domain Eukaryota; kingdom Metazoa; phylum Arthropoda; class Insecta; order Diptera; family Polleniidae; genus Pollenia; species Pollenia griseotomentosa. Next base: position 86,298,103 of record OZ007563.1, read on the forward strand.
CAATTGGGGTAATAAGAAAACAGAATAAATAGTGGCTGCCATTGTTCCTAAAGAAATCAAGGAACTGGTGAAGTTGGTATTCATAATACGGGTAAGTCAATATTTTTATTTATTATCAAATAATTTTTTACAGTTTAAAAATGTTAGTGCAAAATTATTATTATTATTATATTAATAATTTAATCTAAAATATAATTATATATGGAAAAATATTATTATCTACAGAATATCGATTTTTAACATGATCAAATTTTTTGCTATAATCATGACATTTTTGCCATTTTTTTAATTTTTTTTTTTTTATTTTGACTTAATATTAACAAAATTACCAACTAATAAAAAATTTTAAATAAAAGATGATTTGCTTCATACCAGAGCGAAATTCAGTCGAAATATAGTGCATTTTTCAAGATGATTTTGAATAATTAAAATCTATTGCACAAAATTAGAAATTTTTTTTAAAAAAATATATGTACATACATATTTATTTTTGTTTTTTTTTTAAGTCTATTCTTTTATCAGAAAGAGTAACAGTTATAAAAAAAGTTCTTTTTAACAGTTATTTTGTAAACTTAAAACAGTAATTTTTTAACTTAAAATATAATTCATTTGAGAATAAAATTACACTCATTTATTGAAATTTATTCTTCCCGTCAGAAGAAAAAAACTCTTTTTATGTAAATTGACACCCCTAGCTTGCCGCTGGTCACATAGATCATAATAATTCAACTTGCATTGCAATTGAATAAATCGTTACTAAAAAAACAAAACTAAATAATTAAAAAAAGAAAATGAACGAAATGAGTTTTATTTTTGACAGAAAAATTAAAACTTAAAAGAGTTTTATCTTATGACGGGTTAAATAAAACGCACCAATAAATTTTATCTTAAACGGAATAACTAAAACTCCTCAAATAAGTTTTATATAAGACGGAAAAAACAAAACTCCTTAGTGCCCATTTAGACAGGGAAACATCTGGAAGGGAAACATTTTGTTTGTTAACAAATTACGGGTGGGGAAAAGAGAATGGTTTTTGTGTTCGGTACTCGGCGACACGCTTTGTTCTCATTTTCTTTGTTGACATTTACCTTGCTTTTTGAGAAAAAAAACAACAATATTAACAGAATGTTTCCGGCAACATGTTCGTCTATGTGACCGCAAATGAAAAAACAAAAGAAAATTCCAGATGTTTTCCTTCCAAATGTTCGCTCGTCCAAACTCGGACTTAGTAGAGTTAAATTTGATGTCTGCAAAATAAAACTCTCCTGAAAAGAGTTTGGACACACATTGTATTTTTACGTTGAACAATACCTCTTAACTATGGATTCAATTGGTATATGATAGTATAGGTATATAACGGATAACTGTTATTTAAGGCTCCTGGCTTAAATAGTGCATTTTTAAAACAACTTGAAAAATGAAAATACAAGATTAGACTTGATATTGTTTAAAAATAATACAATTTTCCTGAGTACATACATACTTGGAACTTTTAATCGTTATGGTTTGCCACCTTTTTTTTAAATTTTTTTTTTTTTGGCTTGTTGTTTTGCAAATTCTGTTTTGAAATTTTTATTTGTTTTACATTCTTGTGCTTTTTTTTTTTAATTGTTGCTTTTCTAATTAATATAATATGTATAACTATTTTCTGTAATTTTTTTTCTCATAATTTCATTGCGTAAAGTGCATTTACTTGCTAATAATTTGCATTTTAACAATATATTTTATGAATTAACGAATTTATTGGGATTTGACAATTAAAATATTATTTGCTTATTTTGCCTCTTGACTGACATTTACTGAATAATTATTCTGCTAATCTGGGCGATTATTGCTTAATTAATTTAAAAATTTAAATAAAAACTATTTTCATTGAACCATTTACAAAATATAACTTGTAATTTTTGTGTAATGATTTTTGGGATTTTTTTGCATAGCTAGGTATATTTTAGCATATTTTTTTGTATTTTTATGCTAAAAGCTTTTTTGCTTTCATATTTTAAAATTTTTATGCATAGCAAAACTTTTCCTAATCAAAAGTATATTCGTATAATCTGTATGTATGTTTTAAAATATTTATAAACAAATACTTTTAGTTCATAGGTACATATAAAAATATTTTTAATATATGAAATGTTTGCAAAACAAATTACATAAGATTAAAAAAACACTTTATGAATCTATAAGCAATTTAAAATATTTTTTTTGAAAAAAGCAGCTAAATAATACATATTTCAATGTTTAAAATGAAAATTCATAACCTAAATTCAAAATTGTAAATAACAAAATTACAGCTCCGGAAATTCACAAATAAAGTTCGAACACTTCCTTTTCCTATTTTAAATGCCAATCCCTTCAATTATAACTCAATTAGCAACCAGGCAACTCTTTTTCTCCTCTCGTACTTATTTCCTATTCATTCTTTAGTTGGCGGTTCGGTCTTTAACATGCGTAAACGTTTAACCTATTGCTCGTCTTTAAATTAAAAATTAATCGGTTAAAAGTGCACAAAATAAAATTAATTTGTTATAAATCTGTTACCTAATGTGTTTTTAATAAAAATCCAAAGTTAATATTGCAAATTTCTTAGGCAACAAATAAATTTTGATTGCAAAAAGTTTAATATATTGTCATTTTCCTTTGCAAACATTTTGTGTTTGATTGTATAGATACGTACGTTTATATTTCGTTATGAGGAGAAACGTCTGTTGTTGTAATCTTCTCACATGTTTTTATAATAAGAATGTTTCTGCATTATAGTTGTTGGTGGAAAGGAGTTAACAAAAACTTAAGTGATTTCTTTGAAAGAGTGAGTACAAAAACGTTTTTATTTCTTTAATACCGAAAGGGGAAATATTTGAGAGCACAGGAGGAGAATGTAATAAATATTCTCAAATTTTTTTTTCCTGAACAAAAAGAGGAAATGCCCAAAAGCAAAAATTGCGCTTAGCAAATGGTAAGATTTTGATGTTATTTTATTTTAATAGGTAGGTAGGTACATAGATACATCTTTTTAATATAAAAAATAAATTTTCATTGGTATTTGTTACTAATTTTTCGTCCCTATTTAAGCTTTGTTCACAATTAATTTCGTTCTTATTTCTTCCCAACGTAGGTATGTATTTACATAAGATTAAAAACACCTTATGAAGCTATAAGCGATTTAAAATACTTTTTATGACTAAAGCAGTTAATTAATATCTCAATGTTTAAAATGAAAATTCATAACTTAAATTCAAAATTGTAAACAAAGAAGTTACTACTCCGGAAATTCACAAATAAAAATTAAACACTTCCTTTTCCTTTTTTAAATGCACAATCCCTTCAATTAGACCTGAATTGGCAACAAGGCAACTCTTTTTCTCCTCTGGTACTTATTTCCCATTTATTCTTTAGTTGGCGGTTCGGTCTTTAACATGCGTAAACGTTTTAACTAGTGCTCGTAGTTAAATTAAAAATTAATCGGTTAAAAGTGCACACAATAAAATGAATTTGTTATAAAACTGTTAATAAACGTGTTTTTAATAACAATACAAACTGAATATTGCAAATTTCTTAGGCAACAAATAAATTTTGATTGTAAATGTTTAATATATTGTCGTTTTCCTTTGCAAACATATTCGTGTTTGATTGTTAGATACGTTCGTATATATATCGTTATGAGGAGCAACGTCTGTTGTTGTAATCTTCTCACTTGTTTTTATAATAAGAATGTTTCTGCATTAAAGTTGTTGGTGGAAATGAGTTAACAAAAACTTAAGTGATTTTTTTGAAAGAGTGAGTGCAATAACGTTTTTATTTCCATAATACCGAATGGGGAAATATTTGAGAGCACAGGAGCATAATAAATTAAATATTCTCTCTAAATTTTTTTTCCTGACCAAAAAGGGGAATTGCACAAAAAGCTAAAAATTGCGCTAAGCAAATGGTAAAATTTTGATATATGTAATTTTAATAAAAGCAAGTAGGTACATACATACATACATATTTTTAATATAAAAAATAAATTTTGATTTGAATTGATTTACAAATAAAAAATATTATTATAAGACTAGAATCAATTAAATGAGATTTTACTTGTTTCTAATATTTCGTATTTAAGCTTTGTTCACAATCAATTTCGTTCTTATTTCTTCCCAACGTAGGTACCTATTTTCATAAGATTAAAAAACACTTTATGTAGTTATAAGCAATTTAAAATATTTTTTATGAATAAAACAGCTAATTAATTTCTCAATGCTCAAAATGAAAATTCATAACTTAAATTCAAAATTGTAAATACCTACTGTCAGCGTCAAAATAAAGTGTACAACTGGTTTTCCAATATAAAAAGTGTTATTTTAGTTAAAAAGAATTCCAATTTTTAGAAGTTTTTTATCATTTACAAAACTTTGGACAATGTTATTACAAATTAAAATTAAAAATTTGAAATAGGTACTTCAAAAACAACAAAACCAGTACAATAAAAAAAACAATTTACTCCGTTTTTAAGGCGTCAAAAAAAAGTGTACAGTTTTAAAATACTAAGAAAAGTGAAGTGGCTAATACTTTGTTTGATTTCTTTTTGCTTTTAGGACGGCTTCTAGTTTCTATGGCATCGATTCCACCCATTTTAAAGTTAGCGCAGTAGACAATTTTGGCTACTCTTCCTGCAGAATTTTCTTCAGAGAGTGCTTGCTAGTTATGGTTTTTTTATTTTGTCTGTCCAAATGCTCCCAGATTTTTAGTTGAGTTGATATTGAGCGACTATTGGGCTGATTCATCTGTTTAAGGACGTATTACAAAAGCAAAGACTATCACGCTTCACTATAGATACTGTATTTTTTCCGTTGAATTTCTTATTTCTACCTTTTATCAGGTTTTTTTTTTTGTCCAACTTGCTTTCGTCAATTTTTGGAGCAACGTATTTTTCACAGATGACAGCAAGCTTGAAGTCTGATCAAATTTGACAAAGTAGAAATTATACTTTTTTTACAACTTACAACACTTCTTACATTGGAAAACTAGCTGTACACTTTATTTTGACGCTCACAGTACATACCTACCTACATAAAAAAATTACAACTCACGAAATTCACAAATAAAATTCAAACACTTCCTTTTCCTATTTTAAATGCACAATGCCTTCAATTAGACCTGAATTGGTAACAGGGCAACTCTTTTTCCCTCTGGTACTTATTTCTTATTTATTCTTTAGTTGGCGGTTCGGTCTTTAACATGCGTAAACGCTTAACCTATTGCTCGTCTTTAAATTAAAAATTAATCGGTTAAAAGTGCACAAAATAAAATTAATTTCTTATAAATCTGTTACTTAATGTGTTTTTAATAAAAATCCAAAGTTAATATTGCAAATTTCTTAGGCAACAAATAAATTTTGATTGCAAAAAGTTTAATATATTGTCATTTTCCTTTGCAAACATTTTGTGTTTGATTGTATAGATACGTACGTTTATATTTCGTTATGAGGAGAAACGTCTGTTGTTGTAATCTTCTCACATGTTTTTACAATAAAAATGTTTCTGCATTATAGTTGTAAGTGGCAATGAGTTAACAAAAACTCTAGTGATTTCTTTGAAATAGTGAGTGCAACAACGTTTTAATTTCCTTAATACCGAAAGGGGAAATATTTCAGAGCACAGGAGGAGAATGTAATAAATATTCTCTAAATTTTTTTTGCAGAAATTCTGCATTAAAGTTGTTAGTGGCAATGTGTTAACAAAAACTCTAGTTATTTCTTTGAAAGAGAATACCGAAAGGGGAAATATTTCAGAGCACAGGAGGAGAATGTAATAAATATTCTCTCAATTTTTTTCCTGAACAAAAAGAGGAAATGCCCAAAAGCAAAAAATTGCGCTAAGCAAATGGTAAGATTTTGATGTTATTTTATTTTAATAGGTATGTAGGTACATAGATACATATTTTTTATATAAAAAATAAATTTTCATTTGAATTGATTTACAAATAAAAAATATTATTATAGGTACATATGTACCTATTTTAAAGACTAGAATCAATAAAATAAGATTTTATTTGTTACTAATTTTTCGTACCTATTTAAGCTTTGTTCACAATCAATTTCGCTCTTATTTCTTCCCAACGTAGGGATTTACATAAGATTAGAAACACCTTATGAAGCTATAAGCGATTTAAAATACTTTTTATGACTAAAGCAGTTAATTAATATCTCAATGTTTAAAATGAAAATTCATAACTTAAATTCAAAGTTGTAAATAAAAAAATTACAACTCCGGAAATTCACAAATAAAATTTAAGCACTTCCTTTTCCTATTTTAAATGCACAATCCCTTCAATTAGAACTGAATTGGCTTTAACGGCAACTCTTTTTCTCCTCTGGTGCGTATTTTCAATTTATTCTTTAGTTGGTGGTTCGGTTTTCAACATGCGTAAACGTTTTCACTAGTGCTCGTCTTTAAATTAAAAATTAATCGGTTCAAAGTGCACGAAATAAAATAAATTTTTTATAAAACTGTTAATAAATGTGTTTTTAATAAAAATCCAAAGTATATTTGTATTGCAAATTTCTTGGGCAACAAATAAATTTTGATTGCAAAGTTTAATATATTGTCGTTTTCCTTTGTAAACATACTCGTGTTTGTTAGTATAGACAAGACGTACATATTTCGTAATGAGGAGAAACGTTTGTTGTTGTAATATTCTCGCAGGTTGTTATAAAAACAATGGAATTGCATTATAGTTGTTGGTGGAAGTGAGGTAACAAAAATTTGCGTGATTTGTTTGAAAGGGTTAGTGCAATAACGTTTTTATTACTTTAATAGCGAAAGTGGAAATATATGAGAGCACAGAAGGAGAATGTAATAAATATTGTCTCTAATTTTTTTTTTGAACAAAAAGGGAAAATGCCCAAAGAGCTAAAAATTGCGCTAAGCAAATGCTAAGGTTTTGATGTAATTTTTACATAAATAGGTATATTTTTTGTATAAAAAATAAATTGTCATTTGAATTGATTTCCAAATAAAAAATATTAATTTATTTTAAGGACTAGAATCAAGAGATTTTACTTGTTACTTATTTTTCGTATTTAAGCTTCGTTCACAATGGTAGCAGCAATTTCGTTCTTATTCTTCCCAACGTATGTAACCTACCTATGTATTTCATATAGGTATTTTTACATTTAAATTTTTCTAAAGTTCTGAGGTTGTTGTTTAAAGTTTGCACTAAGCTTTTTTTTATGAAGAGTTTTCCTTCCTATACGTATTTTGTATGTAGTAAACTAGTGATACAATTTCCCTATTATCCATATTGATCACTTATGGCTTAGAATGCTTAAGGTATAAATAACTTTTAATTTTGTAACAAAGTTGTTTAAGATTTCCTAAAATTATTTTAGATATTCCATTATCATGGCTTAAAAGTCTGCTTTCCATTTTTCACCATTTTCATTAGGCTTCGTACAAAATTTCATCAAATTACCTTCAAAATTGCGACCTTTACTTTGCGCACAAGATTAAATGGACAAAAAATTAGTCAGCCTGCAGCCACCCGGACTGAGGGACATCGTTAAATCGACTCAGACAGTGATATTGAGTGTTAACCAAGCCCCGAACGCACTTACACAAAGATTTTATTAAACACAATATAATACCTATTTAGAATAATTTTTAAAAAATGTTTAAAATAAAAATGTTGATATCAAAAATTAATGATTTAAAATATGTACTAAATAAGATTTTTTCAGTTGTTAAATCAATTTCTTTTTTAAGTAAAAACACTTTTTTTTAATTTTCTCAACGAAACGGAAAGACATTCGTCAATTCTTTTCCAAATTACGTGTTCCAACTAAATAATTAATTGAAGAAACATGGCAATCCTTTTAATCTCTTTTCAATAATTACTAAACTATTTTTCTTTAGTCAGTAGTTCGGTCTTTTACATGCGTAATTGTTTTAATTAACATTCGTGCGCAAATTAAAAATTGTTTGTTAAAAAATTCAGGAAAAAATTTAAATTTGTGATGAAAATGTTTATTAGTGTGAGTTTTATAATACATATTAAAAACTTTTTTCGGCAAAAAATTTAAGCAATAATTTATTAAATGACTGCAAAAATTGTTTAATTTATATTCGATTCTCTCTGCAAATACATTCCCGTGTTAACGAGTGTCGTTAAGTTAAGGGGAGGCTATTCTTGTTGTTGCAATATTCTCCTTTGTTCGTTAATATTTTTAATGCATGAATCATATTTTTTATGATTGTTTGTTGCTAGTGCTTTTGCTAAAAGAAAAGGGAAAACAATTGAGAGTATAAGAAATGTGGAAAAAATACTCATGAAAGCAGAGTTGCCAGAAGAAAGAAGATTATTTGGGAGTCTCTATTAATAGGTGAGTTTTAATGAAAAGTATCTTTTTTTTTATTATTAAATATTATATTTAAATATGTAGGTACCTTTACATATTTTATTCTATACATACTGTCTAATGCAAAAACAGTTAAACAAAACATTTAGCCCAGCAAATGTGTGTGGGCTTATGTATATTTTAACTAATACTATACAATTTTCTTTATCCTAATAAATTTATTTATTTGTTTGATATACATTTTCTTTATACTTAAAAATTTCACAAACATTTTATCAAGGCGAATTTATTACAGGTGGTCTTAAAAGCCCTGCTGATATTAGCTAAAATCACTGTTGGATGTCAAAATTTTGTTTATTCTCTTTTATTATCTTTGTTTCTGTTTTGTTTATTTCTGTTTTTGACATTGGACAATGATTTTACTGTACTTGTTGTAGTACCGAGATTACCTGGGATGAATTCGCCTTGCATTTTATTGAAAGTTTTCTTTTCAATTCTTCCTTTTTACGTTCTTTTGTTTATGCGCTTATTTCCAACAATATTTTAAGGCAAATTATCGTCATATTGGTTGTATTTGCTAAAATTTTATGGCCTTCAAAAATTTTGTTTTATGTTTTTGATATTTTTTTGTTAGGCTTGATTGAGTTCATTAAATTTAATTTTCATTAAATTATTTTTACTGAAGGAAGGAATTTTACAACATGAAATTTTTATTATTATTTTTTTGATAATTTTCTTGGCTGAGCTGGGGATCAAACCTGGGTTGAATTTACATTTTGTTTTATGTTTATATTAAAATTTTATTTGGGGATTCACAAGGTGTGCTATCAAGTCATATTGTCCTAATATCCTTATATTTTACAACAGATTAAAACAATTACTGATGTGTTTCATACGAAAAAAGTTCTAAAATAATAAGACTTTTTATGCTGTGTTTATTGTTTTGTCATACTTAAACGGAAAGAATATTAATTTCTAAAGTAATCATTTCGTTTCTTAAATCAAGAAAATCCAAAAATTATTTCATGATTTTAACTTATTTTGTTCACGTTTTTGGTATATGATCAAAAATTTCTTAAAGCAAGATATGGGCATTTCCGTCAAAAGGTCCACCGTGACCGAAAATTTAAAAGTTATTAAGAGCTTATTATTTTACGATATTGTTATTGAGAAATATTTAGATTTTACTAATTTTATTAATTTACCCATAAATTTGTTCACTTAGATAAACAATCAGACTGCAAAGTTGTGCAAACGTAATTTCTTATTTGTGAGAATGTTTTATTGCATGTTTTCTTTAATATTATCTTCCTTAAAAAAGGTGATATTTGATAAAAATTATTCCAAAAAAATTTTCATACATGGTCTGTAATAAAAGGATGAGTTCGAAGAATAATATGTTATTCGGATTAACGGTAAATTTTTATTTTTTTTTAATCATTATTAAGTTAAGTTATTATGGAAAAAATGTCACGTTCGAAATGTCACGTATCGAACCAGATTTTGGCTTAAACAAAGAAAAATACAGAAGATTTTGGAATCAAACCAAAGACATTATAATGTTACATTGCTACGTAAAATTCTGAAAGTAGTTTGACTAAAAAATTGTGCAAGGTTTCGCGGAATTACGGTCTTTTATACATGGCCATAAAAACTACTTCTATTTTTTTCACGTTCGAACCGCTACTTCTTTTGCCATTATCTTTAACCTAGAATCGCGCCCCCATAAACCTTAGCATATATAATAGTGCTTTCTAAGTGCTATAATTTAAGGGTTAAAAGAACGTAGAAATATTTGTTGTTTAAAATGTTATTGCATTTTTGATGCGTACGACTGTCACGTTCAACACTTTGGAATTACCCATATACAAAAGTTGATTGTTTTTATTAAAAATAAGAAAGATATTTCTGCATTTATTTAATATTAGTCTGTTTTTCTTGATTTTTAAATAGAATTGAATTTTTTGCATTAAGAAACAAATGCTTGAAATTTTCTTTAAATTTTGCAGAAAATGCTGCAGAAAACTTGGTTTAATTCAATTAATTTTTATTTGAAGCAAATCAATAAAAAGTTTCTTATTTTAATGTTCAATTTTGAAAACTAACTAAAGGCCCAACCAGAATGTGAATAACATGGTTTAAGCAATTTGCTTAAGCAAGGTTAAGCATTTGCTTAAGCAAGGTGCGAAACTAATCGCTCATTCCGTACGGAATCAATGTTTTTTTATTTTCTTTTTGTTATTTTAAATGCATTTGAGAGGCTTTTTGTTTTCTTTTTGACAGTAGCTTAAGTTTGTTTACGCACATTCTGTTTGGGCCTTTATGCTACACGTTTTTATATAAAAACTCAGACTTTTTTTCGTATTTTGGAAAATATTAATGGCGGATTTCAAAAATATATTTAAATATAAATCTATGTTTAAAATTCGTTTTTCATGTCAAATAAAAATAAAATTATATTAACAACTATACAGTATAAAAATGAATTGATATTTAAATCGTATAGGTGAAATTATACATAAGAAACGAAAACTTGATTCAAGTGACAATAGAATTAAAATAATTTTTATTTAGCTGCATTTAATTAAATTTTAGTTCTCTTTGAGTTATAACTTTTTACTTAATCAAGATTTTGGCTCGGACAAAATGATGCAAAATAATGTTGTTTCACCTTTTTAAAGATATTCTTAAACACTTTTAAATTAAATATACATACATACCGTGATTCGAAATGATCATAAATATGGAAGGTGGAATTTTAAAACTAAAAAGTTTTTAAGTTCGTTTCATGGTACTAAATATTAAAACTTTTTTGTTCTCTTATACATACATGTAACTTTATAAAAATACGTTTTTTTTCACAAATAATTTTTTTTATCAATATACTCAAAATGAACTTTAACTTTTCCATGTTGAGATATATTGAGATGAAAAATAAAGTGGGGTTGGTCATACATTTGACCCATCTAGGGGCATCCTAGGCGCTGCATTAGCCGAATTTAAGAAATTCAACCATACATATATGGCGGTTTAATAGAATTCTTAAATTTGGCCCCTGCAGCGCCTAGGATGCCCCTCGATGGGTCAAATGTATAACCAACCCCACTTTATTTTTCATCTCAATCATTTATTTCTAACATACCTACCCTCTGTCTCCATTCTTTAAGGGGGCTCCCATACAAAATGTTCAATGCAGACTAGAAATATATTGAAAAAAAGTCCCATAAATGCCCAGGAGTCGCCACCAGTAAGATAAAATGTATGTTCTGAACATTTTTAGATACATTCTTGACCTGCCCCACCTTATTTTTCATCCCAATCATTTATTTCTAACATACCTACCCTCTATCTCCATTCTTTAAGGGGGCTCCCATACAAAATGTTCAATGCAGATATATTGAAAAAAAGTCCCATAAATGCCCAGGAGTCGCCACCAGTAAGATAAAATGTATGTCCTTAACATTTTCTCTACACATACTTGTCCCTTATCACCACTTTTTAGGGGGGCTCCCAAACAATATTGCGTTTTATGAAATTCTTAAATTAATTAATTTATTAAATTAAATAAAATCAAAAGTTGGTAACAGATTTTAATCATTTTAATCATTTATGGCTTGTTTTTTTTGCAGCTTCATTTTTTCTTTGTCTGCAAAAAATTAGAAGCCTAGCTGCATTTTCCAATTTGTTATGAATTTAAAAAAAACAAAAATTTCGAAATTTTGATAAAAAAATTATTTTTTTTTTTCCAAAAAAAAAGTTATGTTTCTAAAACGACTGCTCATATTAAAAAAAATTTTACTTTTCTTAAAGGAAAATGCGGAATTTCAGTTTTTTAGTAATTTCACTAAACTAAACCGTTTTTGAGTTACGCGAATATATGTTGTGCAACCTCCTCCATTTTCGAAATAACGGTATATTTGTTTTTTTTTGATAATTTTTCATTCTTGACTGCCGCTGGGCGCGAGCCCATAAAAAAATTTTAACAAATTTTTTTATTAAAAGTAAAATTTAAGAAAAATTTCCTTAAAAGTAAATTTAAAAAAAAAATCCTATAAAAAGTAAATTTTAAAAAAATTTTCTATAAAAAGTAAATTTTAACAAAATCTCCTATAAAACAAAATTTTTTTTAAAAAGAAAATTTTAACAAAATATTCTTTAAAAAGAAAAGTTTTACAAAATTTCCTATAAAAAGTAAATTTTAACAAAATTTCCAATGAAAAGTAAATTTAAACAAAATTTCCTATAAAAAGTAAATTTTAAAAAAATTTCATATAAAAAGTAAATTTTAACAAAATTACAGTAAAAAGTTAATTTAACAAAATATCCTATAAAAAGTAAATTTTAACAAAATTTTTTAGAAGATGTAAATTTTAAAAAATTTCCTGTAAAAAGTAAATTTTAACCAAATTTGCTATAAAAAGTTTTTCCTTGAATTTTTTATTTGTTGAGCAAACATATGTTCTCTTATATTGGCGGTGATTGTTCTCTTTGTCCGATAAAAACCGTCGCATTTGTAACATTTTGATTTTTTAACAATGTGCTAAAAAGTGTTCACATTATCGGCGCATCAGGGTTGTTTTTTTTTGTCTAACGTTAGCACGATTTCGGCGGAGATTGTTGTATATTAAAAAATTTCGTGCGTTCACATTTTTTGCACATGAAATCATCTAAGAAAATATTGCCATTTCTAGCGTTACAAAAATATTTTAAAAACCAAATATTTTAACTGTATCTAATTGTGTGTCAAGAAGTGAATTAAAAATTATAAAACTTCTCTATCAGAAAAATATTTGATGAATTTTTTTATAATTTTTGCACAAAAATAATATCTATGACCCGTGTTGCCAATTTAGCCATTTAGTAGCAAAATTCAGCCATTTTCCACCATGTTTAGCCACTAAAAAATTCAACTTGTTAAGCTCTAAAAATTTGGTTTGCCGTTTTTCTAGTAAAATAATAATATTTTTGTTCTATTAAAAATTTATAAAATTGCTAAAAGTAAAATAAACTTTTTTAACAATTAAGCTTCGTTCACAATCAAAAAAACATTTTCACTTGGTGTTCATAATAGAGCAACAATTTCTTTTGCAACCACACACATTTTGTATTAAGAAAACGTTTGCAAATTTTAGCCACAACAATTTTATGCATTTATTATTATTTTTCACAACATTATGTTAAAATGTTCATTCAAAACTAAATAAAATTATTTTAAACGTCAGAAACAATTTCATACAAATTGTTGCTGAAGTTCTAGTTGACTCAATTTTTTAAAAAAACTTTAGCTACATTTTTGTTTATAAAATGAAAGGAAAATATATGAAATACTTTGGGAAAACATTAGAAAGAAGAAAAAACGAAATTATTGCTCTGATTGTGAACAAAGCTTTAAAATGCATTTTATTTCAAACACATTTTTTACAAATGTTAAAAATCGTTATAAGCGATAATGATGAAAAATCTTTCAAAACAAAGGAACACAATTACAATATCTACTCTAGGTTAATATTTTCACCATAACAATAAAATATTATTTTTCTTTTATTTATTTTTGTTTGTGGATTTAGAATCAAAAGGTTGGGTGAATGTGTACCTTCAAAATATTTAAAACTGATTGCCAAAGTGAAATGTACAATAAAAGACATCGAACTTATCGACGATTTAATTTTTCAAACGCTAAAATATTTAATTTACTTTTATTCTTTTGTAACAAATTGATCTCAATTTACAATTTCATTGTAAATTTTTTTTTTGTAAATTTAGCCATTTTTGGTCACCAAGATTTGGCAACACTGTCTAATGGCCATTTTCTCGATGTACCGACAAACTGTCTGTTACTTAATGTCAACATAAATTTCTTAGACCGATAAACTGTCTGTTAACAATTTTGGGTTCCCAATATACCGACAAAAAACATTGTTTTCAGTTGGCAGCACCTCTCAAAATACGTGTAAAAGTTGGGAGTCAGCTGATTGAATTTATCTGTACGGCAAATAAAAGGAAAATAAATAATTGGCAGATGAGTGCTGGTTAGTTTTGCGACAGAATAGAAGCAAATGAGACATTGAGAAAACCAAATTTCTTTAATGTGCAGTTTTTCGTTGGGAAAAAAGACAATCATGCATTGAGAAAACGGCCATATTACTTACAATTATGCACTTAAAAAGAAAATTTAACTTTAAACGAAAATACAAAACAGAATCTCTTTTAAGAACCTGATTTAGCATCAAGCAAATAATAAGTTCAAATTTAAGTTCATTTATTAAATAACTTAAGAGTTGATGTGATTTTCTAAGGAAAAAAATGGTACTCAACGAATTTTTCATAACATCATTTTTCATTCTCTAGAGTTTAATTCCAAAATATTTTTTCTTTCTATGCACACAGAGTTCTATTTAGGAAGATGTTTTAAATAAATTGCTTGACTTCAAGTTCAATAGTATCTAAGGAAACATTTAAAAGGAATATGTGTGCTTGTGTATTCGGAATTATGAGCAGTTGTCGTGTCCTCTTTAAAGGATACACTTATATAAAATTGAAGATTTGCTTTATGTTTCTTTATTAATTTTTTTTGCTCTATTTCTGCTCAAAGACTTGTCACAGAAATACTTAGAGAAACGAACATGTGTCGCATAAATATTTTCATTTCTATTATCTTTTTTATTTGCTTATGGCACTTTGTTGTTGTTGTTTTACTTATGGTCCTTAAACGAATTCATTTTGTGTATTATTTATATATCTAACTTTTTATTAGAGGAAAGAAAGTCATTAAAGTGTATGACAGCCACTTGACTTTAGAGATACATCCGTCGTTATATTCAAGTATATTGACTTAAAATACAATTGAAAATGTTTAAATTGTGATTAAAGCGAGGTTGGGCTTAGAAGTTTAAAAAGTTGAAATTTTGTTACACCATAGTTGTACTTTTTATTCCTTTTTGAAGTTAATTTTAAAATTTTTGCTGTTATGATTTAAAATTAGCTAGGAAAATCGGGTTTTACATATTTCACAAGATTTGTTTCTGTACTAAAAAGCCAGCAGCGATTGATCATTTAGAAGTCAACATTCGACGCACTATTGATGAAATAAGACCGGGTATGCTCGAAAAAGGGGAAGGCCAGGCCATATGCTAGAATTTTTTTTAACATTTAATGCCATGAAATTTGTGAGCTAAAAAAGCCGAAGTTTTGGTCATTCCATTGAATTTATTGCGTTTTATTTTTAAAAATTCTATTACTCTGTTCTATTTTTGTGCTTCTAAAAATACACCCGTTATAAGTCAGAACAGAGATCAGTGTTGCAAACATGCTAAATTGGTAGAAAATTCTTCAAAACCTTGCAAAAAATAAAACCATTCCAATCAACTGTTCCAAATGCAGACCTTCTTGTATCCATGACAGATTTCGGTTTCTTATACTGAATTCAACGACCATTCTGTGCCAAATTACATATTGTGGATTTAAATAGGAGAATGATTCAATCATAATGTGTTTCCTGTAATAATAAGTATGATTAAAGTAACTACAATGTGGTTAATTTTGAAGTAAAATTACCATACTGTATGTGACCATATCGAATAATATCTTTCTATAAATTATATATTTAATAAAAAATATCAATTTTTTACATCTATACTATTATTATAAAGCTGAAAAGTTTGTATATTTCTCTGTTTGCCGGTTCTATTTTAAGCCAAAAAAGCTAAACCTCCGATACTCAGAAAATATTAATTGTCGTTTTAGAAGAGAACTTACCTCACTCACATCTCCAAAAAAATGTAATACTTATCGTTGTTCTTTAGAAACATAATTGGACAGGTGTGGTAATTTCTGGAAATTCAGCATATTTAGGAAGTAAACGGTTAAAACCTGTTTTTTATACTCTTTTGTCACCCCATTTATCTTTTAAAGTAATAAGCGCAGAAGTAAAGGTTATACCACATTCGAAACTTATCTAAAAAATACAAATACGAATTTGGGACTCTTCTGAATTTCGAACATTAAAGGATTGAAAATCGGAACTATTGTTGGTACTTTTTATTACAAAACATTTTTCTCCATTCTTTTGCATATATTTATGTATTAAATTACAGGCTCCCACTACAATATTGAAATTTTTGATAGAAAAAAGTACCAAAAAGGAAAAATACGGGAAATTAAATTTCTTAGTTTAGCTTTTTGGCTCTACAACTGTTATTTTTTTTATTACCGTTAGTATTGGACCTAGAAACATTAAATTCAACATGCAATGTCCTGAGTGATACTCTTTAAGGGACTTTTTGGTTCTTTAACTGGTACTTTTTTTATTTTCATTAGTATAAGACTAAGAAATTTAAAAGGGACATGCAACGCCCTGAGTGAACCTAAAAGAGTGAACTTTTTGGTACTTTTTGTTTTTCAACTGGTACTTTTTAATTTTCGTTAGTATTGGACCTAGAAACATAAACTCTGTAAGAGGGATTTTTATTTGGTATTTTGTCATTCTCGAACTAGCACTAAAAAAAGAAAGGATAGGGTTCAGGAGCGCTAAGCCTCCTATTTCAGAAAATACTTCCATTCCGCTTCCAGACTATCTCTCCGGTCGACCGTCCTCAACCGAATACGAAAGTGATTTTTGCGTTTGCTTCGCATTGTCAGCTAAATAGCTGATCTGATTTTGATAAAATTGGAATTATAGGCTTTTAATATTTTTAAAACTTGGACCAATAAGGGGTCATAGGGAGAATTACTGCCTCTGCGAAAATATCTAACCAATTTTGATGAAATTAAATTAAATAAAATACACAGGTTTTACATGTTTTTCAAAGCTAGGAAAATGAGGGACAGATGGGCAATTTCTGCATATCCGAAACTTTCTTACCGATTTTGATGAAATTTTAAACATATGTAGATCGATCTACACACAATAAAACAAACAGTCTTAAATAAAAGCGAAATATTATTTTATTTTTTCGGGAGCCGTCGTATGTATGCAAGTGTGTTTGTTATGGAAACAGAGCTTTTAAATAAAAACGCACAATTACTCTCCTTTAAAGCAGTTTAACAAAAGAAAAAAAGTACAATTTTAGAAAAATGTAACAAAATAAAATAATGATTAAGTTCTTAATATTGCTGATAATTAAATGGTGTTTAATACATTCGTATTAAACTGTGTAACAGAGTTATAAATAAATAATCAATCAAGGAATATCAGAATTTTGCCTTTGTAAAAAAATTTGAACTTGTACGTAAAGCAAAAATCTTACAGGAAAATTGTATGGTGTTGTGTCGATAATTACTTATGGCATTCGGAAAATTATGACAATTAAATTATTTTTTTTTCAAATAACGCTAATGGAAGGTTTTATATCTTCCGGTTTTTATTATGGCATTGTATAAAGAAGATTAATTTTTCCCTTTTCCATAAATCAAACGAGTGATTTATTTTATTTACTTATTTTTATTTATTTATTTAATAATAGTTACAAATACAATTACAAATTATGTTCTAACCTAATTAACCGAGCAATAGTAACGTAGACCTTCAGCCCGTTGAAAAGAAACATACCAGAGTCCCTGTCGGGAATCGAACCCACAACCCCCGTACTGGTAGAGTAGCTCACTACTCACTAATAATGATAATAATGTTGGCGCTAATAATTTGTTATCAATCTGCAAATTTTGCCTTTATAAAAAAAATTTTAACTTTAACGTAAACTAAACTTCTTACAGGAAAATTTGTATGTGTAGTGTCGATTATTACCCACAGCAGTCGTATAATTATGAGCATCAAAATAAAATTTTTTTAAATTACGCTAATGGAAGGTTTAATATCTTCCGGTTTTTATTATGGAATTATATAAAGAATATTAATGTTTTCCCTTTTCCATTAAAACTCGTTTAATTTTTTTTTTTTTTTTTTTTTGATTTATTTATATTTAGGTCATTATGTTGTGCTAAAGTGTTCATCCACAGTATCTGTGGCACGTATCCTATTAACAATGAGGCCCACTTATTCCTTTCCCATTCCATGCAGCCACATGCTCATAAAAGATTGTTAGCTTTATTAAAAATTCGCATACGGTTTTATTATGTCTCTCTGTCTAGACAAAAATATTATTTGGGTATATTTTTTATTTTTGCGACCACCCATATGGCTCTGTCCAATGAGCCAATAATGTGATTAGAATTTTTAACGTATCACAGGTCCGATTTAATTTTGTAAAAAAAATATTTTTAAGCAAATTTTGTAATAAAAAAATAACATAACTGATTGCCAAACTTCCTGATAACTTCATTATTAGTTTCTATACAGAATTAACAATCATTCTTAAACTATCAGCAGTTTCCATTTCACAACAACAATGACGGCGCTTTAACAATATTTTCGACCATATCCGATATCAACTCTATAACAAGACGTTGCTAAATCAAAAACGAAAAAGTGAAAAATACCACACGTTGACAAATCAAGATCGAAATGCTGTCGAATTGAGATAGAAGTAGTAAAATATATCTTAGTTTGTCAAATAGGTAAAATATATATATATATTTAACTGCTTTTTTGCTATTAGTTGGGTTTGCAATAGATTAGTTATTTCCAGACTAAATGGTGTCAATATAACAACGTTGTGCTGTCAAAAAAGTCATATGTAAAATTCCAACAATACGTGATTAACAGGGAAACCATAAGTATGCAATTGCATGTTTTTCCTTGTGAGACCAATGAAGGCAGAAACAATATATTTATCCGTTTTAGAGCCTTTTATGAATTTTGGCATCGGTTTGTTAGTGCACATTTTTGCATATTTTCCCGTTTGCAGCATTTTTTTTGCATAATTTATTTCAAAGAGAATTTTTGTAGCATTTTTTAAGTTTACACCGCATATTTTTCCTTTTGAAGGCATATTTTGCCTTTTTAAGGCATATTTTGATACATGTAGAATTTTTATAGATGTCTACAAGAGCTTTCGTAGCAAATAAAAAAATACATTTTTTTCCAAAATTTTGGTTACTGTTTTAAATATCTATCTATGTGTTTCTTCAATTTCGCCATCTACATTTAATTTTTACTCTAAAATTGTAAGACAAAGCAGGTTGTCATTAAAGATAAATGTTATTTAAAGATACATATTATTTAAGTGATCTTACGATGTCGATCCTTCCGTCTGGCTGGTTGTCTGTTCATGTTAACCCTGTGCGCAAAGTACAAGTTGCAACTTGGTTGATAATTTGATCAATTTCGGAAAATATATTTTAATTGTTCTAAGGACGAAGTCTATGTAAATGGTGAGAATCGGTCTATAATTTCACATATTCCCCATAAAAACTTCTTTCCAAATTAGACTTATTGTGTGCGTAAACCATCTAATTATGTTGATATTTAAATTAAATGCACCCAAAAAATATTTGACTGCAAATTAAATTCTTTTCAAATTAAAATCAGTTCACATTTGCCCAAAGCTTCATTCTATAAATACCGTTAACTGCCTTTCAAATGTTAACATTAACAAACATTTTAGCGACAGTTCCTAAAATCCCTTTAAGACAAAAGATCCCATATGGATGTAAATATCTAGATAATATTCGGCACAAACATCTCCTTATAAATTTTAACCTCTTAACATAACTTTGTTTTTGTGAGCCCATGACTGCCTATAGTTTCCTCATAGGGTAAAATCACGAAAATTCGTCCGTAAATTCTATGGTGTATGGGCTTTACCGATTATAAATTTAGAATTGTTTTTTTTTTAATGCAAATGTTATTTAATTGTTAAATATTTTATTTTCAAATGAGCGATTTTTAATTTTTTTGAGGCATATTTTTACAATTTTCAGGGCATATTTTCAAGTTTTTACTGCATATTTAATGCGAATAAAACGCGTTTCTTAGAGCATATTTCTGGTTTCCCTGGTGATTAATATAAACATTATATGTTGTTAAAATAAGAACAATGTGTTATCAAAATTAGAATAAGTTTGTTTAAAATGCCATCATCCGGTGTAAAATTGAGCACAAACGTATTTAGTCCACTTTTGAAAATGGATGGAGGTTATTTTTGTATATTTTTACCGGATTGTCAGTCTTTGTGGGTAATCGAGTTACATTTAAAAAAATTTGTTAATAATTATTACAGTTTTTTTTTTATAAGCTATTCTGTTTACTACTCAAGCAATAAGTACAAAATAATCTATAATTTTTATATGTTAAGTTATAAATAAGACATGTTAATTTTTAGAAATTATAATTTTTTATTTTACGTCAACATTTTATTTTTAATATTTTTATTTGCATTTGTCGTAGTATATGAACACTTAAGCTTCTTTCATAACAATCTTTTTTTTCTCCAAAGTATTTCATATATACTATCAGCCATATTCATAAAAAGTTCTTATTTTAAGCTTATAGTATGTAATAACTATTAAACGCTTTTTGTCTTATAAGCCTCTTATAAAAATTTGTATTCATAAACGTACAATAACAGCTTTTTTACTATTAACTGTTTGCAGCGATTTTCTGTTTAAGTATGGCAACTTTCTTTATATTTGATTGCCATTTTATTGTTAGTGAGGCACGAAACTTCTATTCGGTTTACATGATATTCTATATTTAAATTTTTTTTATAATTTTTTTTTAATTGTAAACCTTCAAAAATATTCTTATCAAATAAAACTACATATTATTGTAGTTTCTGAACAAAATGTTTCCGAAAGGTATCATAAAAACTTTTGTTTGAACCTTTTTTAAATATACGATAAGAAAGTAGTCGAATAAAAAGTTTGTTTACTTTTTATTAACATCACTATTATTATGATTTGTTTATTTTATTTTTTTTATATTTTTGAACAATAATTTGTTGTTTTAAACAAAAAAAACAACTACATATTTGCAATAATTAAATAAATAATTAAAGAGAATATCTTCATTTGCCCCTGAACATATTCTTTTAAATCATATAATTTTTTTTTAAATAATTATCAATATAACCTTAAATTGGCTGTATAAAATAAAAAAAAAAATTAGTAAAATGTATTTAACATGTCCGTTGTAATAAATAAAACATTTTTGTCATTATTTTTCAACATATTTCACAAAAACAATTTCATAAAATGCAAACACCTTTTAAAATGTCATTTTATTTTTGGTTTAAAGAAGGGCAAATCCAACAATAAATTTGCTTACTTTATGAATGGTTTATTAAAGGTTCAATAGACTATTTTTCGTTTATGAATACAACTTTAGCAATTTTTGCTTCAAAACGGTCAATTAATCATCAATGAGTTTTTATGAATACGGCTGTATATATTTTATGTGAAATTGTGATTCTGGCCTTATTAATTTTTTGATTCATAACTATATTGTATTCTTCTTTACAAATACATGGGAGTACCAGCGTTGCCATTTTGACCAATAAGTGGTTAGATTTGGTTATTTTTGATTCTTATATTGGTTCACGCCCACTTGTTGACGATCTGGCAAGTCTAACCTCGACACTTGTCTGGGTTGTGACACTAATTTGTATTAAACGATTTATTTGACGATGTCAATAATTTAACTTTTGACGTCAAATTTTTCTAAATTCATATACGAAAGAAACAAATATAATTCTATCGATGGTCAAAATTAACGATTTTTAATAATATTATTTTGGGAATACAACATTTTACAAGATTTTGTTAGTAGTGCTTAATTCCCAATTTTTATTCTTAATAAAAACACTGAAATTTATTGTTGAAGGGTTAAGCTATTCCTATGGGCATTTCATTGGTTGCTTAGGCCAGATCGTCAGAAAGCTTCATCAAAAGATTTAATTGGGAACTAAGCACGACTAACAAAATCTTGTAATATTTTCTTATGTATTTAAAAAAAAAAAAATTGTTATAATAAAAAAAATCATCTCTTGTTCATTAAAACTAATTTGTTTTTGTAATTGATTATTTTCTGCTCAAAAGTTAGCCATTTCATACTATGAACAGATGACAACACTGAAGCGTACATACGAATGATTATATCAGTCTGGCAAATTTAGTCAAAATCAGTTACTTTTATATTTCTTCATATGCATCGTAACTATGGGATTAAAACAGTCCTTTTGTTATTATCGTAAGAAAGAAGTTAGAGCGAACAAGTAATATTGCTATATTCGGCTGTGGCGAATCTTTAATACCCTTCACCAAGAGTTCGAATATTTCAGGAGTGGGCTTTATATGGGATCTATAAATTATAAGGTAGTCTTTCTAAAAATTTATCTTACTGTATAACAATTTGGTATTTGGACGTTTTAAAGTAAATTCCAAAAAGTCATATTTAACTTAATTTGACCTAATTTAAATAAAATAACATGATATGTTTCAAAAATACTTTTAGGCGTATTAAAGTAATTTTCGGGAAGGGATTTTACATTGAACATATCATAAATTTTAGATCGTTTATCACAAAATTCGGTAGGATGATTTCTAGTATTAAAAAACTCCTAATAAGACCAAAGTTCAACAGTGAAATCCGATTTTTTTTTAGCATTTTATGCGTCTTGAAGTGGTTTTAGAAGGCCGCTTTTTATAGACCGCTCTTCAAATATGACTTCCAGTCATATAAAACGAATTTGTGCAAAATGTATTAAAAAAAAATATAAGTTTTTTAAAGAGGTTATTCCTCATTTGGGTTCGTAACTGTTTTCCTACAATTGTGTTAGATTTCAATCACAAACTTCTTAAGAGAACTAAGCGTGTTTCCAACAGACGGTCAGTCAGACGGATATGTTTTAATCGATTTATAATAACTCAAGCATTCAGTATATATATATACTTTTTGGAGTCTTAGATGAATACTAAAAAATTTTACACGGAATGACAAACTAAGTGTATTAAAACATAAAAAAACTCTTAGATAAACATCAATGATTGAAAACATTTGCTGATTTATTAATCTTCCATTGTTTTTTTTTTCATTGTTGTTTTTAGATAATGATTACATTCAGCATAGGAAACATGATGATAGAGAATAAATAAAATACTTGAATAAACATTTTGATTAAATAAAGTTATGAAGGCAAATAAATGTTTTGCTGATTGAGAGATTTAAAAGTCTTAAAATAGTACTGGAAAGGTTTTAAGATTATGGTTTGTTTTAGTTTGAAGAACGAAGGCCAAGTGAAAAGAATTATGAGAAAATGTTTTACAGTAATTATCGCCTATATGCATTTCTTAATCTTAGTGCTTAAAAATGGAAAACGCGTATATAAAAACTCGGTTATATGCATCGACCATGCTTATGGAAAAACTTGCTTATTTGTATCGGTGGTTTATGTAAAAATCAGTTACTTGCATTTAGTGCTTATATGCATGCAAATGCTTTAATTCAAATTTATTTTAAATAATTTAAAATAAAAAGTTTAAAACAATATTGTAATTGAATTCGTTTGGGTTTTTGTTCATAATAAAATTTTATGTGAAGTATGTAAGTGACCGTAAACTAATAGTTTTTTTTTTTTTTTTTTTTTTGCAAAAGTCAATGTTCTAAATTTGGTTCTGATTGTTCATAGACATAGACTTTGTCAATTTTTAATTGTGATGGAAAAATGTTTGTACACAGTTTAATTTAAATGAAAATAGTAAACTGTGCATGTATTAGAATTTTTTAAGTACATTTTCAAAACAAATTACAAAAGGTAACAAAATTAAACTTTTTTTGTGCGGTCTGGCATTAAGTTGCAAATTTTTACTAATTTAAGGTCGCTGATTTCAAATCTAATCTCCATTTTCGTCTATCAGCTCTACTTTTAGAGATAAACCGTTATGTCCACAGTCAAGGCACTTTCACTAAATATATCGGAATAACTTAAAAACGGTTGACCATTTTCAGTAAACAAAATAATTCGAAAATCGGCAGCAGTATCATCTTTAAGCCTTGCTAATATTGTTTTTGAATTTGCCCTTTAGTTTTAGAGATATCGTTGAATTTTTGAAAAAAAAGGAAAACTGAAAAAAAAACTATTTTTTTTGTTCAAAAATTCATAAAAAATAAAAATGCGACCAAGCTTACACAGATTACATTTTAAATATGTATGTGTCATGAACGTTTTTTCTTTTTGTATTATATTCAGTTTTCTCAGCAAATTGTGAACAAAATCAAAAGTTGTGCACCGATTACAATGAAATAAACCTTATTGCATTCAAAATTATGTTAAGACAAATGTTTTAAGACCAAATCTGTGATTTTGGTCGCATGTTTTTTTAAAAATTTTAAAAAACAAAAAATTAATTGTCCTTTAAAAAAAAAAAAAAAATTGAACAATATCTCTGAAACTACTGGGCAAATTTAAACACAATGTAAGCACGTCTTAAAGACAATATTGTTGCCGTGTTTAGGATTTTTTTTTTAACTGAATATGGGCAACCATTTTCAAGTTATTCCAATATATGTAGTGAAAGTGCCTTAATTTAGGACATCACGGTATATCTCGAAAAGTAAAGCTGATATAGAAAAACGGAGATTAGATTTAAAATCAACGACCTCAAATAAGTAAAAATTTGCAATCAAATTCCAGACCGCAAAATAACTGTTCCGCAGTGTAATTGAAATGTCTGAAAGTGCAGGTTAATATCATTTTAGAGAGCTCTTACCAGCTTTCGAAAAAAACTGTAAAGTACACAATTAAGTGTACCATAAAGTTTTTTGCCATGAACAATACACATACACATTCGTTACAAGAATACAAATTAAAAAAAAAAAACATTTCTCTGTTTGTGAATGTGTGCAGAAACAATATACGGTACACAGCGAGAGTGAGCTGACGCACACAAACACTACGATAACGTACATAACTTCTTTTAGCGTATATGTGCAGTACTTTTAGCGTACTTATCTGTACTTTTTAGTGAACACGTAGAGTATACTTTTAACGTGCGTGTACCATATTTTTTTAAGCAAAAAATTTTATAAAGGTTAAATTTCAAGGGCCGATGTTGATTTTAAATAAAACACAAACTATTTAGGAAATTATTGTAATTTTATTTTATTATGATATATTGGTATTACTCAATTATGTGTGGAACAAAATATCGGCCAAATGGTCGCCGCGACCACGGCGGCACACCTCCATTCGATGGTCCAAATTTTCGATGACCCTGAGGCATAATGGAGGTTCTATGCCGTTAATGTGCCGAATTATCTCATCCTTTAGCTCTTGAATTGTTGCTGGCTTATCGACGTACACCTTTTCTTTCAAATAACCCCAAAGAAAAAAGTCCAACGGTGTCAAATCACATGATCTTGGCGGCCAATTGACATCGCCATTACGTGAGATAACACGGCCATTGAATTTGTTGCGCAAAAGAGCCATTGTTTCGTTAGCTGTGTGGCAAGTGGCACCGTCCTGCTGAAACCACATATCGTCCACATCCATATCTTCCAATTCGGGCCATAAAAAGTTCGTTATCATCTCACGATAGCGAACACCATTCACAGTAACTGCCTGACCGGCCTCATTTTGGAAAAAATACGGCCCGATGATGCCGCCAGCCCATAAACCGCACCAAACAGTCACTCTTTGTGGGTGCATTGGTTTTTCGACAATCACTCTTGGATTTTTATTCGCCCAAATGCGGAAATTCTGCTTATCGACAAATCCACTGAGGTGAAAATGTGCCTCATCACTGAAGATGATTTTCTTCGAAATTTATCATCCATTTTCCTAATAAGTCTGGATAACTTTAACACGTTGTTGGATTGTGTATCTCTCCATAGTTTAAATTGAGTAAGTCTGAAATAGAGAAATGTCAAATAAAATTCGGAAAAAAACTTGGCGTTAAGGTGTGGTTCACATTCAACATCGGCCCATACAATTTAACTACCCTTTAAAATCAAAAAAGAGCCAAAAAATATAATTTGAAAGTGAGCTAACAGGAGTGCAGAAATATAAGAAACATGCAAAAGTGTACTAATGTTTTAGCTCGCCAAACAGCGAAGAATGCACATGTGCGCGGCTGTGTTAAACTTTGTTTAAATACAGTGTGTAAGATAAATGGTTATAGAAAAAATTAAAAACATATTTTATGATAAACAATGTCTTTTCTAATGTCCACAGTCTTTTATATTATTAAACCTTTAAATGGCATAGGGAAAATGTTTTTAAGAGGCATTATGATTATTTTTAAAGCCAAAAGACTGAGTACACTGATAAGATAAAAAACGTTTTTATTACAATTAAAAAGATTTTTTGCCATGGTTAACAGGCGAAGAAAATGATGAAAATAAATCAGATTTTTTTTTATGAATTTTTGAACAAAAAAAATTTGTTTTTTTTTTAAATTTTCCTTTTTTTCTTCAAAAATTCAACCATATCTCTAAAACTACAGGGCAAATTTAAAAACAATGTGAGCATGGCTTAAAGATAATACTGCTGCCGAGTTTCGGATTTTTTTGTTAACTGAATATGATCAACCGTTTTCAAGTTATTCCAAATTATGTAGTTAAAGTTCCTTGATATTGGACATAACGGTATATCTCGAAAAGAAGAGCTGATAGAGAAAAATGGCGATTAGATATGAAATCAGCGACAAATTACTAAAAAAAATTTGCAATCAAATTCCAGACCGCCAAATGTCTGTTCCGCAGTGTTATTTTTTTTACGGTGCATAAAAGCGAAATGCATATACTCACAAATGGTTTTTTTTAAATACGAAAGAAAAATTGTTCATGTTGAGTGCCAAAAGCGTTAAATGCTTAAGGAAAAAGCGATAAATTAATTTATAAATCAAATAAATGAAATCAAACAAGAAGAGCTTTTTTTTATAGAAATATTCCACATTGTCTTGCTGTAAATGTTGTATGCTTTTAGTTCTCTTTTTATTGAAAATCCGCATTATCGAATTTCTAAATTAGTAAAATTCAATATCTGCTTTATTGTTTGCGTTATGCTTTGACTAGTTAGCTTATCTGTCCTAATGTGCAGTTCAATTTAACAACGCTGTATAAAGCATAAGTGTGGTTAGGTCTCTATACAAAAAATAAATTGAGCCAGTCACCGCCTAAAATAACAGATAAATAGATAACGTTACTGAAAACTTAAAAATATTTTATTTGCCATGTCTCAAATTTCCAACCCTCTTTTTGTACATAAAGTCAAATTTATTTTCCTCCTTGACGATTTTAAAAAAGATAAGACCCACAACTTAGGAGGTTCTGTTCGAATTTTGCTGTTCCATTTTTTGTGTTTTGCACAACTTAAGAAAATAGTTTTTTATGAATGTCATTTTGAACAGAAATAATATTTTTTTTGACGAAATCATGCCTTTTGCA
The DNA here is from genome assembly GCA_963931875.1 of Pollenia griseotomentosa. Lineage (NCBI taxonomy): Eukaryota > Metazoa > Arthropoda > Insecta > Diptera > Polleniidae > Pollenia > Pollenia griseotomentosa. The sequence goes on from OZ007563.1 coordinate 86,325,718, forward strand.
CTTTTTTTGTGTTTTCATTTAAAAAAAACAATGCTGTCGAATGTGGAATAGTCAAGTTTTGAAAATATTTCCTCAACTATTGTCTTAGATCTCTGCTCCTGATTGCAAAAGTTCTTGAAGAGGAAGCAGAAAGAAAAACAACAAAATGTATGTTACGGTAGCTGTAGGCAGTCCTTCTTAAGATTGCGGTTCACCAGCATATTTTCTGGCATCACGAAAGCCAGTGACCCCTGAAATTAAGATAGTGTGGTGTTCAAACACAGGGAATAATCCAAAAACGAAAATTATTTTGATGCATGAACGAACTTAAACAATTCTCTATCAATATTTCTTGCATAGCCCATCAATCAAACTATCAATCAATCAATATTTGGCGGTAATTCTGTTTAGAATTAGAATATATTCACCGGCAAAGTCATGTAATTTATCCCAAAATTATTTAAAAGAATAAGTGCTATTTCAAACAATATAAATATTAAACAAAATAAAAAAAAAAACTAAAATTATCAACTTTTAGAACGCTGAATTTAAATTAGATGACTAAACAAAAGGGAAGACATATTCCCATTCGCCTTAGTAAAGTTAATTGAAAGACTTTAGAAAACAAGTAGAGTCTGCTGAACCTTTTTCTTGAACAATTAGGTGATACATTCACAGACTCCTAGGGATGCCGAACATAGATATTCTTAACATTGCAAAAAAAAAAAAACAAAAGATTAGTTCAACTGTGATACATTAACCATAACAACATGTGATATTAAATTACTTTTTTATTTTTATTTTTCAATTAATTTTAAACAACTTTGTGTTTTATGTTGTAAAACTTATGTGTTTTTATACCCTCCACCACAATTAGTTGTGAAGAGGGTATACTAAGTTTGTCATTCCGTGTGAAACTTTTTTATTATTCATCTCAGACCCCATAAAGTATATATATTGTGGCTGCTTGAGTAATTCTAAGTCGATTTAGCCATGTCCGTCTGTCTGTCCGTCTGTCCGTCTGTCCGTCTGTCCGTCTGTCCGTCTGTCCGTCTGTCCGTCTGTTGAAAACACGCTCACTTTCGAAAAACTGAAAAGAAATAAACAAACTAGGTGTCAAATTGCTTGTAGTTATCCTAAGCAGTTTGGGATTGAATTTCAGCAAAATCGGTTCAGTAGGACCAGAGCTATGAATCAAAATGTGGAACCACCACCTTCAAAAACTTAATAATTTTGTTACAAAAACTAACATAAATGATGCAAAAATGCACGGAATGAGATAAGATTTTGCACAAGTCCGTTTTATTCGACTAGATATGACACTGTAAAATTTCGCGAAGGTCGGTCCATAATTTACCCTAAGCCCCATATAAACACTACTCCCGGAAAACAGTTTAGTACGCCTAAAACCGTAAAAAATAATGCAATCATAACAAATTTTGGCTCGTCACAATTTTATAGGACTATAAATGATACTGTGAAATTTCGTGAAGATCGGTACATAATTTACCCTAGGCCCCATATATGCCCTACTCCCGGAAAACAGTTTAGTCTCCTAAAACCATAATTAATAACAAATCGTCACAGTTTAAGATAATAATAATAAAAAGACATCATACAGATATTACTCCTTAAACATTCGAACTGTCGGTGGAGGGTATCAAAGATTCGGCACAGCCGAATATAGCACTCTAACTTGTTTTATTATAAAATGTAAATTTAACAAAGATTAAATATGTAATAAACTGAAAATCCCAGATGAAGTTGGAAAAGACCAACGAAACGTAGGATGAAAATATAAATAAAAAATCTTTTATTTAAATACAAATGACCTTGAAAGCCTGTTTAGATAAAATCTAAGAAAATAATAAAAAAAGATTTTTAGACTCGACATTTCACTATAAAAAGGAATATATTTGACTTGAGTTTAATATGATTTATTCCGGTGCTTACCTGTACTAACGCAACCAATTTAACTAAATTCAGAGTAAGACTGGTGTCAGACTCTATTATTTTTAACTCTGATAAGGTTTGTCCTCAAATTGTTTTACCAGTTTTCCTTTACCCATCCTACCTTGCCTCGTCTGGCTTTCATTAAAAAATATATTGATACATTTTTTCTTTTAGAAATGCATAGTGAATTTAAGATTCTGAACAAATTTGTCGCTTTCACCCCATTGTGATGTTTAATATAAAATTTTTTTTAAAATCCATTTTTATTTCAAAGCCAAAACGTCCTTTAATATCTTTCTATTTTCTTATTCTCTTTATATTGCTCTTTTTTTAATCTTGATATTTAATGGCAATTTTTATCTAACAGTAACTAACTTGGAAATATAAACATTATTAAGTACTAATTAAAATATGATATTATGTTCCTTGTCGTTTTGTATTGTACTTTAATGGCAAAAAGTTCTTACAGAATTGTCGACAGAAGTTAATTTAAATGAAAACTAAATAAGTAAAATATCATTGAAATAAATGCAAGTACGAGAAGCAACAAAGTTTTATTTCACATTAAAACTTTTTAAATACAATTATCGAATAATTTATTCAACAGAAAAGAGAAGGGTGTGTTAAGGGATTTGGGAGGCACAGGGAGATAATGATTTACATAAGAATATATTCCGTTACTTCAAAACAATGCGGTATCGATGCAATTGATTGACTAGGGATTTTAAATTATGTTTCAGATGGTACCAAAATGCAATTCAGGCATATGGGTACCATAAGAGGATAGTACGGGCCATGTTCCTAATTTTCCATTTGGTCTGGGTAACTGAACAAGAAGGATGTGTATATCACCATTTTGTTTTTGTTGCATTTTAAAAATTTGTCCTTAATAATTATTAGGGCATAACTAATTTAATAATTGGATATTTTTTTTATTTTTAATGCATTTTTTTAAGGTATATGTTTTATTTAAACAATCACATCGTTAATATATGAAAAAAGTTAAATATGCCATATGTAAACATGTCGTTACGTCATTTATCCTTAAGCATGTTTCTTTGACGTACAGAACTTCACTTACACCAGAACAGCGCTTAGAAATTTATTCGCCAAACTTTAAAAAAAATTCACAAATAGAATTTGGATATAATGTTTATAGATTATGATAGCCTTTTCCATATTCTTTAATTTCTAATATGTTTGATGAACTGAGATGGAAGGATTTGGAAACAGTGGCCATATCCCTCACTCATAAGAATTTCTCTCTTAAGGACTAAACATAAAAATAAAATAAAATTAAGAAACCATTTGCTTCCGTACGGAATGTACGAACAGTTTCGCACTTTGCTTAAGAAAATGACAGTTTCATAAAACTTAACAAAAAGTTTCCTTAAGTTCAATATGGTTTGCCTCATATGTTTAACATGTATTCGCACATTTGCTTAAGCAAACTTAAGCACATTATAATTGGGCCTTTAGTCATATTTTTTATTTTAATATTAAAAAACTAAAAAGATATCAAATAAGTTTTTAATTTATGTTTAAGTTTTTAATTTTAATATTAATGATTAGATATTTCACAAAAACTATAAAATTTAGTGTAAAAAATCGTATTTTCTTGACAATATTGCGATAATTTCCAATTAATTTTCTTTCGCATGCGATATTTTTAAAAAATCAATTTAACTTTTCGCACACATAAAAATTACTCCTAATAATTTTTTTAAGTACAAAATCGTATTTTGTTTTGCTTTTTTATAGAATATAAAACAATTTTTTAATAATTAAAAATTTTCTTAATAACAAAAATACTTTTAAATTACATTTTAATATTTCTTCATAACGGTGTCTTAACTTATTAGAAGAAAATAATATTAAATGATAATAAAACGTTCTTCTTCTTAAAATTTAAGTTTTGCAAACGAGTTTTTTTTTATTTTTCATCGTTATACTAAAGGGTGTTTTTTTAAGCCCGATAGAACTTGAAATTGTAAAAAATAACACAAAAAATTAAATTGTAATCAAAATTTTTTTTTTATTCGAAAGATCAATACGTGACATTAACATTTGAAAATGATTTCGGGCATATGGGCACCGCGGCTGTTCTTGACGAAGCGCATTCTGGACGTCCAATTTTGGGCCACTTTTTCGAGCACTGCTGGCCGTATGTCACGAATAACACGAACAATGCTGGCCTCCAAGGCGTCAATTGTTGCTGGTTTATCAGCATAAACCAGTGACTTCACGTAGCCCCACAGGAAATAATCGAGAGGTGTCAAATCGCACGACCTTGGTGGCCAATTGACAGGTCCATTTCTCGAAATCAACTTATCGCCAAATTTTGATTTCAATAAGTCGATGGTTGCGTTCGCCGTATGGCACGTAGCGCCATCCTGTTGAAACCATATCTCCTCCGGATCAATGTCATCCATATTTTCAAACAAAAAATCATTGATCATGGTGCGGTAACGATCTCCATTGACCGTAACGCGAGCTCCGGCCTCATTTTTGAAGAAATAAGGTCCGATGATGCCACCAGCGTGAAAACCGCACCAAACGGTGCATTTTTCTGGATGTAATGGAGTCTGTAGGGTCTCTTGTGGATTGGTCTCGCTCCATATGCGGCAATTTTGCTTATTAACAAACCCGTTAAGCCAAAAATGCGCCTCATCGCTGAACACAATTTTGCGATTTAAATTTGGATTAAATTTTTAAATTTTTCAAAGTAAATTTGGATAATTTCGTAGCGTTGTTCAAGCGTGAGTCTATTCATGATGATTTGTCAGAGTATACTGAAACGATAAAAAAAAATATTTCATCAAAATTTAATTTTTTTGTGTTACTTTTTACAATTTAAAGTTCTATCTAGCTTAAAAAAACACCCTTTACTTAATTATGATGTCAGTTCGCTTCGCATTTTATCTTAGTCTTCATTTAAGTTTAGTTCTGGTTAAAAAAAAACTTTGTCGTTAGTTGCAAATTAAGTTTGCAGAAAATGTTGAGCTTGTCAAATGAACTTAATAGGAATTCAAGTAAGTAACATTAATTTCAAAAAACATGTGTGTTAAGCATTAGCGAGAATCAGGATTGTATGGCGAACAGCTTTAAGAAAAAAGAGCGTCTGTTTTAAAAACACATTTAATTTGTGTATATGACAATTATGAAAAAATAGCCTACCTCGATGTTGTTGTTAAAAAAAAACCAAAAAATTGTATTAAAAACTCATAACCAAGGTATATTTACACAAGGTAGACTCTTTTGGGAGTGTAGACATGCTGCTCTATAAAAAGAACCGAGTTGTCAAAATTGTCTTCATATAAAACAAAAACAATTTAACGCACACATGTAGAAATTTTGGCTCATATACACGAAATTTGACGTTTGGGTTCCAACTAGGGGTAAAACGGTGACAAACATATGGGCCAAAGAGTTTACCTTGTGTAAATATTCCTTGCTCATAACGAAATATGCCAACATTCTGGCACATTCATATTTTCATATTTTTATATCCTTGTTTTCTGTACTGAAGGTTTGTTTCTAGTGAATGATGCAATAATTGGCTATTGATTGAACATACAATTTTTTATAATTAAAACATAAATTCAAACTTAAACATTAATCCCCGTATGTATAAACGATTATTAAATTTAACAAACGTTTATTAAGGAGAATTTTCATACAAAATTTGTTTTGTAAACCTTTATTAAATTTAAAAATTTTTTATAAATACAGGCATAATTATGTAGAAAACTCTTTATGCCACTCTGTTCATCCTAACTACTTATTTTCCTTAAAATATTCGAAGTGTTTTTAAGAATTAGACTTATTTCCGGATGAAGGAATTGGCATGTTCTGTACACAACAGTAAACTCGTCAGTGACTGAAGAAAACCCAAAGATTTCCTCTATCCTTAAATTCCTTAAATTATGTTTCTCATCTTACAATTATTATACCTTAATCTTGTCTCAATTTTTACATTAAAAGAAATAAGTAAAAGTATTAGATTCGGTTTTGCCGAATTTTATACACCCTTAACCAAAGATCTGGTAATTTATAGAGTTGAACATCTGATTTTTTTTTAGTTTTGGATTCCAAAAGATTTCAGAAAGTTTTTAAAAATGGATTTCTTTTTTAAAATATTTTTTCTAATGCCGGATCGTAAAATTTTATGCGAAAATATTGTGTCAGTCATATTCGATTGCTTGCAAAATTTTTGCAATACTTTTGGTATTGTGTTTATAACTCAGCGATATTTGAACCGATTTTATTAATGTTTTTTGGAAGTGGATTTGTTGAAAAATATCGGTATTTCAGAGTGCATATATGTATATATGTGGTAAAATAATTGACATATTGGACCGACTGTCATTACCAACTAATAAGTAGGAATAAAGATAATATCTTAAACTTATATTCCAAAGAGGACATTTGTATAAGAGATAGGTAAAGTAATGGACCTACTAAGCCTTTTTAATACTATAAAGGATAATTCCATGTCAAATCGACCAAGGGTGGGACCCGACCACTTTCGATTTTAATGAAATTTGGTGAGAAGGATCCTTTTATCCTATAAGCAACATATATGACCGAAAAAAAAATTTAAAACAATTTTTTCAAAAGTTATGTCATATTCAAAAATCTAATTTCTAATTTTCTGGATTTTATCCACCTTATACTACTTTTCTTTACTTTTCTCTTTTCTACTTTTTTCTTTTCATCGAAGGGATTCACAATGGACCGTACCGGTCTCCGAGTGGAAGTGTGCCCTTGGGCAGATAACCCTTCTTAACCTAACCTAACCTAACCATGTCATATTCAAAATGTCAATTTCGCCAAATTAGCAGAATGTGTTGAGATTATTTCTTCAATATCTCGAAAACTACTTTACATATGAAGATGATTTTTATGTCATTTCAAAGAGAATACTTGCTGCTAAAGACCATATGTTGAATTTTTTTTTTTGAAAAATTTAATATCTGGAAAATATTAAATTTTAAAAACAGAACTTATTTTTTTTTGGCCGATTTTTTTTTATATAATACCTTAAACTGTTCTTAAAAAATCCTAAAACTTGGAAGGAGGTGTTTTTTTTTCTTTTTTAAGATATGATTTTTTTCATTCGCATCCTTTAAAAAAATAATCTTAAAATAGAATTTTAATATTGTAATTTTGAGCAATTACTACACTGTGCTAGTTGCAAAAACAGACAAGCCGTTTTTAAAATCTTATATTTTGCATATAAACCATATATTGAAAAAATATATGGTTAGTAGCCCCAAGTATTCTCTTTAAAATGACATAAAAATCATTTTCGTATGTAAAGTAGTTTTCGAGATATTGAAGAAATAATCTCACCTCAGTCGGCTAATTCGGCGAATTATGGCATTTTGAATATGACGTAACATTTGAAAAAAAAATTAATTTTTTTTTGTTCATATATGATCCTTATAGGATAAAAGGAACTTTCTCGCCAAATTTCATTAAAATCGAAAGGCGTCGGGTCCCACTCTTGGTCGATTTGACATGGAATATCTTTGTATATAATAAATATTTTATATTAATTTGAATGACCCAACTCTTCTACCCATCAAACTTGTAAAAGTGATGTTTTATTGGCAGAAAAAAGAGGAAGTTGTGTATTTTTCCTTATATTTCGGACATTTACAAACTTATCTAGCTGAAATTTAAAAGAAAACTTTTTTGGACCATATCTAATATAAATGTTTTACCTCTTAAACCCTTTTCAACCAACACACGTATAGGCGAACAAATCGTTAAATCATCACAGCTTCTCATAAGGATCCAGTATGTTAACTTAAATATGTTGACTTGAAGGATCTAAGCTCAATATTGGAGGAATAACAAAAGGAATGACAGACTTATATCTACTAACCCTGCGATGAAGGGTATAATAACAAAAAAAAAAAAAAAACAATCACGCACAAAAAAGTTTTAGCGAAAATATTATTTATTCCTGAAAAGAAAATAATTTGATAAGAAAAAGAAGATGAGGTCCTCTCTAATTTGACAAGTTTTTCTTCGTACTTATTTAATTTTTAATTTCGTGAAGAAGTTTATTTATTTCTTATTTTTACGTTTTAACATTGGCATCAAACAAAAAAAAAAAAAAAAAAAAATAAAAGTGGAAAATGAAAAATATGAAAAAAACATTAAGAAATAAGAATTCTATATTCGGCTGTGGCGAATCGTTGATGCTCTCAACTGAGATTTTTTTGGAGCGAACTTATTATGGGATAAGAGATAAATTTTAAAGAAGTCTTCATAAAATATAGCATTTTAAATTCAAGTCACAAAGAACTAACTAAATGTCTTATTTGTTGACAGTGCCGGTAAAAGTCTTAAAAAAGTGTATTCAAAAGTACGCCCTATATGGGACCTATGAGAAGGCCGATTATTACAAAGTTTATTGTGTTATTTCAAGTCATATAAAGCTGACAGTAAAATTTTTTATTTTTTTTTAATTTTTATTTTATAATTTCTACAAAGTTTATTAAAACTTATTTTGGTTGGGGTCATATTGCCTAAACTTAAAATCCCGAATTCAAAAAATCAAATTTTAAAATCCCGAATTTAAAAATCCAGAATCGCTTACAAAAGCTTGTCTGCACAGCCGTTCTTCGTCCGGGCTCAAGGATTTTCTCCTCTCAGTATAACAACCAACGCCTTCGCTAGCCACAGCTTCTAAATTCGGAATTTTAGTCGCGATTTTAAAATTTAGGATTTTAAAAAAAGGAATTATAAAGTTCGTGATCTTGAGAACCAGAATTCTGAAATTCGGGACTTAAAAAATTTTGGGTTTTTAACGTCTTATTTATATAAAAGCAGTGTTTACAAATTTTTAATTTGGAAAAATACCAAGAACGCCACATGCCTAGATAAGTTAATTGGGACCTCCTGAACACGAAAAACGCTGTAATTTTTTTTCTAAGTACCGTTTTTTAGATAACGGTACTTTTGTGTTTTTCGGTGTATGGTCCCACTTAAACCCTTGTGGAGCCCAACCGAAAAGTCCGATCGAAATTAATAGCATATCGTTGGAAAGGTAATTAAATGCCTTTTCAGTCAATATGCTGCAAATTTCTATTTGATAAGCAGTGGCTGAGTTATAGCAAAATCCAATTTTCAAATTCAAAATGAAAAATAAAGTTTTTATTTAGGATTTTGAGGAACGACAATAATTTCATGTTCGTTGCTCACACACTATATTCGGCGTAAATTCAAAAAATTTAAATTAAAATGACGAGCGTCTTGAACTTTTGCGTTTTTTTTCGGATGGATCTTCGCGAATGAGGAACCCACAATAGTCCGCAATCTTGTTCATCACGTTCGGAACCCAAGTGAAAGTGATGAACAAGGTGAAAGTTTACCTTTCAAACGATATGCTATGTATCTCGATCGGACTTTTCGGTTGGGAATTGTATTCTTTTTTTAACATATTTTAAACAAGAAAATAAAAAAATGAATGTTTTTTTTATGGTGTTGTTTTTTTCTATACGAAATAAGTAAAACAGGTTTTTATTGTTTCAATATTGAACAATTTTATTTTAACATTTTTTATTTACAATAAACATGAAACCAAGATAATTTTAAATAGAGTCCATACATAAGAACTGGTTTTTATGGATTCAATATTGAACAATGTTATTTTAACAATGAATAATATTAAATAAACGTGATTTAAGGTTATTTTAATATTCTTCATTTAAATTTAATATGAAATAATGATGGATTTAAATAAAGGGAATACTTTTGCAGAAATTTACTATGATTCTCAATCAACATTTCGCCATGTTAATTTAACATTGGTATTTTTTTCTATGTGTTAATATAAGAAAACGCAGAAAATCGCCCATAAAACGTTTCAAAATTATGGTAAAAGTGAATTATTACTCATTAATTACATTAAAACTCCATTTTTTATGAAAAATCACCCAAATTTCTAGGCAAAATTTGTTTTGGCGATTTTTTATTTATTGATTTGGGCGATTTTGCTTTGGCTTATTTTTCTGGAGGCCGTCACAATATTATAATTTGTTACGCTTTTAGGTGTCTTTATGAAATGCAGTATGAAAATTGGAGTTAATTAAAAAAAATTATGCGTTTAAGACACCATACAGCGAGTTTTAAAAGGTGGTTTTCTTTAGAAACTTTGAGAAATTATTGAGCGATCATCATGAAAGTAGACAATATAATTTCTAGTCATATTGAAAGAATTTCATGACAATCGGTACATATCGTAACCGATTGTTAGCAATTTTTTGGTAGATTGTCTCGTAAGCACATAAAAACAAGGTTTAATGATGTGTCGAAAATCAGTTTTGTTTTGGCTCCATAACTTTTTCCTACTTAACCGATTGTGCTGGATTTCAATCCTAAACTTCTTAAAAGAACTAAAAACCCTCGGTAAACACTTGTGCTATAAAATGAAATCCATACAATTTGTAAACTTAAATTAAATTTATTTCATTTTGTAGCTATTTTTAAGATAATGTCCTGAAAAAAGGGTTTTATTTCCATTGAAAACATACTTAAAGGCTTGAGGCTCTTAAGTTTGATTAAATTTGTTCTTTGCAAAAATAATAGGATACAATGTTTGTTGGTATTTGGCAATGTTGTGTGGTTAGTAAATAGTTTAAAAAATTGTTGTGCCTCGTTGGATTACAACAATTTTCCAAAAATTTCATCACACATAAACAAACTAATATATGATTGAGACAGTCTTGTCGGGTTTTTTATGATATTAAAAAGATATCGGACTTTTTTAAAAGGACTTCAAAATTTAAAAAAAATTTTAAATTTATTATATCAGTAAGGAAAAGTAAAAATCTATTCAATTAACTTGAATTCTTTCTCTAGAGGTTTTAAAACAAAATTTGTAAAGCATTAACACATTTGAGTTTTTACAAAACTGAAAAAGCAATTTCCATTCGTTCAGTAGCGACTAAGAGAAGAAATAAGCAAGGCATGTAGATTTAAAAGTTTTCGTTTAAGATTTAATTTATTTTGGTAACGAAAATTTAATCTTACGTTTCGCTAAAAAAATTAAGATTTTCAATTTAGCTTAAATAATTTCTAAAAATGCAAAAAAGCAAAGTTTGAGTTTAAAAATTATATTTTTTTCAGATGTTTAGAGCAATTTTTTTTTTTCAAATATTTCGTTGGCTTAACACAAACTGTTTAAACATTTATAATTGGGGGATTCACGAGGTGTCATAAAGTCATATGTCTTAAAATAATAACATGAAAAAATACAACTGTTGTGAACAACCCCTCATAACTCAGTGTGCTATTTTGAATTAAAATCAGCTGATTTAAAACAAATATAAAAAATTAATATTTACCTAAAATAAAAATATATTTTAGTCCATGTTAATAAATTAAATCAGATTATTAAATTAGACTATTTTTCATTTTTTTTTGACGCAAATCACAAATAAATTTTATTTTGTTTGTTTACCAAACAGCAGAGTCCTAGGCCGATCTAATTTGACGCCGCAAGTGATTTGTTGCAAAAACTGCTAGCCGCAGGTTAAATTCGGATGTTAGCCGAATAAAATTATACCATCAACGGCGACGGCTTACAAAAACAAATGCGGCTCGGCTCAGCCGCTCAGCGCATGTCTCTTCTGCTGTCGTATTCTGTAATTCGCTTAGCTAAAGCTAAATCTCCATCGCTAAAATTCCTAAGAGAATACAAAATTTAAATATTTAAGCGATGACATTAAAAGCTAAAGTTGTGGCGAATTTAATTTGTATTGCATTGCATTACATTTGTAGCCAGAAATTGCTAAATCAACATTATAGATTTTTAGCGATAGAGATTAAGCTTTAGCGAATTACGGAATACGGCTGCTGATTAGTTACGGCAGCACAATAAACATAGCAAGAAAAGTTCTATTAATTTCAGACACTTTTTGTTTACAAAGCAACAACAATATTTTTAAACCATTGTTGAATGTTAGAACATTATGACAGTATAACATGAAAGCACACCTTGTGAATACCCCAAATATGTATATAACTTTTATTTAAATTTTAAAATGTCATTGCACTATTAAATTGTAATAATTAAATGGCAAATAATTTACAATCAACATGATTAGGACAATTCTTTGAAATTAATAAATATTTTGTTTTGTTTACAAAACAGGTAATACGTTTATTAATTTTTCTATTTTCAAAAGAAATTTCTTTTTTTAATGCAAGTATTTTTAGTTAAAATAAATAAGAACTTAACAAAAAATATAAATTAAAAAATTGTAAAAAAATTAAGTTCAATCAATAAAAGTATTCCTCCAAATTTTTAAAACAACGCTAAAACAAGATTTAAACCTTTTATAAAAATGCTAAATAAAATGCCAAATGCTAAATATAAATAAAAATGCCAAAATGGTCACACTGGTAAAGGCCATAAGCTCCGCAGCTCAAACGATCTTTAATATTAAATAAAAAAACATTGCAAAAAAAAAAAACTGGTGATGCCAAAATAATAATAGAACTTGTTGCCACTTTTCCAGTGATGACACTAAAATATTCGAAAGATGTAGAATAGAATAAAATAAGACAGGAACATCTTGTAAAGATGTTGACTTTGGCCCAATGTATTTTAAATGGGAAGATGTTAACATTTTCGCAAATATATGGTAGGTGTTAGATGTTGATCAGTGTAAAAAGTCTTTAAGGAACTTTATTCTGCTTGCATACTTATATGATTACATACGTTCAGTTATTATTTTACCCAACCTTTTTGCGTTTTTACTTAGGTCCTAACATTGAAAGCAGCAACAAAGTTTAAAATATTTCTTGGTTTTTTTGTTGCTTTCTACAGAAATTCATATTGAATTTTTAAATTTCAAACGCTGCATATCTTGTGGCGTTGAAAATTTTAAACGCAATACAAATTTCTCTAGTAAACAACAACAAAATTATGAAGTTTTTATGTCTTTGTTTTTGCTTTCAATGTTATTTGTGGCGTTGCGTTGCTTTTTATACAATTAGAGCCTTAATAATTTAAAGCTAATAGGGAGAAAAAATGTTCGCTGATGCTGCAGGCACCCACGTCGGTGGTTTTTCACATATTTTTGTAGTTTTTTTCTATATTTTTCCTAACTTACTTAACTTTGCCAGTGTTTAATTATGGAAATCAATCTGTTTAGCTTTCCACTCTTAATTATTGTATAACTAACAGAAATGTCTCATACATTTTAGTTATAAATATATTCAAAATTGTTGCCGATATCTTGATATTTAATTGACCCATTTCAATTGTCGATAATTATTTCTGAAGTTAGGTTGCAAGCAGCGTAATAAGGCAGCGCCGCTCATGTTAAAAGTTAAAACACTTTTATTTTATTTTATATTTTTACATGAACTGCATTCCCTGTTATCGCTGCTAGCAACTTAAATTCAGTTCAGTTGCCATCTGTAATCGCCCCATTAGACAATTGCTTCTTATATCTAGAAATGCTTACCATCAACTAGAGTTATTTTTAGTAATACAATTTGTGGCGTTAAAGTACTTCTAATGTTTGTTTGTTTATTTTTTACTTTACTAAAAGAAGCCTTATTCCGGTTGTCGTTGTCTTCATCGACAGTTTCGTTTTGACACACAGCCTGTGTTATTTAATTTACTACAAAAAAACGACACTGTCGATGACGACAACGACAACCGGAATAAGGCTGATTATTTTCCGTTAAAGACAAAAGTTTTTTCAAATATATATTAATAAAAAAATTTAGATGTTTTGTTTCTTTTTATGTATTTTTTAACACTTTTGTACATATTTTATTTTGTTTGGAACGTATTCGCAAAATATTTGCTTGCGTTTGGCTAATGAGAATACGAATCTCACGAAATAGGCGAATACTCGGCATTACGAATACTAAAGCAAATATTCGTTACATCACTAGCAATTGATTTTATTCATGTCTTTGTGTTCTAATAATATAAACTAACAAGCGTTAGCGTGCGTAAAATAATAGTTACCCGCCCAAACATATGCTCTCTCATATGTCAACTTTTATAAATTCCCAAAATTTATACAAAACAAAAAAGTACTTACTTAGTTCTTACTAGTAGGGTCCTTCGTTTTCTTTAACATGACTTGCAATAATGTAAAGACAGGATAATAAATAAAGGAAAATAAAAATGCCAAAATGCGGAATTATACTAATAAACAGAATCGCAAAAACTTTTAAAGGAGCAAAATAACGTTAAAAGCAAGAAATAAAAACAATAAATACGAGTATATCTCATGAGACATTTCCACGTAAAATATGAAATGTATTAAATTCAAAAACCGAAATAAATAAATCCTTTGGGCGTAATTCAGTTTGGTTGTTATAAAACAGAATAAGAATGACAAAAAAAAAAAAAAAAAAAAAAAAAAAAAAAAAAAACACCGCGATAAAGATGTGTTAAAGGCTAAATGTGTTTATACTGCATACATACATTTATGAGTGAATACACCCTAAAGACTTTAATAACAACAAACACCTAAACGTATTATTTATTAATATTAAAGAAAAGATTGATTAATTATACGCTTTGTGTTACAAAATGTATACTAATAATCAGGGGCCAGATTCTGGCAGTCGTGATCGAGTACTTTCTCGATTCGAAAGCAATTTAATATCTAATTTTTTTTTCGTTATTGTAAAGCATTTATTTGAGTTAAACAATACTGAAAAAATAATTTCGATTCGTTCAGTATCGACAGAAATAAAGTTGCGTTCGAATCGAGAAAGTACTCGATCACGAATGCCAGAATTAGGCCCCAGGGCAAGTTTTTTATGGCATATTCCATTTTTTTGCCATTTCTTCAATTATTTCGTGAAAAAAGCCATTTTTGATTCAGTTTGCTAAAAAAAAGTGCCTTTTTTGCAACCTAAAATAAATTTTTAAATAACCTTAGCAAATATTAGGCAGAATCTATTAGAAATGCTTAATAAATGTTGCAAAAATCAGACGTAAAAAGTGACTAAGGTCCTAAATTTGTAAAAGGTAACGCTATGCCAAAAACAACATTGAAAGCAAAAAACAATGTCAAAAATTTGTCAAAATTTTGTTGTTGCTTTCTACATAAATACATATTGCGTTTTAAAATTATCAACGCCACAAGATATGCAGCGTTTAAAATTTAAAAATTCAATATACATTTCTATAGCAAACAACAACAAAATTATGAAATATTTTCGATTTTGTTTTCCTTTCAATATAACTTTTGGCGTTGCGTTTGCGTTTCACAAATTTTTTTTTTTTTCATTCATTTATTCTTTATTTGGTATTCAATGTAATTTCTTAACAATTTTCATAAAGAGTTTAGCACTTTCAACGCATTTGCTTAAGTCTCTTAAAATTACAAACAAAAGGGCTTTCTATAAATAAAAGCTTAAACTTAATTGACAGTGCTAAATTTAAAAGATGTCAGTAAAAAGATTTTGTTGAAAAGTTTAAAAAAAGTTTGAGATCGTAATACCGGATTACAAGATTAATTAAAATAAGAAATAGTATATGTGAGTTGTCCACTTGCAAACAACTTTAAGAAAAAACAGTAGATTATTTATTTTTGAAAATTTTAGAAAAAATGCTATTGTACTACACAACTAATAAAAAACTTAATAAAATAAATGTTTCTTATGCTGGGTACAGACAGTGAAATCTATTTCAATGCAACCTCAAAATATCAAAGCGTTTTGATGTTGATGCAATCTGGAATTAATGAAAAATGAATGAAAATGAATTTAATTTGCTAGATTGCGTAAATGCATTATAGAGTGGGTACCCAGCATTAATAACAACATATTTATTTATGCCAGTTTTGCCATTTTGTGCCATTTTTTATACTTTTTAATGCTATTTATATATTGGGTAGTTGGTGGTTTTGTTTTTATTTATATCTGAAAGAAATTGATATGGTGCTGCAGCAAATTATTGTGCGTTTTAGTTTTAACCCTTTTTTTCTAACTTGGAATTTTTACGGTGTTTTATTCTTAATTTTTAAGTTTACTAAATACACTGCAATTTTAGCAGAATTTCATTCAACTTGCATTTTATTTATCGTTCGTCTGTATGAAAAAAATAATGTTTATTTAAGAAACCAAAAACATGTCCTTTTTTATTTTATATTTAAAGCTTTAAGCTTTGTTCACAATCAGAGAAACAATTTCGTTTTTTCTTCTATCTTATTTCATTCCAAAGTATTTCATATATTTTCCTTTAATTTTTCAAACAAAAATTTAACTAAAGTTTTTTAAAAAGTTGAGTCAACTTCTACTTCAGCAACAATTTGTATGAAATTGTTTCTGATGTTTAAAATAGTGTTATTCAATTTTGAATGAAAATTTTAACAAAATGTTCCAGCAAATAATAATAAATACGTAATATTATTATGGGCCAAATTTGCAAACGTTTTCTTAACTGAAATATGTGTGGTTGCGAAAAAAATTGTTGCTCTATTATGAACACCAATGAAAATGTTGCTTCCTATTGTGAACGAAGCTTTAGTCACGAAATATTTAGGAAAATTAAATAAAAAGTCCAGAAACAAACTTTGTTTGACATTTATCTCAGAATTTTAAGGTTTTCATGTTTTATTATAGTTTGTAATAGTTCAGAATTCAGTCAGCAAGATAAAGCAATAGCATTTTTTAAAACAAAAAGAAAAAAATTAAGTAAGAAAGTATAGCCAATATGACACTTCAACATAAATTGTAGTATAGAGCTTAGCAAAAAAATAATATTCGATAATCTACTGCTGCCAGCAGTATTTAGCATAAGCACTATGCATCTACTTACGCCCTATGTGAAGGCATCAATACATCGAAGGCAACTTTAGTTCATGATTATATGGACAATGTGCTTGTTCTTGTTAGGGAGATATATTTCACTAATCTTCCCAGCAAGTTTTTTTTCTCTTAGCTAATCCCGCGAAGCTCAACGCTTGTCTACATCAAACCCGCAACCCCCGCACTGATAGACTAGCTCATTATCAGCTTGCCTACCGGGGCACCCTACCTAAGTCAATTTGTTTTCAATAGCAACGTATAGTACATAAATAGGCCGAGCTTCACTCTAGTTTTCAGGTAAAAATAATCTTCTTGCCAGGAATTTTTAAGAAACTCCTGCCGTCGATTTTGTTAACTATCATGTGCTCCGCATACAAGCTAGGACTCTGTCTGGTTCATCCTTATCTTTCGGAGATTTGATAGTTTTAATTAAAAAGGTACAGCATATATACCAACTACACCCTTATCCTGAAAAAGTGCCAAACGCTCTACTCCTGAAGGACTTAAGCGGCTACTTGGTTTTGAAATTTTGTTTTTTTTTTACTAAATCGGACAACTTGTTTTCCAGTAGATATATAATAAAATATTTAAAGTTTTTTTTTTCGGATCCACTCTATTTTTAATCAGATAAACAGAAATTTGGAAGTAAATTTTTTGCTTCTCTTAATAACTTTTTTTTGGAAAATTTAACTTTATATAAGAAAAGGCCCATCAAAATTGTCAATAATTTTTTTTTTTTTTTTTTTGCAAAATACGTAAAAAATTTTATATATGGGCATTTCCTGAGGTCACGAACGTGCGTTCGTACGCTTTTGATGTACAAATAATATGGAAAACAAAACTATTCCTAGCATTTTTTTTGCGATTCGACAGCATTTGGGTAGCTCTACGTTTAGTGCAAAAGATGGATTTTATAGAAGTCTACTTTGGCTGACAGTTGTGAAATGTAAAAAACTGTAAAATGGAACGGAATATTTAAAAGTGATGAATTTATTTTAAAAGTGTAGTAATGTAGGTCTTTATCCAGTAGGGTATTCATTTAATCGGGCATTTGCTTTAGTCGGTTAATCGCTCGATTAATTAACCGAGGTTTTGGTTTAATCGGTTAATAATCGGTTAACTTTGTTATTGAACGGTTAACCGATTAGTAAAGTTTTGTTATAAATTAAGTCTTTTAAATTAATAAAAATGCAAAAATTATTTATTATTGGAACCTATAAGTAAAAAAAAACAATAACATAACGAACAAAACAATTCTTGAACTAAAACGGGCAACAAAAAAGTAATTCATAAATGTGAAAATAATATTTTATAATTTGTACATAATATTTTTATGTATTTATTAAAAAATAAACTGTGAGATTTTTTTATTAATTATTTCAATAGTTTAAGATTTTATTAAATAATCTTTTGGAAAAATAATTTGGTTAAAATGTTTAGAATTAAGGCGATTCTTTTCTTTAATTTTGATAAAACTTGACTCGGAAACAATTCTTTTACTTATCGAAGGTGTTTGGGAAATCGGAAGCAACCCATAATACAGATTCAAGAATGATAAAAACAAGATTACGCATTGCACATGTTTACAAAATTCAACTGTTTAATATGACGTCACTTAAGCATTTAATACACATGTTTGTTTGCTTGCGTTTCTATATTTTAGTTGTACTTATACGCTGATGTGACGTAGATGCGCAGAAACATTTCATTTTTAAAAGCTGTATGCGTTATCTTGGTTTCTTTGTATCATGATACAGATTATCTAATTTCTCTGTCCTTTTCCAGGATTTCTCTCAACATATAAAATCTTCCAAAATCCTCCAAAATTATTTCGGCTAATTGTTTGAATAATAAACGAGAATTTCTTGTATTGCCAGGTCATCATCTGACTCATCCTGGCAATGCTCAGCACCGAACATTCTGCAAAAAATGTATTTCCGAACCCCTTGTTTCTGTTTTGTACTGTAATTTAAGACTGTATTGCTCGAAGGAAATATAGGGAGTTATTTTCTAAAACACTTCACCGCACTTAAAAAATATTTTCTTAATAATGTTGGAAAAAATAATTTCCAAATATATACCTTTTGTATATGAGACGAAACAAATAATTAAAAACACAAAAAAATATGTTATAATACTACAAAAAACTAAAAAAATTTGTTACATCGGTTAATCGGTTAATCGACTGAAATTAACCGGTTTAATCGTTAATCGAAAATTGCCAATTTTAAATAAACCGATCAGTTAATCGGGTAGTAATTAATCGGTTAACCGTTAATCGGTGAATACCCTACTATCCAGTACTTACACCATAAAATATCTAAAATGCGCATAGGAATAGCTTATTCCATCACAATAAATTTCAGTTTATCAATAGTATGAAATGGGAATGTAGCACATTTAAACGAAACCTTGTTAGTTAAATTTTTGAATCCCAAGAAAAACTTTGACAACTAATATGCATGTGGCAGTGTAAATAAAACTAAACTGGCAAAATAAAATAAAGTAATTTGTTTTTTGTATATATTTTATTTATATATTTTTTGGCCAAGGTGTTATATATGAAGTTTTAGAGATTTTAGTAAGCTAATAGGGCCTAAATTTTTCCATTGTAAATTAAAAACACATTTACGGCCAGTTTTACCAAGTTCGGCTATAATTAACTGCCGGTTATAGCTGTCAAAACATATTTGGAACTAGAACTTTAATTGAAAGTTAGATTTAACCGAACTTCGTGAAATTGGCCGTTAATTACATTTTTTCCCAACGTTTCGTCAATTTTATGTTGACTTCTTCAGGGGAACATCTATTTAAACATTTTTATTAATAACATTGTTATAAACATTTTATATATAATTGTATTTTTACTTACTTTTAAAGTGTGTATATATTACATTAAATAAAATATAAGTTAACGAAATAATTTGTAATTATTAAATTTGCAATCGACATTATTTTAATTTTAATTTGTGTAATGTAAACTTGGTCGTTAATAAATTATCCTATTGCTAGTCCCACGAAGCCAAATTGTAAAAAATTTCACTTTAACTTTGTTATATGTTACATCTTGAGACGCATTTAAGTTTTTACCATAACTGAACTTTATACGGGACACAAAATATTGGGAAATCATCTCAAAACTACATGAGATAACTTTATTGAATTTTCATTCATTCAATAAAAATTTCAATTGAATCTAACAAATTATTTGTTTATTAGCGTGTAAAATTCAATTGATTTGCTAATTTTTTTTTTATTTAATTTTAATTACTTGAGATAATTAATTAAAATATAGATTTTTCGTTAATAATTTTTTTAAATAAATCAATTAACACATTGTTTGATATCGCACAGTTTTTTTTAACATTTTTTTTAATCAAAATTGAAAATATCACTTATTGAAAAAAACTTTACAATTTTAAAATTTTTAGTAATCAAAAGTTCTGTTTCATAACTCTAGCTAGGGATCTCTCGGGATCCTAATTTGCACGAAAAGTGTTCCCGTACTTTAAATTTGTGTAAATTAGAGTGGTTTTAAGAGAATAAAATGCTTCTTCTTCTTGCATGACACAGCTTAAACTATTTGTGCAAATTATCAAACAGCTGTTAAAGCATAAACAAAATAAAAATGGCAAACAAAAAAGTGGTGTTAACTAAGAGAATTTTAAAAAAAGTTCTGTAAAATAATAAAATATTTAATAAAAAGTTTTGTCAATAGTATTGTGGTTATTTTGTTGAACTGTTCATGGGTTTTTAATCCAAAGTTTGAGATTCTAATTAGGCTAAAGTTCATCAAATTTAATTTTCATTAAATTATTTTTATGAAGAAAGGAATTTTACAACATGAAATTTATTAAGATTTATTGTTAATTTTTCATTCTTGACTGCCGCTGGGCTTGAACCCAGTCTTTTACGGACAGGTTACCCTGACATGTTTCAATCGCAATCACTCGATCTCTTCAGAGGGGTTTGCCGTTTAACCGTTAAATGCCGTTAAACATGTAAAACAATTAAAATGGATAATCATTCAAAAAGCAAATTTCGATCAACCAAGTGTTATGCTAAGTTCACACTTAGGTTTTTGAACGCGTTTAAGCAAAATGTTGATTTAGTTAATCAAAGCCGTTCACATTACATTTGAGATGATTAAGATGACAGATGATTAAGAAAAAAACACAAAAAACTAATTTTTTTTTTCTTTAAAGTATTAGAAATGGATAAAAACACTTTTATAAAGTTATTAGAAGATTATTTTAATCATTTTAATGATGAAATTGTGAGAATTTATGAATTATTTAAGGAAAAAAATAAAAACATTAAGCAGAAATCTTGGCCGGTTGTACACGATCATGTTGGCGATTCTACATTTGAGGTATGTTCAGTGGATTCTATGTGATTTATGAAGTGATTTAGTTGTAATCATGTCAATTTGAAGTGATTAACAAATCACTTCAATGTATGGGTAATCAACTCGATTTTGAAGTGATTAGAGCTTAATCACGTTCGAACTGCTTAAACGCGTTTAAGAAGCCAAATGTGAACATACTATTAGATACAATTTTGTTTCATGATTGATGTTTGACTATTAACTGCCAGCAGTCGACGATGGCTGTGAGTGTTAAACGCCAAACCCCTGGGTTCGAGCCCAGCTTTAGTCAAGAATGTAAAGTTAACAATAAATTTTTATTAATTTCATGTTGTAAAATTCCTTTCTTCATAAAAATAATTTAATGAAAATTAAATTTGATGAACTTTTAAGAATATCAAAATTTGGATTAAAAAAAAAGTTTTGTATTAAACAACATATCAAAAGGCTTTAACGTTATACTTTATGTTAACAATTTATGTTAACAATTTATTTTTACTTTCATTTTCACGAACTTTACCAACAAATTCAAGAAAAAGAACAAATATAATCATTTTGCTGATAAGTGCATAATGAACAAATTGTTTGTTTGATTCTACGATTTTTGTGATTAAAATCAATTTTTTGTACTCATTTTTATTTGTATCTTATTTCTATTTTTAAAATCTTTAATTTCGATTTTAAACTTTTATCCGCTTTTTTATCCAAAAATATTTTTTCCTAGAAAATTTTTTATTTTTCCAAAATTTTAATGCGATAATCTTACCAGTCATTCTACGCATAATAAAAACCACAATCACGTTCATGTTATTATAATTATGTTTTTGCTATATTTTATGAATTCCTAATAAGAAAGTCCAAATAAAACAATTGGCAAAAAAAAACTTCAAAATAAAATTGTGATCCCATTTTGCACACAACATTATCGCACACTATTTTTACCAGATGTTTTGTCATTTTTAAGTTACAATATTGACAGCATGTTCAAAACAAAATCTAAAATGTTTTCAGACAATTACTGCCTACAACAACGACAAACAAGCATGTAAACCCGTAATGCAAACTAAAGTAAGCAATACAGAACACACAGTCAGACAAGCTTTTCGAACACTTGCCTACAATCACACATATTTCTACCCAGCTAGCATTTTGTATTATAATCGAACCTTTTAGGAACTCCAAAGCAAAATAACTTTTATGAGCTAATTTTTCGAACATAAACGATACAATTTTTTGATTCCTTTTTAAGCATATGAATGAATTCCTTTTTAATTGCTCTATTGATAAATCAGTTATAAATTCAAAAAAATTTTAGAAATCATTATTTGTACATATAAATGAATCATACATGAATCTTTTTCAATCGGTCAAGTGATAAATTAGTTTTAAAATAATCAAAAAGAACCTAAGAAGACTTCTTTAGGGGATTAATACAAAAAATTAGCACCCAAATGCTAGCTGGGCTGACTCACAGGCCCTCCAGCATTCAAAGATTATATTGAAACAATAACTGAAGTAAAAGGAAAACTTACCCTAAACTTTTATTTAAAGTTGTCCGAGGACTTCCGGCGGATGTGCGTGTTGTATAGAAAAGTATGCACTGCAAATATTTATGTATGTCTTACTTTCTGCTGTCTTTTAGTACGCTTGATGGTATGTGTGTGTGTTTTTTATGTATTTTATTTAGTTGTTTTTTCTTATTTTTGTTGGCGTTGGTTATGTTCTTTATATTATTTTCTATTGTTATTGTATTTGGTATGTGATTCAATTCAATTTTTTTTTTACTATTTATTTGTCTTTTGCTTTATGCCACAGTGCATAAATTTCTTTATTGTTATTGTAGCATTTGAAATGACCGAGATTACAGTTTTTGTAGCACTTTGATTTGAAAGAACAAAAATAAAACCACTACTTGGCCAAATGAAAGTGAAAATAAATTCTATAACAATAACATGATTATATGGTTTTTTTTCAACAAATACAACAATAAAATTTTTTTTTAAAACCTTTTGTTTTGCGAAGTTTTTAAATTTACTTTGACACAAATCAATATTGTTTTACACTTAGTTATTGAATAAGTTACTTCTAATTTTTTTTTAAAATTTTTATATAAATCAAATTTTAAAATTTCACTTTTTATTTGTTTGTTACACTTTCACTTAAATCCGTTTTTTTGCTTGTTTTATTTTTCTGAAAATTATTTTATACACTTTCACCCAGAAAACCTAAAATAGAACTGATTCTTTATTTTTGTACATACAGGCAGTTTGCTGATGCTGTGTGTGTCCTGATTTGCTCTTATTTTGGCTGCAAATTCAAAAATTAAGATTTGAGTTTGGAGTGTAGGGAGAGAGCAAGTGTATAAATATCAGAGAGGGGACTAATACTCTAATATTCATTTCTAGTTTCGCTTAAGAATTTTATTAAGAACGCCCAACGTTATTTAATATTGAATACTTATTTTCATGATTTTAAGAAAAAAAATTTCATTTTCCTAAGTTTTAATCTCTTTTACCGCTGTTGTCAAAAATGTACGATTTTTTCTGTGATTCTCTTAAAAAATTTTAGTGTCAATCCAAAACTGCTTTCTTGAGTCGAATTTAAATCTAAGACTTCTTTTTGGTGTATATAAAAAGTATATATATAATTATACTTGTTTCCACAGACTTTTCACTTACATCTTAAAGTTTCTAATTTAAAAAATTTGGAAATTTTTCACTTTGGGCTGAACTATTATTTAAGATATCGAATTAGTTATACCAAGTTTTTACAATTTGGTATGTTTTATAATAACGAATACATACATACAAAATTTACAAAGTTAAATTTCATAGCTGTTTTGGACGAAGCGTATTCTAGACATCCTGTTTTTGAAGAAATAAAATCCCATAATACAGTAGTTCAATTGACAGCTAACAGGGTTATGAAGAATTTTAAAAAAATTTTAAGGAATTTTAAAAAAATGATTTTATTTCGTTATAAAAGCAGAGAGCTTGAGGTAGGCCTAAGGCGAATTCATACAAGTGACAGTTTCGAGTCATCTGTTAATTGTTAATTTATTTGTGTGTATGCTGAATGTCAAGCTTTGTTTACATTTTGTGAAAAAAATTAGTTAAGATTTAAAATTTATTAAAAATCGAAATACTTGAAAAAAAAACTTATTTAAATTTTATAAAACAAAAAAAGTGAATACAAATTCACACAAGGAATTAAAAAGGCGTAAGGAATAAGTAGAGCAGTTGTGATTATTTTATAAAAAAAAATTCCCTTATTTATATTTTCAACAAATAATTTTGATATTCACTCTAACTTTTTACAAAAAACAAAATACATAGAATTTTTAAAAAAAAGGGGATCCCTACAGAACAAAAAGAGAACGTATGAACAAATATCAAACTATTTCCCCGGCATATCCTTTTGGTCATTGCGCTGTCGTGAAATTTAGGTGCAGCTTATACCTCAAACAAAATTTAAAGTTTGCCAAATAGTGTTTAAAATAGTAGAAGCAGGACTTTGTTATTCATACATTTATTGTTTATAAAGAATAATCAAAAATCAAGTAACGACTGTGGCAAAAACACTTTTGAGTAAGAGCACTAAAAAATTTCAATATATGTGCATATATTTACCCTACACCTAAGGGCGAAGTTCAACCACGGGAGGGGATTCCTACATATGAGCTGTTATCATACAACAGAGCCAGCTCCCATGATAAGTCGTAAGTAATGTCTCAAAAAATCACACAAAAATATAATATCAACTTTGTGATAGAATATTTTGGCAAGTCTGTGTGAAGGATTACTTTGGCAAGTCTGTGTATTTTGAAAATGTTTTTGAAATTTTAAATAAAACGAAATATTCTATGCGCCTATTTACACTGCAACGAATTCTTGTACTAACGAGATTTCGAGCAAAATCTAGTTTGTTTCTGACTAGAGTTCACAATCTCAAAATGAGCTTGATTCAAGTATTATAAAGTTGATTGAATTCGGATAAATTCGTGCTTGAAAAAAAAAAAAAAAAAAATTACCTGTATTACACCTTACACAATGATAAAACACCAACATCCTGCCAGATATGGTTTTTACTTTAGAAATCTTATCTACATATTTAACCAGACATATACACTAAATGAGAAGCAAGATTTCAAATTTACTTTGTGACTCTTCGTGGTACACATGAGTCTGGCCAGATCTTTTTCAATGTGTATAGAAAATCAAAACATGCGTAAGCCGGAGGGTTAAACACAACGAAAAGTTTAATCTTTTTTTTACTTTTTTTTTACAAAATAGAATTTTCTGCATTTATACAGATCTTTTTTAAAATTTGAGAGGCGGACTTCTATTTGTATCCACAATACGCAATTATTGTTAATATCTAACCTATCTGCAAAGAACCCTCAATGTCACTTATTTTCCCTGCGACTCTGTGTTTTCTCTTAAAAATCAATGTTCACTGCGCATGTTTAATCTTTGCCCCAAAAGAAAATACTCTTTTGTTGAAAGTCTTTTTATGAACCCGGTTTTTTGTTCCTGATTGTTGGCCTAAGAAAAATGCGTAAAAAGATTTTCTTGTTGTTCAGTTCTCCTAGTTGTTGTTCTTTTGTAGTTTGGCCTTTGCCAACATAAAGTGCGGTGTCTTATCAGCTGTTTTTACTCATGTTTAAAACGGCTGGTGGCATCGAAAGCGAACATATGGATTGGTTGATGTATGTATGACATCAAACCAATTTCGCCTGTGAATAAAATATTGAAAACCATAAATTTAAGCATTTGAAAAACATTTTTCACACCATTAAATATTATCGATTAACGTGACAGCAATAAATTAAAATAGATTTTATTTTGTATTTTTATTTAGAATAAAAATAACGTATTTGGAATACAAATGTTTAGTTTTTACTCCCAAAGAAGAATTTTTCTAATTCAACAAATATTTGAAAAGTTCAAGTCATTTTTAGACTTAATTGCTGGAATTGTTTTAATGGGCGGAATATACTTTCACTTTAGCCTAAAATCAAATACAAAAAAATTCTTGCTAAGGTTTTGAAAATTCACTTGTAATTATGTAGTTTACAAAATACACCAATACCCCGGTTTGCGTCATTTCGAAGTTGCGTCTTTTTAAAATTTCTGTGATTTCGTTTTTGTTTCACTTTGCGTCGCATGGCTTTAAAGTTGCGTCGCTAGTGCTTCGATTTAAGTTGTTAATATAAAAGTTTAATGCAAAAATGTATTTGAAGGTTGTCTGCTGATTGCAACTGGTTTAAAATTATATTTGCTGAAGTAAAGTTAAATTAAAATACCTTGCAACAATGGGTCAAAAAAAGCAAAAAAGCTAAGAACAAAAACTGGGCATTCTGAGGCGTTCTTAATCAAGAGGCTGTTGATATTGAAAGAAACCTTGAACTAGCCCTTTCACAGTAAAATCCATTTGCTTTTCCAGTGACGCTGATAAAATTAAGAAATTTTTTAAAACAAGAACATCGTTACAACATAAACAGGTTACAATAATGAGAAGTCTCTTAATAAAAAAATGGAGCCACTTTTTACTATTTGGATTAAAGATTAAAATCAGCGATGAATGAATGCCCTTAAAACAAATGGTTATTCAAAAGAAAGCTTTAACTTGTTTTGAATCTCGGAACCAATTAACTGAAAATCAATACAAATGTATGGAAACACGTGCTTCGGTATGCGTCGTTTCGATTTGCGTCGAGTTTTTCCGGTCCCAATTAGCGACGCAAACCGGGTATTGGTGTATACCTTTACATACTTACATACTTAATACGTAGTATAGTTGGTTTTCTGCGCTGCCTTGTTTTTATTACTACTGCAAACCTCAAAACACTTGTGGCAGTATTTGCGCGTCACTTAAGTTGTTAATACAAAGGATTTTTGTTGTTCTTTTAATTTTTTTTTCTTTTTTCTTAAATCTCAATTCAGGGAATGTCTAAACAACTGTACCAAACTAAGTACAACGTTTTGTTCTGTTAATGACGGCTAAACATACAAAATGGATAACACACATTTATTCTTCTTTCTTCGCAAATTTTCCCTCGAAATAAATAAAAAAAATTTAACTGCCAATTCTAGAACTATGAATGGACGTTAAATGGAAATTTATAGGCAAACAGATTTTTAATAAATATTTAATAATAAGTTGTAAACAATTTGTTTTATTTATAAAAAGAAAAAAAAAATACCCAAATATGATGACATTTTCTTCTAAATTTTTTTTTTATATATTATTAAATACTTTATGACGCAATTTAAAGCGTTTTTTCACAGAAATGTTTCTTAATTAAACATAAAAAAAATTGCTAGTATGTCAAATTTAGGTGTTTTTTTTATGAAATTTCAATGAATAATTACAGATTTTTACCAAAACATATAAAAACAAGTGATTCATTAATTTCCAGCATGGTTATGTATAATTAATACAAACTGTAATTTTTGTTATTTCTGCGTCCTTTCATTTTCCTTGCAACACTTTAAAAAATCATAAAATTTATCAAAGTAATTTTTGGGAATACAAAATTTTTAATTAATTAAGATTTTGTTTGTCGTGCTTAATTCCCAATTTTTATTTTTGAAAAAAACACTGAAATTTATTCTTGATGGGATAAACTATTCCTATGCGCATTTGACTGGTTGCTTAGGCCAGATTATCAGGAAACTTTATCCAAAGAGAATTTAGAAAAACTAAAGATATTTTACAAATAAAGCTGTTAAGCGGATAAGAATGATAAGCATCAGTTTTACTTGTTACAACATCAAAGCTTAAACAAAAACAACAACAATGAACAGTGAGTTTATCTTTTCTTCCATTCCCCAAAATCTCTAATAAAAATATTAATCATGTTTATACTCATCCACAATAGTGAAGAGGATATTTTGATATGTTTTATTTGTTGTAAGGACAGAGCCTATAGATTGTTGAGAATCAATTCACAATTTTACCTAGCCTTCTTAGAAAAATCTCTTCACGATAAAGTCTTTGCCCATTAGCCAAAATATTATTACAAAATTTTATTGTAATTGATATATATATATGGGTCAATTTCAAAAAAAACGTACACATGGAGTTTTTTTTTCCTTATTTTTAAAGTTTTTTCAATTCGCCTGTAAGAGTGGCCAATTTATGTAGAAATTGATGAAGAATCCTGTGGTACTTTTAGGCTTTTAAAAAAAATCAATAGTTTTTGATTTTTTTTAGGTTTTCTATGATATCTTGAGCGTCACACGCCAAATATGTATAAAAAATCGCTAAAAATGCAAAAATATTTGAAATTCAAGCTTATTAGGATGTTCTTTTGTTTCTCAAGATTGACTTTTGCGAAAATCACCTTTTCGATTATAAACACAAAATCACGATTCACCTTGATTTTTAATTTTTTTTTAAAAGTGACTAGTTATTTTAAAATTTTAAGATGAAAATATGTAAATTTTTGTTAAAAAAAGACTTGAACTTAGGTTACTTGCAAAGTAATAGGCTTGTAACAATGTATTTAAAAAAACTGCAATTTTAATCGTTTTAAGGGGAAAAAACTAAGTGTGACGCTCAAGATATTTTGTGACGATCAAGATATTTTGTTGCACGTAAACAAGAAATAATGCCAAATTTAAAGTTTAACGAACAAAAAGTGGGCCCAAATAGCACCGGGTCCATGATATAAATCCGAAGAAATCGTGCAGAAGATCACGGGCTTTTGAAATTTTTTTAAATAAATTAAGCCGGTAGGTTTCGCGAAGCACCAAACTGAAACGATTGCGATTTTGCACATGTTATTTTCGGAGAAGTCTATGTGAATCTAAGCTTCTGTTTCGCTTAAATAGTCCTTGCAAAAACGATATGCACATTAAAGTAGTGTTTTTTTAAACTTCATCATGTTTTTCTGAAATTCACTCACCAAGTAAGCTACTGTTGAAACTTTTTCAGCCTTTTTCATGACGTTAACATCATATTTATCTTGGGAAATACTCTTCTTATTAAATCTTTTTTCCGTAACAGACTCCCATTGAAACCATTTGCATTCATCTGAAATGTTAGTTAAGCCTATACATTTTTTTCGACTTGCAAGTTTTGCAAAGACCCCAAGCGCATAAAGCCGACTCACTACCGCACATAATTTTTTTAGCTCGGACACGCTGAAGCATTTTTTTCGGCATGTCACCTCTTTTCATCCGTTTCTCGTTGCTATTCAAAAACAGAATCAGTCAGTAACAATAAAAATTAAACTCAAATATACCACGATTATAACTTTCTTTCTTCTTTCTTTTATATTCGTCAATACGCGCTTTATCGAGCTTTATTTTCTCTCAATATCTTCGTGCTCTTTCAGCCGCCGTTAATTTTGTTGCTTTACTCTTGAAAATTAAAAAATAAAATCAAAATTAAGCATTTTAAGCTATGAAGCGATATATATCAAAAGTGATGCTCATGAAATGTTTGCCTATTTTGGTTTTTTTCGTAGGCAATTTATTTCTCAAATTCACAAAAGCTAAAAAAATGAGTTGAAACCATGTAAACAATGATTGTCAACTTCAATTTTTTACATTTAGTATATTCACTTTTAAAAAATTAGCGTGACGCTCATGAAATTTTATCGCGCCCTTACCATGGTGTTCACAAAAACTACGCAAATGCACACTTTTTTTAATAGATTTTTTTTTCGCTTTTTCACTTTTGTATTAATTTCAGTTTGTACTTTCCTTACGTTATTTACTTTATTTAAATGAAAATTGAAAACTAATAATATTTCTTGAATTATAAAAAAATGACGCTCAATGCAAATTGTGGGGACAACTATTCTTTGCAACGCCAACTTCGCACTAATTCAGTTTTGACGACTATAACAAATCAAAATACAAGAAAGAAACTCAATAATTCGAAAACTGTTATTAAATGTTGCATATTTACTTTTTTTCTTGATTTTATTTTATTTTGTTTACTAAAAATTCTAACGGGGGACACATGCTTTTGTATGGAAGGAGTCAAAGGGCGAAACAAAACACCATTCTGAATATACAAAAAAACAAACATACAAATTTGAGAATTACGTTTTTTTGTTACATATTCCTTGCTGATCACTCTCACATATTTGTTTTTTTTTATTTTTTTTTTTACCTAATATAGTAGTGTAAAGTGCGGGGACACAAAAATTGCGTTTTTTTTGAAATTGACCCATATAATAAATTCCACTCCCGAAAATAGCTTTTCTTTCTAAAACTTTCTAATAAATCTTCGTATTGGTATGCAATTTGGCGACAATAACTTTGTGGCGGTGGGTCCAGAATTGACCATAGTTCGAATATTAAACTCCTTCCTAAAATCACTAATAGACGAATAAATCGCTTACCTATATACATATGTAGATATATATGTATAATACTCGGCAAAAAGAACTCTTATATGAATCTAAGCTTTATAGCATAATTTTGTTTTGCCGCGTCCATGATTGTCCTTTCAACAATTTGTCTTTTGATGCTGGCTTACACTCTTCAAGTTTTAGTCGTCAAGTCCTGTGCTTTTAGGAGAGAAGGAAAAAGAGAATGCCACTTATTTTCCTCTCTCCCCTAAAAACTCAAGACTTGACGGCTGAAACTTGTAGAGTGGGAAACCAGTACTAAGTGCAATGATATAGGGTATAGGGTAATTATCAGCCTTAGCCAGCTTTACTTTCTCACTTGTTTAATAGTTATTACAAAAAGTATAATTAAAATAATTTTGTTTGAACATTCTAAACTTTGTTTGAGTTTAAGAAACCTGAATTTGTTTTACATCATATTTTAGAAATATTTTTTTACTATTTTGAATTTTAATAAATCTTCTAATCTCTTCATACCTTTATGACAGTTTCGATTGCAAGTACTTTTGTAAATTTTGCATTTTAATACTAGAAAAATACTATAGGCATAATTGAAATTTTTAGATAGAGAACCCATTTAACCTTCTCTTGCAAAATAACATTCATATTCAGGGTTGTTGCAGAATCAAAGCTAGAATTATCAATAAGCAGAACTCAAATTCGATTTTGATATGAATAGGTTTGTTTACATGTTGAAGTTATTCATAAAAAAATTTTTGATTTGATTTTTATTGAACGAATTTTCATAGAAAATTGGACGGACAGGCGGTCAACCGAATTTGAACTTCTCTTCTCATAAGGATCCAGAATATATATACTTTATGTGGCCTTGAATCAGTGCCGAATGAAAAACTTATATGTACAGGGTTGTAAGATTTTTTTGAGCTCCATCACCGAACCGGATGTCAAAAATCGCCAAACGTCAATTTTGCTTCAGTTTTCGTAACATTTTTTTTTAATAAAATTTTGCATACAAATAAAGCTCGTTTTTAATTAGGCTTAAGTTCATTAAATTTAATTTTCATTAAATTATTTTTATTAAGAAACGAATTTTACAAAATGAAAATTAATTAAAATTGTTATTGATAATCTTTCATTCTTGACCGTGGCCGGGATTCGAACCGCGGCCGGCAGGTTACCATGACATGTTTCGATCGCAACCACTCGATCTCCTCAGATGGATTTGCCGTTTTACACTCGCAGCCATCGACGACTGCTGACGTCAATAGTCAAACATCAATCCTTAAACCAAATTGTATTTTAACCTTTGGTAGATCGAAATTTGCTTTTTTGAATGATTATCCATTTTAATGGATTTTACATGTTTTTTCCTTACTTCTGTTTTTTCGTACTTTTGTCAAGAATTTTACTTAAAGTCCAAAGTACATTTTTTTTTGGTTTTTTTTTCATTTTTATCTTTCTTTTTCTTGTTGACCTTTTTCAGCACAACTTGAAGGACAAATGAACACATAGAGCTCGTGCCTTAGCTTTAAAAATAATTAGTATTTTGGTTCAAGAAAAATTCTTGACAAAAGTACGAAAAAACAGAAGTAAGGAAAAACATGTAAAATCAATTAAAATGGATAATCATACAAAAAAGCAAACTTCGATCTTCCAAAGGTTAAAATACAATTTGGTTTAAGGATTGATGTTTGACTACTGACGTCAGCAGTCGTCGATGGCTGCAAGGGTAACACGGCAAATCCATCTGAGGAGATCGAGTGGTTGCGATCGAAACATGTCATGGTAACCTGCCGGCCGCGGTTCGAATCCCGGCCACGGTCAAGAATGAAAGGAACAAAATCCAATGGAACAAAATCCAATAAGTGGTATTTTCGTTTTCAATATTTAAAATATTTTTACGTTTATTTTTAGTTAAAATGTTTAATTTACCACAGCTATTATTTTAATAATGAAGAAAAATTTTCATATTTCACATTACAAATAAAAATCAATGCCTATTATAATTAAAAAAAAAAAAAAATAAAATATAGAGTTCGGATTTAAAAATGAAAATGAGCAACTATTACAGTCCAGGCAAAAAAATAGTAATTGTATAAATTAGGGAAACAGGGCATTAAAAAAGTCGACATCACAAGTTTCTGTTTTTTTTTTAAATAACATAAAATGGAGATCATTTACTCATTTAAAATAACTAAAATTAAGTACACAAGTCTATAAGATCGTTCACTTCAGGCTCATCGATTTCATTACTAGTTTCATTTTATTTTAACCTGCATCCTACATACCCTTACGTAGAATTAAATAGTAACCGAATATAAAATTAACTTAAAACAAGTAAGAAAGTATAGTCGGTCAAGCCCGACCATATGATACCCTACACCACAGTATTTTAAAACACATCATATTTATGTGTCCATAAAAATATGGATTTATCTATGTTTATAAACTTCATTTCAATCGGTTTGAAAGTTTGTGAGAAGCAGAAATTGACCCTACCTCCCCTTGTGGTCCTATTTTTCAAAAACATAGCTTATGTGTCCATATGAATTTGTTTCTATCTATGATTTAAATTTCATTAAAATCGGTTAGATAGTTTCTGAGAAATTTCCGCCTATCTTCCCTCGTGGTCCTATGATTCAGCCCATATTCAATAGGCTTGGTCCTCGTGCCAATAAGAACGTATGTCCCAAGTTTTATCAAATTATCTCCAAAATTGCGACCTGTACTTTGCGTACAAGGTTACATGGACAGCCAGCCAGCCAGCCGGACGGACATCGTTAGTTCGACTCAGAAAGTGATTCTGAGCCGATCGGTATACTTTAAAGTGTTACACACATCAGCACAAATGCATAATACCCTCTCCACTATTGTGGTGTGGGTATTATGATAACAAAACAAAATCCATGTGAAAAAAAGTTCCCAGATATTTTAAATTAGTAATGATAACAAAAAAT
This sequence comes from Pollenia griseotomentosa, assembly GCA_963931875.1. Lineage (NCBI taxonomy): Eukaryota > Metazoa > Arthropoda > Insecta > Diptera > Polleniidae > Pollenia > Pollenia griseotomentosa. The sequence continues at coordinate 86,359,112 of OZ007563.1, forward strand.
GACAGTAAAAATAGCCAAGTAAATCGCCAGTTATATCAAAAATCGCCAAAATGTCGCCAGTCCTCAAAAATCCCACCGCTTAACACGAGTTTGGCGAGAAATCGCCATATCTGACCACCCTGTATATATACCCTTTTACTTTCGGTAAAGGGCATACAAATAAAATCAATAAGAAAATGTCAAAAAAAATCGGTGTTTTTTATAAATTTTTAGTTATAAACTTAGCTTTTCAATTCAATACATTTGTTTTGATTTTACTTATACCGTCCGTGTTAATATAGAAAATTTTAGCACGAAGACAATTTTATAATATTTTGATTCAACAAAGTCTCACTACTTTGTATTTCCATGTTAATTTACCTTTGCTAAAATAACGCATTCATTATTAAAATTCTATCTTATGATTTGAAGTAATTGTTAACTTTTCAGTAGCAAACATTTAGAATATTTTAAAATTAGTTTTAGGTCATTTGATAAAATCTACACTCTGGCAACACTGCAACAGTTCAGCAGTTTTTACGCCAAATATTGTTGTTTTGGTTTAGTGGTGTGTATGAATGTATGTATGTGTGTAGTTAAAGAATAACATTTTAATTACACACACTAAATGTTATTTAAAGCAGTTATAAATATCTCTAATCTGTTTTAAAAAAAGTTAAAAATGTCCTGTAAAACAAATTCTGTATTTGTAATCCTTTTATCCGACCAAAACATAGCCAGTCAGGCATAAAAATGTCATTCTTGATTACTTCATATTAAGTCGGACACAAATTTTAATTTTTAATAAAAACTAGACTAATAAAGTTTAATTTTTTTTAAAACAATTCTGTAAAATATTTGTTCCACATTTATTACATAATTTTTATCTTAAATTATACAACAGTTGTGTGGTATAATAAACTATATTTTTTTTGAGCAATATGTTTTGTATTTAATAACCAAGTATTTGGCATTATGTCTGTGATTATGCATGTAGGTATGTGTAAGTATATAACAATTTATAACACTTGCACTAACACAAAATAAAATAGAGTTAAAACAGCAATAAAAGCAACAACAATATGCATAAATAAGATTTTATTTATTACATCTTTTTTACAAAAATAATTATAAGGTAACGTTATAATCCGAAAAAGAGCGAAAGCTGGACGAGCTGTGTAAGCTGCTTCTCCATCTCGTTGTTCTGTAGTTCGTGCCTTAAAAATGTTTCAATCATTGCCAATTATTAAATGTCATTCACATTATTTATTTACTATTATTTTATTTATTATTATTTGCAAGGTATATTTACACAAGGTAAACTCGTTGGCCCATATGTTTGTCAGCTGTTTACCCATAGTTGGAACCACAACGTCAAATTGCGTGTATATGAGCCAAAATTTGTACATGTGTGCGTTAAATTGTTTTTGTTTTATATGAAGACAATTTTGACAACATGGTTCCTTTTATAGAGCAAAATGTCTACACTCCCAAATGAGTCTACCTTGTGTAAATATACCTTGATTATTTGTATATGGATTTTTCCTTATAGACATTTTACAAATTTAAATTAACACTTAAATAAAATAGACTGTAAACTAACATTTGATTACCGCAACTAGTTCGTCGTTCAAGAAAATAAATGGTGGTCCAACTAAAACGCACAATGTAAACTGTAAATAAAGCAAAAAGTTTTCAGAGAATTAAATTAATATTTTTTTTTATTAAAGAAAGATCTATGACAATTATATGTGAAACATAATATCGGCCATATGCTCGCCATGACTTCAGTGGCATACCTCTTTCCGATGGCCCACATTTTCAATTACTATGAGACATAATTGAAGTTCAATGTCCTTAAAGTGCCGAATTATCTCATCCTTTAGCTCTTAAATTGTTCTTGGCTTATTGACTTACACTTTTTCTTTTAAATATCCCCAAAGAAAGGACACCAACGGAGTCAGATCACATGATCGTGACGGCCAATACGTCCATTGAATTTCTCGCGCAAAAGAGCTATTGTTTCATTAGCTGTGTTGCAAGTGGCACCATCCTCTTGGAACCACATATCATCCAGGTCCGTATCCTCAATTTCAGGCCACAAGAAGTACGCTATCATCTCGCGATAGTGAACACCATTCACGGTAACTGCTTCATTTTCGAAGAAATACGGCCCAATGACGCTTTTCAACAATCACTCGTGGATTCTTATTTGCCCAATTACCGCTATTCTGTTTGCTTACAAATCTTCTGAGGTAAAAGTGTGCCACGAAATGCATTTTGTTTTGTACCCCCATTTTCGTAAAAGGCTTCAACAATCTTAGCGCGCTGCTAAATTGTGTACCTTTGCATGGTTGAATTTGTCAAACACTGAAACAAAGAAATGTTTAATTAAGTTGGGCAAAACATTTTACGTTAAGGTGTGACTCACAATTAATATTGTGCATTATGGTTGGACCACCCTTTACATGGTCCGATGATCTTTTCTGAAGTTATTCCAACACCATACTGTGCATCTAAGTGGGTGCATTTTATTCTTGGATTTTGGGTGCCCCATATTTTTATTGTGGCAATCATTGAGGTAAAATTGGCCCTCATAGCTTATTATTCGATATGATCTTTGTCTCTGAATTGCCGAATGCTGACTTCAAAATAAAACTAAGTCTTTCCATCAGAAATTTTCAAAGTTAATTTTAAAAAGGTCCCAAATAAACGTAAACAAAAAATGCATTGACTTACTTATTCATAAGGTTCATTATGCGCCACCCTTTATATATTATTTTAAATAATATGTGAACACGAGTCACGATTCAGGAGTGAAACAATGTGTGTGTGTGTGTGATTTCCGTTTCCTTTCGTTTTTATTTCTATTTCCATTTATTTGGCAACATGCAAAGTAGCTGATGCTGATATTTCTACTGGTGGGAAACAAACAGAAATTTTGTAACAAAATTCTAAAAGTGTCTGGCATGTCTGTTTTGGACTGTTTAAGAGGCCATTTAGAAAATTGTTTTGAGTAAAATATTTTATATTAAAAAAAAAGAAGGGGGAGCAATATAAATTCATAAGGAAAAAAGCTCATGTATGGGATACAAAGATATTTATTTTAAATAATAACCCATTAAAAAATTTTATCATTTTGCGAAGCAGTAATGGTACATTTTAAAAAATTATGCTCTACGCAATAAGACATACAGAAATGCAGTAATGTAAGTGAAAAAACTCTCAACAACTTTTATTAAAAAAAAATAACATTTCGAAAGAAAGCCGTCCCTTACTACGAGGCAGGTGTGTAAGCGAGAATACTTTAAAATAACTGTATAAAAACATTCACTGTGTAAAGCTGATCGTTATATTCAACAAGTTTTATATGCGCTGAATAAAGCGCTTTATGTGTCAAAAATGTATTACTTCAAAGTGGGAACTCGCCATATAAAATTCATGTCTTCCGTAAGCGCAATGGTAAGCGAAACTCTTGCTTTTCTCCCTTACAAACCTGCTTCGTTGAAAGCTCCATTTTTTATTGGGAATGGTCAACATTTTAAGAGATTACAGTAACAAACTGTTTGAATTTGTTTTAATAAAATGCTTTGGAGTTTGAGTAAAACGTAAAAAAGTTTAAAAACAAGTGAGGAGGAGAATATCTTCGTCCTCTTAAATAAAACGATGTAATAAAATTATAGGCAAACAAATTATTAAATAATCATACGAAACCGAATATACCGAAATGGCCAATTTTTTCTACCAGGCATTTCTTTTATAAAATACGTATTTGTACTAAGATTTGTAAGTTTAGCTTATCCCGTATGCCTTTAAAATGCCAAAAGCCTTAGCCTCGTGGGACTTTGTATGAGGGCTAGGAGACATAATAAACCGATGTTTCCAATTTTAATATCAAACGAATATGTTGTTAAAAACTAATTTTTGGTAAATATTATGGTCCTAAGTGTTCAAACAAAATTGCGTCGAGACCAGAGATCAGCAATGAGTAGTGAAAAAGTGAGTAGAGCTAAATCATTACTCATAAATTCTTGTACTTATACGCACTCATACTTATTCCAATGTTATTCAAACTCATATTTACTCAGTAGTTTTATTTTACTCATCGTACTCATACTTAGCAACATTTGTAGTGGTTGATTTAGAATCTACTCAACTCAATGTGTATAGGCGAAGCAAAATGCGAGGCTGCCAGATTTGTCCCCGAAATAGCAAAGTGACGATTTGGCAATTACAGTTTACTAAAGTTACATCTATGAAGTGGACGATTTTGCCGCAAATTTATCTGGCAGCGCTGATTATGAAGTTGTGTGTTTCATCTGTTGTGTTGAATCATTGTGAGTATTGTAAGTATTTTCCTGAAATTATAAATCAAACTGACGTCATTTATGAGTATGCGTATAATGTCGACGTCGCACTCATATTAATTTCTCTTGTGAGTATGAGTGAATCAGAGTAGTTAAGTTTAAATGATGTCTACGAACTTATACTTACAATTTCATGAGTCAGTATGAGTAGCGAAAAAACGATTCATTGCTGATCTCTGGTCGAGACCACGTTTTCCTACAATTAGACATAAAAATTTGTCGTAAAAAGCCGTCCTAAAATAAAATCTTTTTTTTTAAGAACGTTTTTTCTAATGCTTTCATTCATAGACAGTAATTCTCCCGACAATGCTACCACACTTTCATTAAATTTCATACATTTTGTAAACAGAAAATTAAAATCAAAAGAAAATAAAAAATTAAACAATAAAATGAGAGAGAATTTTAAGTTACTGCCGACGTTTTAATTATGGGCTTTAGGATTTTTGCATTAAGTTTAAAACTCAATTCTGGTTGAACACTTGAGGCCCAACCAGAATGTGAATAAGGTGGCTTAGCAACTTAGCGAATACATGTAAATCATATGTGTCAAACCATATTGAACCTAAGGAAACTTTTCATAAAGTTTTATGAAACAGTAATTTGCTTAAGCAAAGTGCGAAGCTAATTGAACATTCCGTACGGAATCAAATGGTTTTTTTTATTTTGTTTTTTAAATTCATTTTAAAGGGTGGTTGGGCCTTAAGTCTTTTATTTTCCTAAATTAACCCTGCAGGAAATGTCACTAGCGAATCTGTACTGATGGAAGATATTAGAAAAAATTTGGAATAAATCGGTAGTTTCTAAATGGGTGTTTCTATTTTAGCGACAAAACTTTTTATTGGCAACACTTGCATCATCTCGTAAAACTTCATGGTCACATAAAGTACCGTTACTAATTTATAACAACAACAATTTGTTGTTTATTTATCACAACCCACACAATAAGAGACAGCAAAAAAGCTTAACCCCAAAAAATTTAATTTCATGCATTGGACAGAACAGAACCTTCATCTAAATTTTGACTATATTCACTGGATTTAAAAAAATACATAACAAAAAAACCTTCTCTTTCCAAAAAATATACCTATAATCTTGGTGCAAAGTCAAAATAAGGAAGAAAGTGGAGTTGCTTTGAATTTTGCATAAAAACGATATGACCTACTTTTAAACCTTCTCGATCCATCACCATTGCACCCAGAGCTGTGTAGTCGGAGGCAGAGGTAAGATTTTTGTAACAGAGTCGGAGTCGAGGTACCCACAAAAACTCGCGACTCCGACTCCAAAACTTTTCCACATAAAAAAATTCCTAATATTTTCCAAAATAAGAAAATTTCAAAATTTTAAAAATGTAAGCGTCAGAAAATAAGGACCAGGCCAAAAAATCATATGTAAATACCTATTTTAAATCTCAGTGCGGCACGTGTTAGAATTAAAACATCGATCGAAATTTTTCCCGCATCATTTTCCTGCTATATTCTGCCATTTAAAGGGTACCGCATAAAAAAAGAATTTAAAGTCAAATAAGAACCAGTCTCATATACATTTAGTATCAAGGTTAGAGAAGGAGTCGGAGTTGGTGTTGGAGTCGGATTCGTACAAAAAAAAAAAAAAAATTCAGCGGATAGTTAGGAGTTAGAGACATTTCTTGACGACTCACAACCCCGATTGCACCTATAATTTCAAAATCAGTGTTGCCAGAATTTTTTTTTCAAAAATGCAAACAAAATACTAAAATTTAAGACTTCAACTCGACTAAACCGTTGCTATTGCTACGAAATAGTAATATCATCAGACAATTGTAAAATTGCAGATTAATTTTGTGTTTCTTTACCCCTCACTGTGCGTGATAAGAAAAAAACTAAACCAAAACCAAAAAAAAATTGTTTAATCCGGCAAATATTCAAAAACAGCTTCTTTTTTGTATATATAATGCAAATTTTTTATTTAAATTTTCTTTACCTTTCTGGGAAAGGTCAAATTTGTTAAAATAAACAAATAAACGAGGTTGATGCAAAGAAACAGTTTAAGAGGAAAAACGTACATAACAAAATTATCATAAAAATGTAATAAATAAAATTACGCAATTTTCTTTTGTTTGTTTTTTTCATTTATTAGATTTGCTCTTATTTTTGTTCTTTGTTTTTTTTTTGTTTTTATTGTAAAATTTTGCAACAGAGAAAAAATGGTAAAAAAATGGCCATTAAAAGTAAGAGAATAATTTGTTATTTCATTTATGAAACTGGAAAAAAGAAAAAATCATTGTGTAACATTGTTAACAGATTTTCCCATCAAATGATAATGAAGTTGCAAAAATAACTCAAATGTTTGTCCCAGGCAACAGCAATTGAAGTTTTATTTAATTTTTTCCCTTTTTTTTTGGTTTGTTGTTATTTCTTTCAATTTAATTTACATGGGTTGTTTTAAGGCAAATGGTAAAATTAATATTTTGCCGAAATTTCTTTATATTTGATGATGTTTATTTCTCGAGTTATACGAAATCGTTTGATCTTTAAAAAAATATTTGAATTGTCAAATTTAATTTTTATTAAATAACTTTTAGTGAAGGAAGAAGTTTACAACATGAAATGAATTAAATTATTTTTTTTGTTTGGTAATTTTATTCTTGCCTGAGCACGGGATCGAACTCGGGTCGAATTTACATGTTTCGAGAATAACCACATCAGATTTCTTTGCCGTTCTATCGTTTGCGCCACTGCGGCGCCTGCCAGTCTATAGTCAAACATCAATCTTTAACCAATGGCATTGGTGGCTCGATATTTGCTGTAATTGATTATCAATTTTCAATTTTATTTACATGTTTCTTTCTTACTTCTCTTTTTCGTAAATTTTGTCAACATTTTGTTATGGAAACTCTACTTAATGAACTAGACTAATTTAAATATCAACAACTTCAACTAAAGACCAATAGTTCAATGAAAAATCACGCTTGTTGAATTCATGTTTTTTATTTAATTTTTTTTTTATTTTTTTCCGAGGGAAAGAAAACTCCATTACTGCTACTGAGTCACTCCTAGAGGTGTAAAATGTAGGACCCTGAAATTTGTTCTTCCTGAAATTTTTTTCTAACATACCCACCCGCTTTCTCCATTCCTTAGTGTGATTCCCGTACAAAATGACAATTATAGAAGGAGTTAATTTTCAAAGTTTAAATGTATACAAATATATTTCTGTACTTATCGAATCATGGTGAAGGGTATATAAAATTCGGCAAAGCCCAATAAAGCACTCTTGCTTGGTTTATTTAAATGCGTTTCTTTTTATGGGAGTTTCCGAGTCACACGCAGGAGCATTAATTAAGCCCTTTTCTCTCAGTTCCCCTAGTAAGCAAGATCTTTTCTAAAAAACTCGTTTTAAAACAATGTTATTAAATGCTCTTGCTGCCTTTGACTGTACTTTTTAACATTTCACTCGGATTCAATATTTCAATAGGGATCTTTAGATACTCAACAAGGTGCGCCCTAGGCCCTTGGGCCCTCATTTCTTCTGGAATAATTAATTAAAGCACTTTGATGACTCTTAGATTATATTCACACAAACCCTTAAGGCTACCTACCACAAAGGTTAAAAAATCGTAATGAGTAAAATTTTGCAACGGTTTGACTATTTAAAATCAGAAAAGAATTCATATCATTTATGCGCAAACAACTTCAAGCGGAAGAGGAATAGTTGGAGGAGAGCGGCTTTTCTTGTTGAAACCACAAGTGATAAGGTGCAACTAATAAGAAATCTTTGCAAAGATCGCATAGACTTTCCCAACGGCAATGAACATCGCCTAGTCAATGCTGCAGGGGGTTCCTTATTACAACCCTTTGTTGCCGTAAATGCTCAACTAATCGGTAAATTGTTAGAACACCAGGTAGGGAAATGGTAAATGGATTGCACAATCGATTTTTCGATCGCATTTTTTTATTTCGATTTTTGAAAAAGGTGCGATTACCTTTAAACCGATTTTAAAATGGTTAAAAAAAATTCGCAAGCTTTTACCGTATATCAGAAAAGGGGATACCACTGGATATTTTTATTTTTTTTGCAAAATACTAGAGAAATTGAAATAAGGTTTTCAGTGGTTAAATATTAGAGTATCCACTCGATTAATCATTGTTCGATTAATCGAGGAATTTTTCCGCCATTATTTGATCGAACACATAAAATAGCCAATTTCGAATAACGAATAACTCGAACAATTTATGTCAGTAAACCGATTAAAATTTATTTCTTAGAAAATTTCACTTTTTTAATGTAAAAATATTTTGTTTAGATTTCTAACTGATTAAATACCTTAAAACTAGATTAAATGTTGTAACCTTCTGCATTTATTTTTAATACTCATACTTTTTAACATATGTTATTCAACTTTTAGATTTGAGCGTGTGTGAAAACTTATGTAAATCACTACAAACGTCAAATTCGTACAAAAATTCATCAGCAGTTAAAAATGTGTAAGCCATGTACTGTCAGATTATGGGTTACCTGCTACATATCACCAGGCTGTTAAGCTTTTTATTACCTCGTATCTTCTATCCGCCTTTTTTTTAATTTAATATATTTAGGACTATGTATAAATCCTTACAGCCTAGTACAAATGAGTATTTAACTTAAGTATAATATTACGTTTCACAATATTTACATCTAGAGAAAAATCAATAAATTCAAACATTTCATTAAAGCAACAACACAGTTTTCTAAATGGGTCTGCCATAGCATAGTTAGTTCGGAAAGTTTTTATAAATAAGGGATTATAGTACCGTACCGTACGTCGTGGAATGTTAAATGATACTTAATAAAAAATCTACTTAATAAAAAATTGGAACATACTTTTCCATTACAAATGACACATTTTGCATAACTCTGCGACTTTTCAGTGTTGGCAAACGTATTAAGGATAATCTTGTAGAATATGAGGGGAGATTATCATATCCTCGATATGTATCTCTCAGGCAAACAAGCAAGAATTGTTTTTGAATGGATACAATATGATCATTATGAACCATATAATGTGGATCCCATACAATCGGCCCTTTGTTCCAACTTGGAACCATAGGAATCAATATATATATATACAATCGAACCGTATTCCATGATTGGTCTAACGAGAGATGTGTAAAGTTGTTTAGTGACGAAAGGATCATTTAATTCTCTCGCCCAACGTTTAATAAAAGCCAGAGTACAACTTTACATCCAGTAAAATGCCAAGATACATAATTGTGTCCACTATCTCGATATTATAGTCAACGAGCTTATACACTGAAAGAATTTTCTTCGGAATACCAATGAATTTTGACATTAATCCCATGAAAAATTGCATTAAAAAGGAACCTATGCAGCGCTTCGTTGGATCAATGAAACTTGTTTCATTAAAATGTATTTAATGAAACATTACATTAGATCTATGAATGTTATTCATTAGATGAATACTTTCAAAAAAGTAAAAATTTTTTTTGAATTTTTTGAATTTTATTTTTTTTTTTAATCAAAGTTGTTCTTATTCAACTTTTTTTTTTAACCATAGTCGCTGGCGGGAATCGATCCCGTAACCTCAGCTCTGATAGACTTTTTTTTTATTGAATTTTTTTTGAATTTTCTGGATTTTTTTTTTTATAATCACAAAGTTGTTCGTATTAAACTTTTTTTTTTTTAACTACAGTCGCTGGCGGGAATTAATCCCGCAACCTCGGCGCTGATAGACTAGCTCACTACCAGCTAGCCTACTGGGGCAGTGTAGTTTTTTAATAAACAAAATTTGTTTTTTGCCATTACTCAATTAAGAGCGTAAATATGATATTAAATTGTCATAACATAACAACAATAACAACGTTGATTTTTTTGCTAACGCAAAATAAAAAAAGCCCACATAAAGAAAGAACAAGCTTTTTCGTATACATCATTTGGTTGAAAACAGTTTAAAATAACGGTGGGTTTTTTTTAAGGAGAACATTTGTTTGTTCATTAATTATTTCATACTATTTGTAGATGGGTATGTACATATTAAAGAAAACTAAAAACATACATATTTATGGATTAAAAGTTTTTGTTTCATTACTATAATCACATTTTTCATTGTCATAATGCAAATTTTATTTATGAAGGCATGCTATTTCGAAATATTTTTATACTTTTAATTATTGAGACTATAGAGTTATTTGAATGTTAAAAATTATTTTTTTCTTTCAATTATGGAAATATGTTGCTTTTAAAAAAAAATTTTGGATTTCATAAATTTAATGGCATATTACATTAGATGTATGAAATAATTAAATCTTACATTTTTTAATTAACAATTAAACATTTTTTAAGGAAACTATTTATTAATTAATTTATTAAGTTAATTAATTTATTTATGAATATAGTTATGTTTGTATATTGTTTTTTATGTTCCCAATTAAAATTTTTTGTTTAACTTGGACAAACTTTAGTTTTCATATATCCAATGAAAATTTTTAACGTAATTACGAAATCCAATGAATCGATTTTAACGAAAATACTTCATTATAACTACGAAATTCTATTTGGAAAATGAAAATTTTCATTTAACCAGTGAAATTTTTTTTATGAAAACGATTCATTAAATATATGAAGCATTTTTCTTTCAGTGTAGTTATTTATAATACTACGTTTTCTAGAAAAGCGCATATGTTTACATTTCATTAGGTTTTATTCCATTAGGTTATGTTTACACCAATTATAAAAGGTATCTAAGTCTTCTTGAAGATAAATATGGTCTAAAGAGTTTGTGAAGTTTAAAAATATTTTTACATCGTCTGCGAACATTAGTATATGTGAATGTTTAATAATTTCAGGCATGTCGTTGATGAAGAGCAGAAACAAAAGAGGGCCAAGGTGATTACCTTGCGGAACACCGGATTTTAGCAATTTAGGTTTAGAAGTTGAAAACTCCAATTTTACGCATTGTATTCTGCCGAGAAGATATGACTTTAGCCAGCTTACATAAATTTTGTCGAAGCCCATAATATCAATTTTTTCAGAAGAAGGTTGTGATTTACCTTATCAAATGCCTTATTGAAGTCGGTATGTTGGTTGTTGACAAATCCTTCATTTAACAAAGTTGTTAGTTCTAAAATATTTGTCATAGTTGATGATTCTTTACGAAATCCGTTGCGCTAAGTTTGGCTATACCCCTGTAATTAATCATATTTTATTTATTTCCAGACTTAAACAAGGGAATTAAATATGACTCTTTACATATTTTTAGGAAATAAGCATTTTCATAGAAAAATTAAAAATAATTGACAACGGCATTGCTAAAGCTTCCATACAATTGATTAAAATACTGCTTGGTATACCATCAGGACCCATTGAGTTTGAATCTTTAAAAGATTTTAAGCAAATAATAATATTGACTGTGGTTATTGGTGCAAATGATATAGTTTGACCGGTATCTATATTAAATGGATAATTGACATTTTCAGCACAATGTGAATCAGAATATGTGGACGAAAAGAAGTCTGCGAATAAGTCACTGATTTCCTTTTCATCATGTGTTTCAGAACCCATATATTTCATGACCTTCGGTGCGACAGAGATCTTCCTTTTCGAATTTACAAATTTATAGAATTCTCTTGGATCGTGTTTTAAGTTGTTTTTTATTTTAATCAAATAATCGTTATATAATTTAGCATTTAGCAAATTATATTTTGCACGAAGGACTGAATACTTGCTGTTATCGCAGTGGGATCTAGATTTCTTATATTTTTTGTATAAAAACTTAAGTGTCCTTGTATGAAAACGAAGTGTCGAATTTTTTTTTCGCGAAATAGTAAGACGTTAAAAAAGCAATTTACCAAACCGATAGAGTAAAATAAAGGTAATTAACAGGGAATTACAAGAAAATGTGGAAACCGAATACATACAAGTGTAATTGGAATCAAACGAGTTAAAAAAATCCTGTTTTAAAAGTTTACAAAAAAATTTCTTTAATATAGTATACATTGAATTCTTATCTTTACCAGAGCTTCTCTTAAAATCAGGAAAAACTGAAATAAAAACAAGTTAGAGTGCTATATTCGGCTGTGCCGAATCTTTGATACCCTCCACCGACAGTTCGAATGCTTAAGGAGTAATATCTGTATGATGTCTTTTTATTATTATTATCTTAAACTGTGACGATTTTTTATTAATTATGGTTTTAGGAGACTAAACTGTTTTCCGGGAGTAGGGCCTATATGGGGCCTAGGGTAAATTATGTACCGATCTTCACGAAAGTTCACAGTATCATTTATAATCCTATAAAATTGTGACGAGCCAAAATTTGTTATGATTGCATTATTTTTTACGGTTTTAGGCGTACTAAACTGTTTTCCGGGAGTAGTGTTTATATGGGGCCTAGGGTAAATTATGGACCGACCTTCGCGAAATTTTACAGTGTAATTTCTAATCGAATAAAACGGACTTGTGCAAAATCTTATGTCATTCCGTGCATTTTTGCATCATTTATGTTAGTTTTTGTAACAAAATTATCAAGTTTTTGAAGGTGGTGGTTCCACATTTTGATTCATAGCTCTGGTCCTACTGAACCGATTTTGCTGAAATTCAATCCCAAACTGCTTAGGATAACTACAAGCAATTTGACACCTAGTTTGTTTATTTCTTTTGAGTTTTTCGAAAGTGAGCGTGTTTTCAACAGACGGACAGACGGACAGACGGACAGAAGGACAGACGGACAGACGGACAGACGGACAGACAGACGGACATGGCTAAATCGACTTAGAATTACTCAAGCAGCCAGAATATATATACTTTATGGGGTCTGAGATGAATAATAAAAAAGTTTCACACGGAATGACAAACTTAGTATACCCTCTTCACAACTAATTGTGGTGGAGGGTATAAAAACTAAAAAATAAAATTAAAGACGAAGACATAATATTGAAAACATTTAACTCATATCATAGCAAACTGAAATTTACTCTAGAGAGGGAGAAAGACAATGCAATACCATATCTGGATATGAAGATATTCCGACAAAATGGCAAAATAATAACAGATTGGTATATGAAACCAAAGTTATAAAAATAAGCAACGTAAAATTTCAATTTAAGAATATGACAAGAATAAAGGATATTTTAATGAAAAACAATTTTCCAAAGGGGTTGATCAATTCATTACTGACTAAAGTCAAAAATAATATTTCATCAGGGGAAAAAACAAAAATTACACATCTGGCAACGCCAAATACTATAGCCTACCGTTTATTCCAAGATTAACTGAGAACAATAAACTGAGAGAGATAATAAAGGACCAACAAATAATATTCGCGCATAAATCAAACAAGACAATACAGAATTTATTTACACAAACAAAAACAAAGATTGAGTGTAGGGATCAAAGTGATGTTGTTTATCGAATTGAATGTGATGTCGCGACGGTGATAATGAGCAGTGTGGAAAAATCTACATTGGTACAACAAAGAGAAATTTAGGCGTGAGAATAGACGAACATAAAAATAGACGAATATAAAAAGAGGAAAACAATCAACTGCACTTGCACAACACTGCATTGAAAACGGACACAAGCCAAACTTTGAAAAAGTAAGAATTTTAGATAAAGAGAAATGGGAAAATAAAAGATACACGTTGGAGAGCTTAAGAATACAACAAAAATCGATAAGTGCAATAAACACAAAAGAAGACAAAGACAATACAAATGCAAACTACACCATTGCAATACTTTAGTAATAATAACAACTGTGATCAAAAAAGGACAAATTTTCTGTGATAATTTTTTTAATTTACATACATTTATTTTAATATTTTAAGTTTTGTGTTGTGTTGTCCACCTTTACAAAATACTGTGATATAATTTATAAATGATGTAAACTGACGAAAAAGGTTATTGTAAGTTAATTTGTCAAAAATTAAGATTATAATTATTGTTATTATTGACTACTTTTTAATTTGTGTTTTTACAATGTTGCCAGATTTTAATAAAAACTCAATCCCTGAAGAAGTTGGAAAGAATACCAACGATACGTCGGATTTTATTGAGAATGAAATAAATAGTCTTTTATTTACATTAAATTAATGACCTTGAAAGCCTGCATATAGGAAACTATATAAACTATTTAGAGTAATCAAAAAAGGTCGATCAACACTTATAATTATAAAATTTAACAACTTTGGTTCTCTATTCTGTACAAAGTTTCACTTCTAAAAATTTACTAACTAATTACATCCTCACATTCCTTATTTGCATATACTGGGTATGCTTCCAACACCCTTTCATTTCTTATGTGCTACCCACTGCATACTTCTTAACTTAAAACATAACTAGGGCTACACCTTTTCTTTAGGTATATGTGAGCTTATCCAAATCTCACTATCCATTTAGAAAGTTCAGATTAGTATTTTATATTTTTTCAATATTTCTGACTGTGTTTTTCACTTAAGGTACTTCGTTAATCAAACCAAAACCCTATACCTAAAAAAACCCAACTTCCTTATTATTTACAAACTAAAAATGAGCTAATTCTCTTTTCTTAAAAAACTGTTTTTTTTTAATAATATTTACTGTATTTTTTTGGCCTCTTGTAATGTTCCAATTAAAAACCAGCAAAACATTTGTTCATTTGCTTTGTCCTGTTTTAAATTATATCCGGAGAATTTTTTTCAGTTTACATCCTGTTGAACATTTTTGTAATGACCCAACAAAAAAACATCAAATAACACAAAAAAAATATAAGTTTCATCTTCCTAGTTAATTAGCTGATGTCTTCATCAAATCCTACAATATACTCATAAATATTAAGTTGAATATAAAGTCGACAGGTCTCTGTTCCAATATCCTTTTAAAAGCAACCGACAGACTGGCAACAACATGTTTGCCTCATAAGAGGTTAGCAAAAAAAAAAAACAACAACAACAATATTGCTTGTAAAAGTTGTAAGAAGCAGAAAAAGTAATACTTAAAGAAAATCCTCAAATTACAACATAAAAAAAGAAAATACACTCACTACACCATTTTCAGCAGTAATTTAGAAAAATCCAGATTTAAATGGTAGTAAAAATTAATGAATTAAAATATAGTTTTTCCTTCCAAATTTAGAAACTGGCATATGGGAATTTCCACAGAAAAGTCTCCTTTTTGTCACGTTACGCCACCAAGCCTTTTAAATTATTTCTCAAAAAATAATTAACATACCCCAATACCCCGGCTTGCGCCGCTTTTTGAGACTGAAGAAACGCGACGCAAACCGAAACGATTTTCCATACATTTCCATACATTTTATTTTCATTTAATGGTCTGAGATTTAACTTTAGCTGAGGTGTGGGTGTGGGTGAGGGTGAGGGTGAGGTTTCTACAATTTTTTCAATTTTATCAGCGTCTCTGGAACAACAAATAAATTTAATTGTAGAAGGAGCTAGTCCTAGGATTCTTCCAATATCAATAGCCTTCTTCCCTGATTTAGAATGTTTCAAAATGTCGAGTTTTTATTCTTAGCTTCTCTGGTTGCTTTTTTTGGCTTATTGTTGCAAATTATTTAGATTAAACATCACTTCAGCAAATGAAATTTGAAAATCCTAATGGGCAATTCCATATGTGACTGACTCTACATTTGACACAATTTGCGTTTTGTTTTGTCTTGTATTACGTTTAGTAATATTTTTTTGATATCAATTTAAACATGGCTATTTAGCAGTTTCAACAATTATCCGATAGAGAAAAAAAGGCAACCACTGATATTTTGGAATATCATTAATTTAGTAAAATATAAACATGACTGACACTACATGCAAAAGGAAGTCGTTTTCGCGAGTGTTTCTAAACTTCAATAATCTTTCTCTGCACTTTCGTAATAACTTAAATGTGTGTTTTTATCGAAAGTTCAAGAAACAAACTATGATAAAATGCTAAAATAAAAGCGGTAAGTTACTTAAAAAATATTTATTAGTAAAATAAATTGTGACTGACACTACAGCCCAAAACGTGACCGACACTACACTCGCTTTGTGTACTATAAAAGTCAGTATTTTTACATGAAACGTTAGAATAGAAATCACAGCGCATAAGATAGAAACTCTAAAATTATTGGAAAGATACAAAATTGTAATTAATGAACTCGTTAAAATGTTCTTTTTTTAAATATAAACACCACCTAAACGAAATCACTAATAATAAGTTAGAAACCAACATTGAAACTAAAATGATTCAAAGCAACACCTTTTTAAAAATAAGGAATATAAATGTTTCAAAAACTTAAATAATGTATTTTTTTTAATTCTAATTTTTTAAAAAATATCAAATTTTTTTAAAAAATATCAAAAAATTGTTGCCACTATAAAAACTTAAAAGTAACATCATTTTGCCACCATACTTAAGTATTTTTACTACCGAAATCAGAAATTAATTTTTTCCATTGATGGTAGGACCTTTGCGTGAAATTGCCCTAATGACCTTCAACTTGCAAAAAGCAGAAAACCTCCATAAACATATATGCATTCGATCTCCTATTTCTTTTTTAGTCTTGTACAAATATTTTTATATTAACGACACAAATCGAAGTACTAACGACGGTACTTCGAAGCCATGCGACGCGAATTGAAACAGAAACTATGCAACTTCGAAGTCACAGAAACGCAAACCGAATCCCCGCATACCGGTGTATTGGTGTATTTTTTACTTTTTTGTATTTTGGTTTAAAGCACAACTAGATTTACATTAAGTGAAAGAGGGGAAACGTCTTAATATTACGTAAAGTTTGGAATAGATTTCTATTACAATTTATCCAAAAATGCTTGAGATATTAAGTGGAAAAAAGATTGCCTTACATTTTTACACACAAAACTAAATTGATTTAAGCCCCTGTATTATTGATGAAATTTATTGCTACAATATTTTATTTTGGCCCTAAGCAACTCGCTGGTGTAAAAAGGAAAAAATAATGATACAATATAAAACAGCTCAACTGAATATTGGTAGTAACAATTACGGACAAAGGTTTATAAATAGCTAAGATATGCAGGGTGATCCCAAGAGACCCTATTAATGTTAAACACCTACAAAAATTTATTTTGTAAAAAAATTGTATTTTTTTTTTAAGTTATAACTGACTTTTTTAAAATGTATAATAAACGGTACACAAAAACGCGTTAAAATTGCCAAAGTTTTCTATTCTTGTGAACGATAAATTTTTATGAGGCATACAAAATATTGTCCATATTTGATTTCAAGATCAGACCCCACATACTTCATGATAAGGGTGTAAGTTGGTCGTTTAATGAACCAGCTTCAGGGATCGACTGTCCTAAAAGAGGTGTTCATCGAAATATTCGCACTGGAGGCAACGTGGAAGCTGTGCGGCAAAGTGTTGAAAATGTTCCATCTTTCTGAACTCGTCGTCGAAAAAAGAAGTGCTCAATTGATCAGTGACCATTTCTAGAACAACATTGCAGAGAATTTTAGAGTATGATCTTAAGATGCATAGATACAAAATTCAAATTGTTCAAGCTTGCTACCGCAAGACCGCCAACATCGTTGTTGGTAGGTCTTATTTCGGCTACCCTGTAGATAAATAACTCCCTTTTTCTTTGAAAATAAGGTATTTAATGTAATACCGTGTACACAATGTTAGCTAGGAGGTAAAAATTTGGAAAAATATGTTTTCTGCATATGTTATTTACCGTACTGGAAATGAGCCAAATCTATTCACTTTTTTTCACTGGACTCTCAAAAAAAAAGTCCTCCAGAACTTTGTATTTTGGCACAATACAGTCCGTTCGGAACAACAAAGAATTGGTAGAATAGATTCAGTCAGAAGGACTATTTATCGCATATACAAATGAAAGGGTCAGAGCTTAAAGGAACCAAGTCATAAAATTCAGTTCCAAAAATTAATGGCAATTCACTTACTTAACCTCAAAATATTTTTGAACTGCCTTTTCTGACTTGGTTCGCTTCAGCTCAAGGACGGGAAAACTATTTTTTCATGTTTTTTAAAAAATATTTATAATTGGTGTTCGAAAAATACTTTAAACTGTACAAAAAACAAAAAAAGGATAAAATATTTTGTTTGATAATGTTTCTTTATGTTCAAAATAATAAAGTTCTCAAAAAAAAGTTTTAAGAAAAATATTTTTATTGTACTTTCGTACAAAAAATTACGAACCAAAAACTTTATTTTTTCGTACAAAATAAAATTTTTTTCCATCAGTTAAAAAAAATAGAAAACAAACAAAAAAAAAAGATATTTATTTTTTCATTACAATATTATTTTGTACTTGAAAAGAAAAAAAGAGCCGAGAACTTAAAATTAAACATGGCAAAGATAATAGCTTTTTAGCTATTTTAATTTTTTTTAACCGATTAAGCGATTTCAAATATATTTTATAATTTTGTTTCTGATTTTGAAGATTTTCGCGAATTTTTGCCATGTTCGCGATAGATCGATTTTTTCCTTTAAGTTTCTGATTCTTTACAGCTTTAACGGTTTAATATAAATACTCTGCTATCAATTTTTACCGAATTTTCGCCATTCCTTATAGTTTTAGGGACTTTCAATCAATTTTATGTATTGTTTGAAATATTAAAAATTTTCGCTATTTTTGCAAACTTTTCCGAATTTTTGCAATTTTTGCGTTGCTTTGTTGATCTTTGAGGCAATCGTCGCTATTTTAGCAAACTTTTTCGAATTTTTGCAACGTTTAATTTACTAATAAAATTTGTTCCCATAACTTCTGTTAAATTTGCATTTTTTAAAACATTACAAATACTTTTTCGGTGCAGTCGACTTTTATAAAAGGAGTGATTATAAATTTAATTAAAATTCACAATTTAAACTTCAAAATATAGTTTTCAATGTAAGTTTCTAAGAACAAAAAAAAATATTATTCTTTTAAACGTTTTTTTAAAAACTTTATTGTTTTGAACTTTAAAGAACAATTTAAACAAAATATTTTTTTTTGTACGGATGAAAATATTTTTTAAGCACCAATGATAAATATTTTTTCATGAACAAAATACATATTGTACTTAAAACATAAATATCTTTTTTGTGTTCCTAATTTTTTTTAACTGATAGAAACAAAAATTTATTTTGTACGCATGAGTTTTGAATTTTTCAAATGAAAAACTTAAATTTTAAGTTTTCGGTTCTTAATTTCTGATGCCTGCTTCAGCTCTAAGTATTTCAAATGACTTTTCAGAAATAAGGGTTTTTGACTTATACGATAAGAAAATAATCAGGGCTGGAAATCGAAAACATAAAACGCAAGACCTTTAAGAGTCGTTTTTAAATAAGATTTCTGTATTAAAAGAATTTTATAGCAAACTAGCTGTTTGGTTCCGGTGCTGCTAGTCATTTTCTAAATAAAACTAAAAAATGAAATACTGGAGAATTTTGTTAATAACTTGACCCCAGCGCTATCTACCATCAATAAAAAAATTTTAATATCATGACAACAGCGCCATCTATCGGGAGTTTTATTTAATAAACCATCAATGAAAGTAGAGCTTTCCATCGCATTTACTCCTTTGAAAATCGACTGGGTGGTTCTCGAGTTATAAAATGACGAACATAGAACAACTTATTTTTATATATATAGATATTATACAAATATTTCTCTATAAAACAAAATTTCATAATTCTTGCGTTTTACGTTTTCGTTTTCTAGCACACCCCTGAATACCTTAAAGCATATATTTTCGCTATATACGGCTAATTTGTTAATTACAATGGGTGAAATATGCTCATTAATTAACTAGACCTCCATTATAAATGTACTCTCAGATACCGATTTTTGTTGAAATTTTTGTTGAAAAATCGGTATATGATCCATCTGCAAAAAAGTAAAATTTTTCATGCACATGAACCAAAATTTTGATTTGGACAACACAGTGAAGAATTTTGAATCTTAACCTTTGATTATAATAAGTAGATTCGTACAGTTTCTATCGGTGGTATGCAAATCGGTTCTTTAGGTAGATCTTCGCCTTAGTTAAGGCGGGTCACAAAGAGAAAATCTTATTTTAAATTCATATTGAATGTGAAAATTCTAAATTTAAAAAGGGATTTTTCTTAAACCAAATCTTACGATCTGTTTCTGAACTTAATTAAATAACATTTTTTTTTCAAAATTATATGTTTATTAAACAAAGCTAAAAAATTCTAATTTTACATGTTTATATCCTACACTGAAAGAATTTTCTTCAGAATACCAATGAATTTTGACATTAATCCCATGAAAAATTGCATTAAAAAGGAACCTATGCAGCGCTTCGTTAGATCAATGAAACCTGTTTCATTAAAATGTATTTAATGAAACATTACATTAGGTCTATGAATGTTATTCATTGGATGAATAATTTTTTTTTATTTTTTTGGAATTTTTTTTTTTAATCAAAGTTGTTCTTATTAAACTTTTTTTTTTAAGCAGAGTCGCTGGCGGGAGTCGATCACGCAACCTCGGCGCTGATAGACTAGCTCACAACCAGCTAGCCTACTGCGGCAGTGTAGTTTTTGAATAAAAAAACTATGTTTTTTGCCACTACTCAATAAAGAGCGTAAATATGAGATTCAATTGCCCATAACAACAAAAACAACGTCGATTTTTTTTGCTAACGCATAATAAACAAGTAAGAGTGCTATATTCGGCTGTGCCGAATCTTATATACCCTTCACCATTGTGCGAGCAGAATACAGAGCAACTAAATAATTTTTACATATACATACATATTTACAATACTTAAAACTTCATTATAAATGAAATTTAAAAAGCGAAAACTGGTAAATATTTTTTTAAAATTGTTTTGGAACATAACAATATTAAAAAAATATTCTTTTTAAAAAACCAAGATTCGAACCAGGGAACTCACAGTTTCTAACTTAACACACCCCCTACCATGAAGGAACGCTGTTTAAATATCATTAAAATGAAATATAGACCGTTTACTGTTTACAACTCAACACAGTTTTTTGTTTGTTTTCTTTTTGTAAAGGCACTGTTGTCATTTTTTATCTCTTTTGGCGAGTTTTTAAGTAGCAAAAAAACACAAAAATTCCTAGTTTCTATTTGTTAAAATTATTTCGTTAAATAGATGAAATAATAAACGAAAATCATATTGGGCATTATGATAGTATATGTAAACAAATGCAAAGGGGGGGAGAGATGAGACGACAACCGGATTTGAACTTCGCTTTTCATAAGGACCCAGAATATATATACTTTATAGGGTGCAGGACCTTCGGTGAAGGGTATAAAAAACAAACTTAATTACAAAAAAAGTAATTTTTGGGATTTCAGTATATTGGTCATAACTCAGCTATTTCTGAACCGATTTGAAAGATTTATATACCGACGTGTTAAAGAAGAAATTTGCCATTTATTTTGGTTGTAAGACTTGGACTCGGGAAGATCTATGGTTCCTGAAAATGGGTATTTTCCAAAAAAAAAATTAATATCTTGGTCATAACTTTTTCGTATCTGAACCGATTTTCCCGAGTTTTTCAGAAAATATTTTTTATTAATTAAATTTCCGATCTTTTGATATATAAGGCGTAACCATAGGTCATATAACAGTCAAAAAATTCAGGTTTTAATACAATTTTTAATACTTTTTGTATGGAAGGTACCACGCCCACTTCTCCAATCCCGCCCACATTTTGTGGAATGGTGTGTATTTATAACCTTAATGTTTGTACCAAATTTGAAAACTTTGGTTCTTACCGTTCTCCAGATATACAGAAAAAAGTAATAAAAATACAACAACCACAAGGGATTTTTTGGAAAAATTAGAGGCAGTCGTGGTTTTTTGGTCATATCTCAGCCATTGTTGGACCAATCTGGCTGAATTTCAATAGCAAGAAATGGTGGACTATATGTGACATAAATGTAAAGCAACCTAGCCGCTATCATGTCTGGAGTCTCCGGAAAACACATATCAAACGTAAGACGGACAGACGGACGGACAGACGGACGGATATCGTTAAATCAACTTCTCTCCTCATAAAGACCCAAAATATATATACTTTACAGGGCCTAAGATCAATATTGTAGAAATTACAAACGGAATGACAAACTTATATATACCCTTTTCCACCTGTGGTGAAGGGTATAAAAATACAACAACCACAAGGGATTTTTTGGAAAAATTAGAGGCAGTCGTGGTTTTTTGGTCATATCTCAGCCATTGTTGGACCAATCTGGCTGAATTTCAATAGCAAGAAATGGTGGACTATATGTGACATAAATGTAAAACAACCTAGCCGCTATCATGTCTGGAGTCTCCGGAAAACACATATCAAACGTAAGACGGACAGACAGACGGACGGATATCGTTAAATCAACTTCTCTCCTCATAAGGACCCAAAATATATATACTTTACAGGGCCTAAGATCAATATTGTAGAAATTACAAACGGAATGACAAACTTATATATACCCTTTTCCACCTGTGGTGAAGGGTATAAAAAAGACCACATAAAGAGAGAACAAAGAAAACTAAAAACATAGGTATTTATGGATTGAAAGTTTTTGTTTCATTACTAAAATGACATTTTCATTGTCATAATGAAAATTTAAATTAATGAAGGCATGCTTTTTCGAAATATTTTTATACTTTTAATTATTGAGACTATAGAGTTATTTCAATGTTAAAAATAATTTTTTCTTTCAATTATTGAAATATGTTGCTTTTTAAAAAAAATTTTGGATTTCATAAATTTAATGGCATATTACATTAGATGTATGAAATAATTTAATCTTACATTTTTTAATACACAATTAAACATATTTTTAAGGAAACTATAATTTTGTATTAATTTATGAATATAGTTATGTTTGTATATTGTTTTTAATGTTCCAAATTATAATTTTTTGTTTAACTTGGACAAACTTTAGTTTTCATATATCCAATGAAAATTTTTAACGTAATTACGAAATCCAATGAATCGATTTTAACGAAAATACTTCATTATAACTACGAAATTCCATTTGGACAATGAAAATTTTCATTTAACCAGTGAAATGTTTTTTATTAAAACGATACATTAAATATATGAAGCATTTTTCTTTCAGTGTATACATAGAAATCAAATACTCTTAATTACACTTGAAATGGTGTAGTCAGTGGAAAAGTTGGTAGCGTTTATTAGGCTTTAGCTACCACAATGTAAGTTACTTGTTGATACATATTACTTTTTGAACTTAATGTGGTACAAAGTAAAATAACCCTACGAGTAGAGATCTAATGTGAAAAATTGTTAATAACTTATTTCCTAAAATATAAAAGTCTTTCCGAATTTAGATCTAAACTAAATTTTTATTTTACTAGGTCAAAATGTCCAGTTTAGATGTGAACAGCGTTGCCACGACCAAAAAAAATTTGTAACCAAAATGTAAAAATAAAGTAACCAAAAGCGGAAAAAAGTAACCAAAATTATTTTGTATTTAACACGGAAAAAAATATTTACTAAATCACCAGAAGATATGGCTTGAACCATGGTGGAATAAGCAGGTGGCATCGTTACGGCAACAAATACAACATTACAACAAAAATGGAAATTACATCACCGTTTACGTCAAAAAATACTTTAAACAAAAATCAAAGCGTGCCGCTGAACGTGATGAAATAAATTAATTTTTAGGCAATTTTTATTTAATTATGGTCAATATCTTATTTATTTTAATTTAATATTATCAAAACCTTTAGTAAAACACAATAATCACAGCACAAAACGTGAACTTTTTGTAAACATAAACAAAACTTTGACATAAACCTAGACAAATAATGCAAGAGCAAAAAATCGTCATCTGGCGTAGTGCTGCCACCTGTTTATTCCACCATGGCTTGAACCAAAAAAATTTTGCACCATTCTCGTCCAAGCCAAACATTTTTTATTGTAAACATATGTTTGACTTAGTTTAAGCAAGAGGTTATGACTCAAAGCGAACTAAAATTTACTTAAATACAGCTAAAAAAAAATTAATTATAATTCTATAGTTACTTAAATCAAGTTTTCGTTGTGTGACGGCTACTGTGGTTGATTTAAATCAAGCGTTTTTTACTCTTACATAACAATTGAGATCTCCATCTCTGAGTGTTATCACTATTTTAAATGTAAATAAATACAACCCTACAGCCTACAAAACGAATACAACTCCACAATATAAGGGTTTTGTAGACTTGGCGTGGGGATACACACTTTGAGAAGAGTTGATTCGTTAGGCGGCAATGAAGGTGGTTAGTTCGGAACTGTGATCGTGGATACGTATGGTTGTGAGGAAATTTTAAATTTTGCTAAAAGTATGAAATAAAATTAATAAAAACGCAAAAACAACCTATAACTGAAAAAAAAGTTTTAACGTACAAAAAGATGAAACAGTTTTAAGGCAACAAATTTAAAACGCAAAATTATAAAAGAAAAAGAGAACTTAAAAACACCGAATGTGACGATTATAAACGATTTTTATGATTGCACCAAGCCTCAACTATAATTATATTAAAATCAACTATAAAGGCGTAAATCAAAATTAAAGGTACAATATATTCATATTAGTTCTGTAGTGATGTGGCAAGCGAATAGTTTGGTTAACTTTTGTTGAAATTTGACATAAAATAAGTGACTTAACGTTTATATCCACAGGTCGATGACGTAGTTAACCAAGAAAACGCTGGCAGCAGAAAAACCGCACGTACTGCGCCACAATTTTGGCGGCTAGCCATTAAGTTCGCCCAAACTTTAAATCACGAGGTAGCAAATATCACGTGTGGCGTGTTAATCTCGGTGGCAGGACAAGTTCGCCATAACCTCAACTTTACCTCAGCAGACGTGCACATGTCTCACCAAAACAACGTGGCAACGACCAAACGTTCTTTTTGTTAGCGCTCGTTCTCATCTTTCAAACTTTCTTTGTACATCGTCATCACTAACACACGTTTTTAAAACCAACGTCCACAAACGTTTTTAAAAAAAAAAACACCACCGTCCACAAATGGTTTTTTAAAGAACTAACATCGTCAACAAACGTTTTTAAAACCAACGTCACCGTTTTTAAACGTGTACGATCAAGGATGCACCATAAAAACAATCTTCAACAAAAGATAAGAAAAAAACACTTAACAACGTTTGCAACCTCCTAAAACAACAAAAACGGAAAACAAATGTTTACAAAGAAAAAAAAAGAACAAACAACTTACACCGCTAGAACAGATTTTACAACAACGACTTTCATTATACTACTTCTATTTAACCTCGACTGTCATCAACTATCGTCAACTATGTCGTCAACTATCGGCACTTCCCTCTAAAGTTAGCAAGATCAACAGGTAATACGAACAATAACAAACAGAACTATATTCCCAGCTGGTGGCCAGGGCGAACTAGCCCAGATGTATGATATGCGTCATTTATAATGGCCAAACTACTTATTATAGTTCTGGTTGCAATTGTAGACATCACCATGATTATACTTTTTATACAGGAGGAATTATTATTATACACCCTACACTTTTAAAAATCCTTACCATACTTATAGACCTATTATTTTACAGACTACACTTATACTGATTATTACTAGAAATACAATTATTATTGTATATGCTAAAACTGTAGGAATTATTATTACTCTTCAAACTATAGTTATTACTACCATGACAAAAAAAAAAAATCAAAGACCAAATAATAATTATTATTACACCTGAAACTTAACCCATAGGATTTATAATTATTAACTAAAAAAAAAAAAAAAACAAAACAAATAAAATTATTAACTCTAGTATTATACCTATTGAACATTTAACAATTAGTTTTATTCTAACCTAATCTTGACTTAGTATACATACATAAGTATATAACCACGAATATTAGATCCTTTATTTACTTTACAACAAACTTAGCTATTTACTTTACATTTACACTAAGATATAAACACAAACAAAAGAAGAGAAGAAGAAAAGATAAACGCATAAGTATATTGAAATTGTCAAGTTAAACAAAATGTTACATATTAAAACCAAGCGAATATGAACAAGAAAAAAAAGAGAAAACGTTTTATTTTTTTTTAGAAAATAATAAAATAAGAAAAATGAATTGAATAGAGTAAAGGTAACATTTTTTTTTACTTTATTTTTTTTGATTTTTATAATAATCAAATGAAATGAAATAATCTAAAATTCAAAATAAAAACATAATAGAGAGAACAAAACAAAAGAAAAGACAGAAAAGTAAAAGAATTTAGTGATCGAAAAAGAAAAAATCCACAAAAATGCATTTGCTTTTTATCCTAATGGTTTAAATAAGTTTTGATATTGAAAACCATTTGGTTTACAGTTTAACAAAGAATTTAAGATATAAATAAATATGTAGAATGCTTATTAGACAAATGGTAGCAGAACTAAATTAACCCGTAGGATTCTAAATTAAAACTTAACAATAACCATTATTAAATCCTTATGAGATCGACGAAATAAATACTTGCACAAAAATAATAACTTCCATTCCTAGCAAAGGAATAATTTTAAAAAGTAATTAACCAGTTATAATTATAACTCAATAACTAGTTCTACAATTGAGGATGATTTAAAATCCTTACTAAGGAAACTATTTAAGTATCCGTCAATAATTTAAAATTTTAACTAAATAAATAATTTAAGGGTTAATTAATAATTTAAAATTGTTATTAGATAAATAGTTAAACAAAAAAAAATTAAATAAACAGTTAAATTATAACTCAATAAATAGTTTTAAAATTGAGCGATGATTTAAAATGGTTATTAAATAAGCAAGCTTACTACCAAATAAGCATTCTTTACTAAAGAAATAAATTTTGAATCGATTAATAATTTGAAATTACCTCTTAATAAATAATTGTACAGTTAATTAATGATTTAAAATTATAATTAAATAAATCATTTTAAAAAGTAAATAGCAACTTAACAATATAGTAAAGTAAATGCTTTCATAAATAACAAAAAAAAAAAATTTAAATAAAAATTTTTTTATTACACTAGAAAAAAAAAAAAAACAAATCAAATGAACTAAGATAATATTGAACAAATTAGTAGATAAGAAGGAAAAAGATGAAAGCTAGTGATAAATGATTGAACCACAAAGTAAATAAAATTACTGAGATTTTTAGTTGTTTTTCTATTAATAAACCATAAAATACCAAAAATAATTTGTACCAAAAGTATTGGGGTTTTAAAATATAGAATCCAAAATATTTTTTTTTGTATTTTAATAGTTCAAGACACATTGGTGAAATAAAATTGCGCAATGTTATCGTTTAAATCATGCTTAATATAAAGCATTTTTAAATGTTTAAAAAAAAAATAAATAAAAATATATTTTTTTTAAAGAAAGTAGTGGTGAATAGAAAAACAATTAAGAATACATTTTGCATTGGCATTTGAGTAATAAAATTTTACATAAGTCACCTTTCTGGATTCCAATTTAATTGTTTTTAACTAAAAAGTTTTCTCTTTTCAAAAGTAGCTGTACTATTTAACGATTTAAAATATAGGAATAAATTCAATGTTAATCGGCCATCGGGCAAGAACAGGTGTAGATTGCTTTAAGTTTCGAAATGAATTAATGTTAAAGAATCATTGTATTTACTATAAATTAAAATAAACATTTTTTTATAAAGTTTGAATTAACTGAAAATATGCGCTGAAAATAATTTAATGGTTGAATGTAGCTAAAGTTAAGTAAAGTGTGGTAAGTTAAGTTTAGGGACATTACTTAAGATTATTTTTTTATTCAGGCGAAAAGTAATGTCATGGTTGACATTAACCTGTCATATGGGGTGGGCAGCCTGACCGGGATCATTACACCTTGTCCCGAGGATTCGAGTCCGGCCAAAACAAATGTATTGTGAAAGTTTCTGTCATCGAAATGTCTGTCCGTTATTAAAGGTCTTTACCCATTTTATTAGGTATTTTGTACATCGTTTCTCGTTTTTTTTTATTGCTTCTTTTTTTTTACACCGTATCCATTCTGGCACGAGTAGAGTTGATAATTGTGAAAACCTAGATGGACACGAACCCCCCATTCCCGGCGAGCTACAGCCAAAAACACCAGCGTGCCAAAGTCCATCGCGGAGCAAAAAGGTTTTCGGAAAAATTTCAATCACAATTATCGTTACACAAAAATGGCGCCCAACGTGGGGCCCGAAAGAGATTTAACCCTTCGGGTTAAAGTAACTTGGCCCGAAAGAGATTTAACCCTTTGGGTTAAATTAATTTAGCCTGAAGGTGTTTTAATTCATCTTTGCTGGCTTCCATACTTTCGAACATTTCCGTTTAAAATGTTTAATCTCGTACTTTTTTCTTTTATATAATGACTTATGTCGCGGAAGGTATTCATTACTTAGATACCATGCCTGCATGCGTGGGCATCGTATAGGGAAACTTGTTAGGGACCTCGGTATTAGGAACTTTTTATGACAATGTATGTCCTGGAAGGTATGTTTATAGTGCCACGCCTGAGTTGCGTCAGCGTCGGACAAGGGAACTTAGTACTGGGGGAGTTAAAGGATTTTAATCGAATCTTGTCATTAACCTTGATCATGATCCGGGGGCTAAATAGCTAAGCGTTCATTGGGTTCAGTTAGTTGAGAGGAGGAGAAAGGGATCCCGCGACTCAATTTAATATTATTTTCGTTTATTGTTTTTTTTGTCTGTAATTATTTCGATGACAGTAAACTAAATAATTCCAACATTTCACACACAGTTAAAAAATTTTTTTTTGTTTGGCAAGATTAAGATTCATTCGTTTTTTTGGTATTGGAAACAATGCATAAAAACAATTTTATTCTTTATCATAAATATTGTACTCAATCTTCTGATGAGAAGATTGATGAATTGCGGACTCGAACTTGATAGTTTTTTACCACAAGTTTTTATTTGACTTTATGCTACACATTTCAACCTCAAGCTATTAATTACATTTATACAACAAACAATAACCTAAAAATTTTTTTTTGTAGATTTGTAAACATATTACTAATTACATAATTAAATCCTTCGGCAGTCCAATGAAACGTAGTTACTAATTACATTATTAAATCTTTTGTAGTTTAGAAATTATTCGTAGTTTTATACTGTTATAGTATTAAAACGTAGAAGTTATAAAATATTTAAACTATTACCAAAAATACATAATCTAAAATTATATAGATTTTGTTTTCACATATACAATTTTTACATTTTTTCTTGAATTTATATACATCACATTTTGTAGTGGATTTTACGTTGCCATTATAAATTATTTAGCCTCATATTCATGGGCGGTTTTTTTGAATTTGGCTGGTGTACGAAAATAATTTTTTTATACAAAATATTTTTTTCTTTTGTTAAATTTAAAAACATTCTTATGAATACGGGTTTAAACTATCAAAAAAATAATCTAAAATAATACAGATTATTGTTACATTTTTTATTGAATTTTTAGATATTGCGTCTATTATTTGGGAATTTTTTGGTGAATCCTTTTTTTTGAATTTTGTCGACACGCTTGTCATTTTACTTTCGGTATTGATACTGGTAACTTGATATTGGGAATTTTTGGTGATTTTTTTTTATTGCGACTCGAGCAGTTATCTGGTTTGGACACTTTTTGTTTTTTTTACTTTGGTATTTGCCTTAAAAGTTAAGCGGGTATCCTCTTGCTGACAGTTAGTTAATCTAATTAATTTCAAAACGTTTTTTTTGTCTGTTGAATTAGTTGAGGGATTATAATTGTTTTGGACGGTAGTATACGATGAATACTAGGAATCTTAGGTCCTCTAGTCGGAACCCCGTTACCAGCGAAGATAGTCAGCCTCGTGATTCGGCCACAACGTTAGCCTCACAAAACATTGCTCCGGTTATTTCGACAAACGCGGTTACACCGTTAATGTCCATTAGATTTCCCCCGGGATTTGGACCACAAACACATTCTTCGCCGGAGAGCGAAATCACTATCCGTACACCAACGTATAGCAGTATAACAGCGAGGGAAATTAGCGGACAAGGAAGTAGACCAGCAAGGCCCGATATTGACAACATGGATCAACAGGATCGAGATTTACCACCAATTAGAGAAGAAGCTTACCCAGGCTTATGCGTAGATGAGGAGGGAGTGACGATTAGGGAATACGTCGCTGCATCTGTTGGAGCTGCACAAGCTTCAATAATGAGGGAAGTACAGAATATGCAGTTGATGTTACCGCAACTAATTCGGGAATCTTTACGTTCCGAGCGCAGCCATTCTATGGACCAGGCAAATCCACAGAATCCTAGACAGTTCAATCCAAATCAGGATTTTCGCACACCATTTAATAACAATAATAGACAACAGCCACCATTTCGTCCACCAAATAATCCTCAAATGCCTTTTCAACATCGATTACCACAGCCACAAGTACCACAACAATTATTTGGAAACAGTCCACTAAATTATTTTGAACCTCATTCTAGTTTTGATAATTCACCACATAACCATGGTTATAGTCCCATAACACCTAACCAGTTAGAGAAGTGGGGAATAAAATATGACGGAACTAATAAAAACTTAACCGTAGAAGATTTTGTTTTTCGCGTAGAGATTCTAAGACATGATTACAATTGCTCATGGGATATAGTTATGAAGGGTTTTCACCATTTGGTTACTGGAGCTGCTAGTACCTGGTTTTGGGCTTTTCGCATGAAACATCCCATATGCGATTGGAATACATTTAAACACCATTTGATTAGAAAATTCCGTAACTATGAAAGCGATTTTGAAATACAGCGTAAAATAATGGAACGCAGACAGGCTCCGAATGAATCCGCTGATGCTTTCATAACGGAAATAATAAAACTTAAAAATCAAATGAGGGTCCACGTTTTAGAAACCGAGCTCGTAAAAATCGTGAAAGACAATTTAAAGGACGGTTTGGCGCAACTAGTTTTTCCCATTAAGATTGATAATTTAGACCAACTACTTGAAGAGTGCAAAAGGGCAGAAAGAAACATTGCCAAACGCTTTTCACAACGTATGCCTCTAGGAAATACACGTAGGGTATATGAAGTTGACGTTTTTGATAGTGAGGAAAAGGATGATCAAGCGCGGCTAGTGGAGGAGTTACAGAAGGTTAACCTCGCAGCGAAACAACTAGTCTGTTGGAACTGTAAGTCCCCAGGCCACTCGTTTATTGAATGTCCTGTTACTCAAAGGAGAATTTTCTGTTACAAATGTGGGTTCGAGGACGTGACTAGCCCGACTTGCCCTAAATGTGTGGGAAACCCAAAGCTGAACACGCAGAGGACTGGGCCGGCGTGTTCATTCCAAAATCCAACCCAGTGAATGACAATTTTTTAAACTTTATGCTAGCTAGCGACATACCAACAATAAACCAGAATTTAAACCAAACCACAGATATAATTAAGTCAGAAGGTAGCCAAATGGATGAAAATAAATTACCTCAAGCAAGACACAGCCCTGACGTAGACCGGAAAACAAAATCGCCAACCACTATCAGTCCTCATCTCTCGTATGAACAACGCCTACAAATATATCAACAAAAAAGGTCGGAAATTTTTGAGGATTACGAACCAAAGGTTAGCCAACGGATAATTAACACCAGGAAAAGATATGCGGCAAGAAAAGCGGAGAGAAAAAGAATCGTGTCAACACTAATATGTAATAAAGACGACATACGACCGTACATGTCGGTATCTATAAATGGATTAAATTATCAAGGTCTTCTCGACAGTGGCGCATCAGTAAGTTGCCTCGGCAAAAATTGTTTAGAAAACGTTAAGAAAATGGAGGCGAAAGTAATTGATTATAAATCTTCAGTAAGAACGGCGGACGGTAAACAGCATATGATAGTGGGAAAAATACAGGCAATAATTAAATCAGGAAACCAGTCAGTAGAATCAGTTTTATACTTAGTACCTAATTTGAGTCAAGAATTAATACTCGGATATGACTTTTGGAGGCAAATCGGATTAAGAATAAGTTTTGAGAATGAAACAATAAACGCCCTTGCCGAGGAAGGTTCAGAAAACTCAAAAATTCACGATTTGACTAGTCACCAACGTAGAGTTCTTGAAAATGTTAAACTTTCGTTCAAATGTCACACGCAATATGGCTTAGGTAAAACTGATTTGGAGACTCACAGAATCGACACTGGTGATGCACCCGCTAAAAAAATGAGGTATTACCCTGTTAGTCCGGCCGTACAAAAATTAATTTTTGCAGAATTGGACCGAATGTTAGATCTGGATGTAATAGAAGTAACCACAGGAGCCGAATGGAACAATAGGACAACACTCGTCATGAAACCCGGTAAAAATAGGCTATGTCTCGATGCTAGGGAATTGAATAAAGTCACTAAAAAGGACGCTTATCCTCTCCCTAACATCGATGGCTTACTAGCTAGGCTCGGCGACACACACTTTATTTCAGCAATCGACTTAAAGGATGCGTTTTGGCAAATCCCTCTGGATGAAGAGAGTAGGCCGAAAACAGCGTTCACAGTCCCAGGTAGGCCTCAATACCAATTTAAGGTTATGCCTTTCGGACTGTGTAATGCTGCGCAGAGATTATGTCGATTGATGGATAAAGTGGTGCCGTCTGAGCTGAAGGATAGGGTGTTCGTGTACCTCGACGACCTGTTGGTAGTATCCCCAAATTTTGAAGAACACATGGAAATGCTTCGAATCGTAGGTCAGAAATTGACAGCTGCAGGTCTGACTATTAATATGTCGAAATCCAAATTCTGTTATAGGGAATTGAAGTATTTAGGTTACGTCGTAGGTGGAGGTAAACTAAGGCCTGATGATGAAAAAGTAAGGGCAATTTTGGAAATCAAACCGCCGAAAAATCAAAAGGATGTTAGGAGATTCCTAGGCACCGTAGGTTGGTACCGCCGATTCATCCATGATTTTTCCACACTTACCGCACCTCTAACAGATACTTTAAAGAAATCACCTACGTTTAACTTCACTTCTGAAGCCATGAAATCGTTTGAAGAATTGAAGCTTCGGTTAGTAACCAGCCCTATATTGTCAAGCCCCGATTTTGAAAAGCCTTTCTTTGTACAATGCGACGCCTCAAACGTTGGTTTGGGCGCAGTCTTGTTTCAGAAAGATGACGAAGGGGAAGAGCACCCGATTGAGTATTTCTCCAGGAAATTAAATAGTGCTCAGAAAAATTATTCCACCACGGAGAAAGAGTGTCTCGCGGTTGTACTTGCAATTGAAAGATTTAGGCAATACATAGAGTTGATGGACTTTACTGTTATTACGGACCATTCCAGTTTAAAGTGGTTAATGCGCCAGAATGACCTAAACGGTAGACTTGCTCGATGGAGTTTAAAACTCCAGGGATTTAAATTTAATATCGAGCATAGAAAGGGGAGTAAGAACGTTGTCCCCGATATGCTATCGCGACAAAATATGGAGGAGGTAGTAGCCGATCCTAGTACCACCGTATTAGATTTCAATTCGGAAGAATTTAAGAGCAAAGAATACCTAACGCTCATAGACACGGTGGAACAGAACTCGAATAGGCTTCCAGATTTAAAGGTAGAAGAGGGGATTATTTACAAAAGGGTAAAATTTAACCGAAACGGGCTGGATAATGAAGACGATTGTTGGAGAATATGGGTACCATCACGCTTAACCGATAACATAATTAGAAGCTCGCATATTAACAACACATTACACGGAGGGATAGCAAAAACATTGTACAACATAAGGGAATGCTTTTACTGGCCTTCAATGGTGAAACAGATTAGAAACTTTGTTGGGCAATGTGAAACCTGTAAGGAAATAAAACACCCTAGGAAAATATTGCGTCCACCGATGGGAAAAGAAGTCACAACTCAAAGGCCCTTTCAAAAGATTTATATTGATTTTTTGGGACCATATACCCGCACAAAAACTGGTAATACGTTTATTTTTATGGTCTTAGACCACAAAACCAAATTTGTGTTATTGAAAGCGTTGTCCAAGGCTACTACTAAAGCTGTGATTAAATTTTTAAGAGATGAGGTATTTTATAAATTCGGAGTGCCGGAATTGCTACATTCTGATAATGGCAAACAGTTTACCTCCGAAGCATTTAAGGATTTTTTAGAAATATTTGGCGTCAAACATATTCGTACCCCTATATATTCACCGCAGTCTAACGCGAGCGAGAGGGTAAATCAAACCATACTTAGTTCCATTCGAAGTTTTTTGAAAAATGACCAATCGAGATGGGATGAAAACTTGGCTAAAATAGAATGTTCTCTGCGGTCTACAGTTCATTCGTCTACTGGCGTTACACCCTATTTTTCACTAACCGGTTATAATATGGTTACTCATGCAGACGCGTATGAAATATTAAGAAAACTTAAATCAGCTGAAGAAGGGGAAATGTTAATACTGCCGAAAGCATCGCAAATGCAAGTGATCCACCAAAAAGTTAGCGAAAAGCTACATGACGCTTATTTGCGAAATGTTAAATCCTACAACCTTAAAAGCAGGATTGTGAAATATATGCCCGGACAAGAGGTCTACAGAAAAAACTTTGTACAAAGTAAGTTTTCGAAGGGTATTAACGCAAAACTTTGCAGACCTTGGCTAAAGTGCAGAATCAGAAAGGCAGTAGGTAACAGCCAATATGAGATTGAAAATCTCCGAGGACAATTCATTGGTCTGATACACGCTCAACACTTAAAGCAATAGGTGATGCGAGGCATAAGAGGAAATATTGTGTTGATGAAACAGGAAAAAAGGGAAGAGAGCTGCCGGATCAACCGGATTCCCAACTCTTTTCACTCCACAGACTACGGGTAAAGAGCTGGCTTTGTGACGGCTACTGTGGTTGATTTAAATCAAGCGTTTTTTACTCTTACATAACAATTGAGATCTCCATCTCTGAGTGTTATCACTATTTTAAATGTAAATAAATACAACCCTACAGCCTACAAAACGAATACAACTCCACAATATAAGGGTTTTGTAGACTTGGCGTGGGGATACACACTTTGAGAAGAGTTGATTCGTTAGGCGGCAATGAAGGTGGTTAGTTCGGAACTGTGATCGTGGATACGTATGGTTGTGAGGAAATTTTAAATTTTGCTAAAAGTATGAAATAAAATTAATAAAAACGCAAAAACAACCTATAACTGAAAAAAAAGTTTTAACGTACAAAAAGATGAAACAGTTTTAAGGCAACAAATTTAAAACGCAAAATTATAAAAGAAAAAGAGAACTTAAAAACACCGAATGTGACGATTATAAACGATTTTTATGATTGCACCAAGCCTCAACTATAATTATATTAAAATCAACTATAAAGGCGTAAATCAAAATTAAAGGTACAATATATTCATATTAGTTCTGTAGTGATGTGGCAAGCGAATAGTTTGGTTAACTTTTGTTGAAATTTGACATAAAATAAGTGACTTAACGTTTATATCCACAGGTCGATGACGTAGTTAACCAAGAAAACGCTGGCAGCAGAAAAACCGCACGTACTGCGCCACAATTTTGGCGGCTAGCCATTAAGTTCGCCCAAACTTTAAATCACGAGGTAGCAAATATCACGTGTGGCGTGTTAATCTCGGTGGCAGGACAAGTTCGCCATAACCTCAACTTTACCTCAGCAGACGTGCACATGTCTCACCAAAACAACGTGGCAACGACCAAACGTTCTTTTTGTTAGCGCTCGTTCTCATCTTTCAAACTTTCTTTGTACATCGTCATCACTAACACACGTTTTTAAAACCAACGTCCACAAACGTTTTTAAAAAAAAAAACACCACCGTCCACAAATGGTTTTTTAAAGAACTAACATCGTCAACAAACGTTTTTAAAACCAACGTCACCGTTTTTAAACGTGTACGATCAAGGATGCACCATAAAAACAATCTTCAACAAAAGATAAGAAAAAAACACTTAACAACGTTTGCAACCTCCTAAAACAACAAAAACGGAAAACAAATGTTTACAAAGAAAAAAAAAGAACAAACAACTTACACCGCTAGAACAGATTTTACAACAACGACTTTCATTATACTACTTCTATTTAACCTCGACTGTCATCAACTATCGTCAACTATGTCGTCAACTATCGGCACTTCCCTCTAAAGTTAGCAAGATCAACAGGTAATACGAACAATAACAAACAGAACTATATTCCCAGCTGGTGGCCAGGGCGAACTAGCCCAGATGTATGATATGCGTCATTTATAATGGCCAAACTACTTATTATAGTTCTGGTTGCAATTGTAGACATCACCATGATTATACTTTTTATACAGGAGGAATTATTATTATACACCCTACACTTTTAAAAATCCTTACCATACTTATAGACCTATTATTTTACAGACTACACTTATACTGATTATTACTAGAAATACAATTATTATTGTATATGCTAAAACTGTAGGAATTATTATTACTCTTCAAACTATAGTTATTACTACCATGACAAAAAAAAAAAATCAAAGACCAAATAATAATTATTATTACACCTGAAACTTAACCCATAGGATTTATAATTATTAACTAAAAAAAAAAAAAAAACAAAACAAATAAAATTATTAACTCTAGTATTATACCTATTGAACATTTAACAATTAGTTTTATTCTAACCTAATCTTGACTTAGTATACATACATAAGTATATAACCACGAATATTAGATCCTTTATTTACTTTACAACAAACTTAGCTATTTACTTTACATTTACACTAAGATATAAACACAAACAAAAGAAGAGAAGAAGAAAAGATAAACGCATAAGTATATTGAAATTGTCAAGTTAAACAAAATGTTACATATTAAAACCAAGCGAATATGAACAAGAAAAAAAAGAGAAAACGTTTTATTTTTTTTTAGAAAATAATAAAATAAGAAAAATGAATTGAATAGAGTAAAGGTAACATTTTTTTTTACTTTATTTTTTTTGATTTTTATAATAATCAAATGAAATGAAATAATCTAAAATTCAAAATAAAAACATAATAGAGAGAACAAAACAAAAGAAAAGACAGAAAAGTAAAAGAATTTAGTGATCGAAAAAGAAAAAATCCACAAAAATGCATTTGCTTTTTATCCTAATGGTTTAAATAAGTTTTGATATTGAAAACCATTTGGTTTACAGTTTAACAAAGAATTTAAGATATAAATAAATATGTAGAATGCTTATTAGACAAATGGTAGCAGAACTAAATTAACCCGTAGGATTCTAAATTAAAACTTAACAATAACCATTATTAAATCCTTATGAGATCGACGAAATAAATACTTGCACAAAAATAATAACTTCCATTCCTAGCAAAGGAATAATTTTAAAAAGTAATTAACCAGTTATAATTATAACTCAATAACTAGTTCTACAATTGAGGATGATTTAAAATCCTTACTAAGGAAACTATTTAAGTATCCGTCAATAATTTAAAATTTTAACTAAATAAATAATTTAAGGGTTAATTAATAATTTAAAATTGTTATTAGATAAATAGTTAAACAAAAAAAAATTAAATAAACAGTTAAATTATAACTCAATAAATAGTTTTAAAATTGAGCGATGATTTAAAATGGTTATTAAATAAGCAAGCTTACTACCAAATAAGCATTCTTTACTAAAGAAATAAATTTTGAATCGATTAATAATTTGAAATTACCTCTTAATAAATAATTGTACAGTTAATTAATGATTTAAAATTATAATTAAATAAATCATTTTAAAAAGTAAATAGCAACTTAACAATATAGTAAAGTAAATGCTTTCATAAATAACAAAAAAAAAAAATTTAAATAAAAATTTTTTTATTACACTAGAAAAAAAAAAAAAACAAATCAAATGAACTAAGATAATATTGAACAAATTAGTAGATAAGAAGGAAAAAGATGAAAGCTAGTGATAAATGATTGAACCACAAAGTAAATAAAATTACTGAGATTTTTAGTTGTTTTTCTATTAATAAACCATAAAATACCAAAAATAATTTGTACCAAAAGTATTGGGGTTTTAAAATATAGAATCCAAAATATTTTTTTTTGTATTTTAATAGTTCAAGACACATTGGTGAAATAAAATTGCGCAATGTTATCGTTTAAATCATGCTTAATATAAAGCATTTTTAAATGTTTAAAAAAAAAATAAATAAAAATATATTTTTTTTAAAGAAAGTAGTGGTGAATAGAAAAACAATTAAGAATACATTTTGCATTGGCATTTGAGTAATAAAATTTTACATAAGTCACCTTTCTGGATTCCAATTTAATTGTTTTTAACTAAAAAGTTTTCTCTTTTCAAAAGTAGCTGTACTATTTAACGATTTAAAATATAGGAATAAATTCAATGTTAATCGGCCATCGGGCAAGAACAGGTGTAGATTGCTTTAAGTTTCGAAATGAATTAATGTTAAAGAATCATTGTATTTACTATAAATTAAAATAAACATTTTTTTATAAAGTTTGAATTAACTGAAAATATGCGCTGAAAATAATTTAATGGTTGAATGTAGCTAAAGTTAAGTAAAGTGTGGTAAGTTAAGTTTAGGGACATTACTTAAGATTATTTTTTTATTCAGGCGAAAAGTAATGTCATGGTTGACATTAACCTGTCATATGGGGTGGGCAGCCTGACCGGGATCATTACACCTTGTCCCGAGGATTCGAGTCCGGCCAAAACAAATGTATTGTGAAAGTTTCTGTCATCGAAATGTCTGTCCGTTATTAAAGGTCTTTACCCATTTTATTAGGTATTTTGTACATCGTTTCTCGTTTTTTTTTATTGCTTCTTTTTTTTTACACCGTATCCATTCTGGCACGAGTAGAGTTGATAATTGTGAAAACCTAGATGGACACGAACCCCCCATTCCCGGCGAGCTACAGCCAAAAACACCAGCGTGCCAAAGTCCATCGCGGAGCAAAAAGGTTTTCGGAAAAATTTCAATCACAATTATCGTTACAGTTGCTTATGGCCAATTTTACCAATTCTTTTTATATATCAATTTATATTAAAATATTCTTTTATTTTTTATTTGATGTGAAAAACGAATTTTAATTATAAGTTGATATGTTAAAAAATTGTTGAAATCGGCCATGAATATTTTACAAAATACAAGGAAAAGCCTAAATTTTTTACATTAAGATGTGACGCATATACAAATAAGAAACTTTTTATTGATATGCTTAACATATCGATTCAAATAAAAATTAATTGAATTTAACCAAGTTAACTTGAGCTTTTTCTAAAAAATTTTAAGAAATTCCTAGCACTTATTTCTTGTTGCAAGAAATTCAATTCTATTTAAAAATCAAGAAAACCAGACTTATACTACTTAAATGCTGCTTGATTTCAGAAATATCTTCTTCTTTTTATT
Source organism: Pollenia griseotomentosa (assembly GCA_963931875.1). NCBI lineage: Eukaryota > Metazoa > Arthropoda > Insecta > Diptera > Polleniidae > Pollenia > Pollenia griseotomentosa. The sequence continues at coordinate 86,398,788 of OZ007563.1, forward strand.
AAAAAGTATCTACTTTTGTATTTTTTGTTTAAAAAATTTTTGATTATATATTAAAATCGTGAATATTTTGATATTGAGAAAATGTTTATTTATTTAAAAAATTTTTACTATATACGAATAAAATAATAAGTTAGAATCATGAAATTATTTTTGGATTTTGAATTATCTTGTTTTAAGAAACGAAATTGATTTCTTTGGAAAATAAACTTCTTTCGTGAAAGTGCTATTTTATTCACACTTCAGTTTAAAAATATGTCTACAGAAGAAATTGTGTTTGTTTGTATGTTGTAGGCTAGTAAACCGCTGGATCGATTTTTAAAAGTTTTGATAGTATATTACGATGGTCTGGAAAGAACAATAGGCTATTCAAATTTTTCGAAATTTTTAGTGGAAGTGGCAGCTCCTACACAAAATTTACACTTATTTTCGTCAGTTTTAAAATTTTTATGAGCTAGAGCATTTAACCTTTTTATATAAAGAGATCCTACAAGTAAAACTTTTTAAGTCTCGCTGCGGTTATGGTATCAAAGTGCAAAATTGAGCTTAATTATGCGGTAGATCTTTTATATAAATATATATTTTTGCCCGGTGGAAATATAATCATATTACACGGGATGGGATCGGAAGGACTTTTGACCTTATCGTTTATCTAGAAAAGTGTTTCAGTTAGACCTATGAACCATTAAGAGTAGCAGATAATGACCATCTACACCTCAAAGTATATACCTTATATGGTTAAGTTGATAGTCTGTTGAAGCTTAAGCTACAAAAAAATAGTTTTTAAGTAGATGAAAAAAAAAAATATATTAAGAAAGGGTCAAAAAAGCGGAGCGGGTAGTTCTTGTTCCAAAACAAAAAAAATTGGTTATTTTTGTGTTGATAAAAAGTAACCAAAATGGAAAAAAAGTACACAAGTACACATTGGAAAAAAAAGTAACCAATTTTGGTTAAAAGTAACCAAAACGGCAACGCTGGATGTGAACTAAAATATTTTGAAATTAATTATTAAGGGGATCTTATGAATTCGTCTCAAATTAATTAAGACTTATCTTATTTGATTTCCTGATTATAACAATACAAGTATCTAGATCTAATTTAAAATTATCATACCATATTATTATGTGAAATTTTTAGGATTGTATTTAAATGGTAATATTAATGGCCTTTTGCCCGTAAAAAGTACTACCCAGACAACTGTAGTCTAATCTATAATATAAATCTGTACAGACAATATAAAAACATTAAACAAAGTAAGTGAGAAGGACGAACAAAGCCAGAATACATAAAACAAATATAATAAACCCACAAACAAGTAAATTAACAGTCAAAGTACAGTAAATATTATCTACTTCATGTTCAAATCCATACAATAAGATATATCTTTAATAACATGCAATAACAACAACAACAACAATACTCTCATATAAGAAAAGAAGTAGTAAGCTCGCTTTTTGGAAGCCTTATTTGCAAGACACAAGGCATTCCCTTCTTCAACATGCCTGATACAAGGCCGTCTTCAGATAACTTAAGCAAAACTATTTTAAGTTAACTTTTTTTATATTCACTTTTTACATTTTTATTTAAGGTTTTTGTATTTGTTTCTTTGTCTTGGAAATGCGATTTTTTTGTATCGGCTTATCAGTTTTGTTGCTACAAACTTCGTACGCGCAAAAAATGTAGAGTAGGTGAAGGCCTCCAAAAGTTCGACGGTGTGTAAGTACTACCTCTCTTTTCGCCAACACTTTAAGTGTAATGCAATGAACACAACTGGTACGAACGACGAATTTTGCCGCTGAGTAAATTCACGACGAATTACTTACAGCTTGTATTACAAGCTGCCTCCCAGACGGACTCATGGACGGATAGCGATATAATCACTTTCTGAGTCGATAGATATACATACTATTTAGTGGGTCTAGGATCAATATTTTTTAGTGTTTGTTGCACGCACAATTCTAACGAACTTATCCATCGCAAAGTACCTATGGCATGTAAAAAAAAAAGGTAGAACGACCAGCTCAGACGGTCTAAGGCATTGTTCTGTACCCCGTGTGGATACGTGCAATCATAGTAATACATGCCGATAAATCTTAAAAGCCTGAAGAAGAGCAAAAGGTTCCCTTCTAAACAAAAGTATGAGAGTGGTGGTTTTCTCCCCTGAGTGCACTTTTCCCTTTCCCTAACATCACATTTTTTTGTGATACACCTATGGCAATTTAAGCACCCTACAGTTTGTAAATAAATTGCCCCTTTTGAAATAATGTAGCAAGTACTAGTTCATTTTAACAATCTTTAAGTGCATTCCCTTTATTGAAAAAAAATTAGATTTTCATATTTCTTAAAACAATGCAAAAGACGATAAATTCATTCTTATTACTTCTAATATAAATTTATATATAAAAACAAATAATTCAGTTTTATGCAATATTTTAGGTGAGTTGGTTTTGGATATTTATATATACTTTAAGAAAGTAGCAAAAAAAAAAAATATATATAAAAATTTAAATTTATGTATATAATTTGGGTTTTTCTTTTTTTTTTGAATTGATAGAAGTTTAACATACAAAAAAAATTTGTTTTTTTTTTTTAGCGAAGTACCAACTTCCACATCTTTATATTTAGTAGGTTTTTAAAATGTTTTAAAAAAAAACAAAACAAAACAAAGTAAAGGGGAAAAAAAATTGGTTTTAACGATTTACTCACTTTATAATTGTAGATAAGAAAACTGGTGTTTCTCTCTTCTTTTGTAGTTAATTAGTACATGATGTTCGATGCAATGGCCATTGAGCGAGTCATGATCTTATAATATTTTCTTTATCTTGATTTTTCTGTAAATGAGTTTTATATTGATTATAAAAACAGAATATCATACCAATATCAAATGTAATTTAATTTGCTACATACGTTTACCCAATTTTAATTTGCTTTACTTTTTACTTAACCTATGTGACACGATAGTTGCGCCACCCTGCTAGAAAGCAATTACAAAAAAAATTTTATAATTTAAATTGCATAGCATTGTTTTTGTTTTCTTTTGTAAACGTCTTCACACCTCCTTCATGCGATCATTCATTCATAAACTCCAAAAAGATATTTTTTTTTTTGTTCTTTTCTCTCTCCTCCTTTTTCTTTTTCTCGTTTTTGGAGACTTTTGTCGGTTTCATAAATATACTCCAAGCATTATTAATTCATAAAAAAAATGGATCATAAGAATGAATGAATTTTTTTTTCTTTTAATATAAAATTAATGAATGGAAGTACTTGTGGTTTTTTTTCTTCTTTGTTTATTGCGTAATTTTATTGAAGTTAGGTGTGGATGCCCAGTAGAAATTTTAAAGTGCAATTTTTTTTTTTTTTTTCATGGAATTCTCATGGAACTAGACATTTTCCTAAAATAACATTTAAATATAAATTCTTCACAAGAATAATCGCATCTTTTTTTTGTTATTATAATAATTACCATAGATAATCACCTTATTATAACCAAGGAGGTGCCTTATGTCAGTGAAATTATTCACGCACTGCAAATGATATCTTCGCAAGTCTTTTATATATATATATTCGATTTAATAATTATGCAAATTTTAGAAAAGAATCAAAAGATTTTTATGATATTTAAGAATTTTTTTTTTCCACGTGATACACTTATAGAACAGTGCACAGAAAAATCAATTATTGAAATGTTTCTGTTAGTGCCTCTCTGACTGTCGATTGAATAAAGTAAATTAAACAGGAAATTCGAGAGATTTATCTAATTGAGCTCGCCTAAGACAAAAGTTTATTCAGCAGCTGTAACAGATGCTACCAAGTTTGTGAACGTCGTGTGACATATGTTTAGTAAAGATTTTATTATAAGGTGACCAAATTTGTTAAATGTCCCGTCCATTATAGCGATTTTCTCAATCAGACATTTCTTTTTCCATTAGATAAAATAATTCCGGCCTTCATAAATAAAAATAATCTTAAGAAAATGGAGAAAGAAATATTTCAATTATATTTATGAAAAATGTGAAATAAAACCAGGGGAAGAAAAAAAAATCGCAACAAAACTGCTTCGTAATAGCAAAATTTAAAAGTTTTCGTAGTACGAACAGTAAATCGATTTTTTCTTTTCCAAGGCAAGTTGGCCTAAACGTGTGGCTCGACCCACAAAGCCGGGCAAATCTTATATTTTAAGGTCTGAAGCATGGTATCGACCGATGTAATTGCCCTTTAGATCTTCAATGTCGTATAAAATGTTGCCAATTCGCGATCTAATTTTGCACTTTACGTAATTTGGCATAAATTTTGAATTTAACCTTTTTGATTTATTGCTTAGTATATGATTTTTGCGGAAGACAATTTGTCCTTTTTCAAAAACAATTTTCTTAGATCTAAGGTTGTATCTTTTGCTTGCCCTTCTATGAGCTTCGTCCATATTTTCTTTTATTTTCTCCCTTATTCTCTGGAGTTTATTGGAGTTTATTGTTACACAAATATTATCGTAATTAAGAGAATTAAATTTTTCTAAGATTTTGTAAGCTGAACCATGTTGACACATGTTTTGACCAAAAAGTGCGTAGTAAGGTGAACAATCGATTGAACTATGGTAATCACTCCTTAATATTGAGAGGATTTGTGGAATATGTTTATCCCAATTAGAGTGGTCTTTATTACCATCTAGGAAACATTTAAGTTTTGTGATGATTTCCCTGTTAACGCGTTCAGAAGCGTTGGCCTGAGGGGAATAAAATCCGGTTTTGATATGTTCAATACCGTACAACAAAAAAAAATCTTTCATATCTTTTGATATGAACTGCTTACCGTTGTCGCTATGGACAAATTGAGGAACTCCAAATGTTGGGAAGAGTTCGGATTGGAAAAAATTAATAACTTTTTGTGTGGTAGCGGCTCGCATAGGCTTTAGAAAAATGAATTTACTTAAATGATCGAGGCATATGAACAGGTACGAATTTTGTGTTTTTGAACACGTATAAGGTCCCAAAAAATCACAAAACAGCCTTTGAAATGGCCTATACGTTTGAAATGATTCCCCCATTAGTGGTCTAGAAATCTTATTGTTGCTTTTAACAGACTTACATACATCACATTTGCCAATATGTTCTTTCAAGTCTTTTGCCATTGTCGGCCAGAAGTATTTTTGTCTTAGTCTTGCCAGTGTTTTAGAAAATCCGCCGTGACAAGACGTTGAAGAATTATGTTCATTATGAATGGCAGTTGCTGTTAACGAAAGTGGTAACCAAAGTCTCCAAACGTCTTCCTCGCTATTCTCCAAAAATCGTCTAAATTTCACCCTTTTAAATACAAGATTATCCTGTACCCTTAGATCCGGTAGGTTTTCCCTATTTTCAAGCACAGTTTTTCGAATATTCTCATATTCCGGGTCATTAAAGTTTGAGCAGTTAAGATCAATATTATTCTCTACCTGTAATTCATCAATATCAAAGCGTGAAAGTGTATCAGGCACCACGTTTAGTGAGCCTTTGCGATGTTCAATTTGAAAATCGAATCGCTGAAGTTTAAGGCTCCATCTCACTAGTCGGCCAGATAGATCCTTTTGGCTCATAAGCCACTTAAGGCTGGAATGGTCAGTAAGAATTCGAAATGGCAGGCCTTCAATGTATGGCCTAAATCTGTGAACTGATATAACTGCAGCTAGGCACTCTAACTCAGTGACGGTATAGTTTTGTTGCGCTTTGTTGAGCTTTTGCGATACAAATGCGATCGGATGTTCTTTACCCTGATCATCAAACTGGATTAAAACACCACCTACTCCGATTTTTGAGGCATCACACTGGATTACAAACTCTTTAGAAAAATCTGGTTGGGCTAGCACTGGGGCCGATGACAGGGCAACTTTTAACTTTTGAAACGCTTGAATTGCATCACTTGACAATTTAAATGGTTTGTTCGATTTCCTTAATGAGTCCGTAAGAGGACCGCTAAGATTGGCAAAATTTTGTATAAATCCGCGATACCAATTCGCCATACCAACAAACCTCCGAACCTGACGTGGGGATTTTGGGGTGGGAAAATCAACAATGCTTTCAATTTTAGAATTGTCTACTTTTAGACAGCCCTGGCCAACAATGTAGCCCAAATATTTAATTTCACGCTGACAAAATTTGCTTTTGCCTACGTTAATAGTGAGCTTAGCAGCCCTTAAGCAAGACGCAACTTCCCTTAAAATTCTACAGTGGGAATCAAAAGTATCACTACAAACTAGCAGGTCATCTAGGTAGATGAAGACATTGTCTCTGAGTCGAGAAGGAATAACCCTATCCATTAATCTGCTCATGGTCTGTGGACCATTGCAGAGACCAAAGGGCATAAATTTATACTGGTAAAGTGGTTTACCTGGCACAACAAATGCCGTTTTCTCCTTTGAAGATTCAGATAGACGAATTTGAAGGAAGGCGTCCTTCAAATCGATTCCACTAATAAAATGAGTATCCTTTAACCTGCTTAAAAGACCGTTTATGTGAGGAAGGGGATAGGAATCTTTTTTGGTTACGGCATTCAGTTGTCTTGAATCTATACAAAGCCTAACTTTTCCTGGTTTACGAACCAACACCACAGGTGAACACCATGGAGAATTTGACTCCTCAATCACCCCCATGGACAGCAAACGTTCTATTTCTTGAAATGCTTCAGCCTGTCGTGGCGGCGATAACGGATAGTGCCTAGCTTTTATAGGAGGGGAATCACTGGTGTCGATGTGGTGCTCGAGAAGATCAGTACATCCTAATCCCATTTTCTCGAATGAAGGAAATTCTAAGATAACTTTTTCCAATTGGGTTTGCTGTGTGGTAGTTAGCTGATGGAAACTCAAATTTGCTTCCTGAGATTTTTGCAACTCAGAAATACTGGGAATGATTTCCGGTGCAAGTGCGAATTCTCTCCAAAAATCGACACCGAGATAAACATTCTGTTGTAAATTTGGTGCCAAGTAAAAGCAAATGTCTTTGTACATATTTTTAAAATAAACTGGTAGTGTACAAAAACCAACAATTTTCTGTTTCTGCCCATTTGCAGTGCACAATGAGGATTGAAATTTTCTCACCTTTATTTTGTGTTTTGAAATAAAGTCTTCAGAGTCCCTCCCTAATACGGAAATATTTGCTCCTGAGTCAAGTAACCCAAGAAATGTATCACCAAGTATAGTTATCTTCGCAAACGGGCGATCATCTTCCCCTGCCAATATGGTAGATTCAACACTTTTTCGTAATAATTTTCTAAATTTATACCTTTGCCGACATTTGATGATTTTATTTGAAACAGGGGTGGTGGCAATGGATATAATGTCCCCACAATTTTCGTATGAATCTGGAACAATTTGCCCCTTTGTAATATGTTTTGTAAAAGTAAGAGAAGCATAATTTTTATTTTCTATATTTAAATACGGTTGTTTAATAGTATTTGATTGTTCATTTAAGGAAATATCAGGTTGTGACGAAACTTGATTTTCCGAAGTAGCAAATTTTAATCCTTCTTTGAAACCGGATTGTGTTGGTCCGAACGAAATGCCCCGGTACTCATCTCGCTTTTCTTGAAGTTTTTCTGATGGTTATTTGGGCATTTAGTAGTAACAACTCCCCTAAAACCACATTTGTAGCAGAAAATATTTCTTGCTTGACTAGAGCAGTAAATATATGAGTGGCCGAATTCTAAGCAATTCCAGCACTGAATTTTTGAAAAATCTAGTTCACGTTTCGGAAATTGTAGTGCTTCTACTTGTGGATCCTCCTCAAACTCATCATTAGAACTTTCACTCAATTTTACTTCATTTACATGCCTAACCGAAGAATATAGCGGGTAACCCCTACTGTCTCTAAGAATTTCCTCACCTTTTCTCGCCATATCCCTTAATTCGTCTAAACTCTTTGGCTGTGAGTTAAATAACATAAATTTTAAATTTACATTAACATTCTTCTTTAATATATCTAATAACGACCTTTCAGGTATTGGCTCCCTCAACCTAGAGTTCATTGAAATTAAAGCAGAGTGAAAATCATCATAGCACTCTTTGTGGTGCTGTTTCCTTAAAGATATTTTAAGAATGATGTCGTGATCACTCTCTAGATTACCGAATTCTTTTGTCAATGCGTACTTAAGCAAGGAATAGTTAGCGTTTCTGTTTTGTTTCGTAAAGAGCCAAAACCAACTTTCAGCTTTGCCACTAAGGAATATGTGAAAGTTCGCCATCAAGTGATCGTACGAGCATTTTGTGCGTTCGCACAGAGTCTCAATTTTAAATAAGAAGTCAGAAATTGGAGTAGTTCCATCAAAGGAGACTTTCCATTCTTGTAGACGAATATTTGTATCAAAATTTGGGGATGAAAACAAGTTAGAGTGATGAACGGGTCTAACATTTCCCGGTGCATTAATCCCCGAGTTAACACTCGAGTCATTTCTTATACTGCTTTTGAGGGATTCAAATTCTCTACGAAAATCCTCCTGGGTTTTCTGTAAAGTTTGTTGAAATAAGTTTATCAACGAATCCATAGAAGTACTGTTGGGTTGATTTGTAACCGCGGAGGTATTTGTTATATTCATAGAATCCGATGGCAGTGCTTGTGCCATGTTTTGAAACTGACTGTTTAAGTTTTGTTGGGCTGGTGTATTGAAATTTGCTGACAGGGATAAATGTTGTGTATTTGGAGTATTAATGGTTGATTGATTCAAGTCTTGCTCACTCTGAGCTCTACGGTTATCAAATGAAAAATTTTGGACAGATACAGAAGGTCTAGGTGGGCTATGTAGCACCTTAGCTTGTTGGGACGTGTTTAGAGAATTATTTAAATTAATTGGTATATTATTCCTAGACGGAGTGTTACTTCGAGATTTACCTCTATAGGATGTATTCGTCGGAGTCGGTTTAGGTTTTGCACCTCTAGTGTTCATGTTTAGAATGCAATGATAATTATTGTTCTGAATAAATGGAAAACGCGTTTATTTTTTTATTAATGAGTTCAATTTTCTTATATCAATAGGGAATGCAATTTAAGAGTATAAATTAGAACAAACATTTACTTGCTACTAAAGTTTTTGCAAAGATGCAGCGATAAGCTACTTATTTAATTTTACAATGTTTTTAAATCGGACTATCTGCAAAAATAAAATTCTTTTCTTTTTGTTTCATCTTAATAAATTCTGTTCCTAACAGGTTTTCCGTTACATATTCTCATTTCATAAGAAACGTACTGATATAAATAGACAATCGGAAAAACTAAAAGAAATGTTCCTAGCTTTTTCAATTGCGGCGCAATCTCTTAAGTTCTTCTTAAATATATTGCGACTAATCAAAAAAAAGTTTTCTAAGAACTGTATAGCTTATTGAAACAACTTAAACACATCACGCTGTTATAAAAAAGGAAATACTTGGTTCCCTAAAATAAGTCTCTGAAATGAAAAAGCCATTAGGTGTCATAAATATATACTGTTAATAAAACTATACTCGAATTTATTTTTATCCATTTACTTTTGTCTTGTAAGGAAAATTAGCAAAATTTGCGTTTATTTCAGCCAATTTCTAAATCTCTACAATTAATTAATATTTATAAATATAGAAATTCATGTTGACCTATTTCGTTGGGCGCCATCTATGTTGCACGCACAATTCTAACGAACTTATCCATCGCAAAGTACCTATGGCATGTAAAAAAAAAAGGTAGAACGACCAGCTCAGACGGTCTAAGGCATTGTTCTGTACCCCGTGTGGATACGTGCAATCATAGTAATACATGCCGATAAATCTTAAAAGCCTGAAGAAGAGCAAAAGGTTCCCTTCTAAACAAAAGTATGAGAGTGGTGGTTTTCTCCCCTGAGTGCACTTTTCCCTTTCCCTAACATCACATTTTTTTGTGATACACCTATGGCAATTTAAGCACCCTACAGTTTGTAAATAAATTGCCCCTTTTGAAATAATGTAGCAAGTACTAGTTCATTTTAACAATCTTTAAATGCATTCCCTTTATTGAAAAAAAATTAGATTTTCATATTTCTTAAAACAATGCAAAAGACGATAAATTCATTCTTATTACTTCTAATATAAATTTATATATAAAAACAAATAATTCAGTTTTATGCAATATTTTAGGTGAGTTGGTTTTGGATATTTATATATACTTTAAGAAAGTAGCAAAAAAAAAAAATATATATAAAAATTTAAATTTATGTATATAATTTGGGTTTTTCTTTTTTTTTTGAATTGATAGAAGTTTAACATACAAAAACAAAATTTGTTTTTTTTTTTTTAGCGAAGTACCAACTTCCACATCTTTATATTTAGTAGGTTTTTAAAATGTTTTAAAAAAAACAAAACAAAACAAAGTAAAGGGGAAAAAAAATTGGTTTTAACGATTTACTCACTTTATAATTGTAGATAAGAAAACTGGTGTTTCTCTCTTCTTTTGTAGTTAATTAGTACATGATGTTCGATGCAATGGCCATTGAGCGAGTCATGATCTTATAATATTTTCTTTATCTTGATTTTTCTGTAAATGAGTTTTATATTGATTATAAAAACAGAATATCATACCAATATCAAATGTAATTTAATTTGCTACATACGTTTACCCAATTTTAATTTGCTTTACTTTTTACTTAACCTATGTGACACGATAGTTGCGCCACCCTGCTAGAAAGCAATTACAAAAAAAATTTTATAATTTAAATTGCATAGCATTGTTTTTGTTTTCTTTTGTAAACGTCTTCACACCTCCTTCATGCGATCATTCATTCATAAACTCCAAAAAGATATTTTTTTTTTTGTTCTTTTCTCTCTCCTCCTTTTTCTTTTTCTCGTTTTTGGAGACTTTTGTCGGTTTCATAAATATACTCCAAGCATTATTAATTCATAAAAAAAATGGATCATAAGAATGAATGAATTTTTTTTTCTTTTAATATAAAATTAATGAATGGAAGTACTTGTGGTTTTTTTTCTTCTTTGTTTATTGCGTAATTTTATTGAAGTTAGGTGTGGATGCCCAGTAGAAATTTTAAAGTGCAATTTTTTTTTTTTTTCATGGAATTCTCATGGAACTAGACATTTTCCTAAAATAACATTTAAATATAAATTCTTCACAAGAATAATCGCATCTTTTTTTTGTTATTATAATAATTACCATAGATAATCACCTTATTATAACCAAGGAGGTGCCTTATGTCAGTGAAATTATTCACGCACTGCAAATGATATCTTCGCAAGTCTTTTATATATATATATTCGATTTAATAATTATGCAAATTTTAGAAAAGAATCAAAAGATTTTTATGATATTTAAGAATTTTTTTTTTCACGTGATACACTTATAGAACAGTGCACAGAAAAATCAATTATTGAAATGTTTCTGTTAGTGCCTCTCTGACTGTCGATTGAATAAAGTAAATTAAACAGGAAATTCGAGAGATTTATCTAATTGAGCTCGCCTAAGACAAAAGTTTATTCAGCAGCTGTAACAGATGCTACCAAGTTTGTGAACGTCGCACACTGGTTCATATTTTGAGAAGGCGGCCAAAATTATTTTTTTTTTTGTTCTCCGATTTTAAAATTTTTTTATTCATGTGAAAGTAAATACTAGTGAACCTCGGGAGCCAAAAAATTAAAACCCTATTTCAACTATTTCATTGAGAACAGGGTGGTCCGAAATGGACTTTCTCAATATTTGGTTATAGTTTTGAATTTCTGAGTCAATTTTTGAAGTTGAAATGCTCATAACTTTTTTGTTTTTTAAGATTTTTTGACAGAATAAGTTTTGTGTATTAGTTTATTTTATTAGCTATACGTGGTTTAAAGCATTAAACTCTGCGACCTCTAGAACTTTTTAATTTTTTTTTTTTTTTTTATGTCAAAATTTCCCGGAAATTTCCTACTTTATAGAGCATAAGTCCTGAGCGTCAAAATGCGTCAAAAAAAAACCTATACTCTCTTGTAGTCCAGAATCTAACCTACATTTCTATACCCCATTGTACGCACGTCTGGATACGACCTTGCGAACTACAGCAATTTCTGTGACCCAAGGTAAGATATTCGGTTCAAAAAATAAGTCCTGCAAGGAAAAATTACTGAAATTAAAGAAGGTGAATCTTAAAGAATTTTCGACAAATAAAGCAGTTCAGGCCACATAAATTATCTAGCACGTCAGGTTATCAATTAATTTGGAGATGGTAAAGGTATTGCCATTGTTATGAACTTATTGTGGGTGAACGGATGCTGCAAAACGAATAGGCGACATAAATAGACTAACACGTTAGATTTCTGAGTAAGTTAAAAGGTTACACATAAGTAAATAGCCGCAACATAAACTACATAGTTTAATTACCTGAAAATTGCAAATTAATTTAAAAAAATGGAAGAACAGGTAAATGGTAAAAAAACTAGCACGCAGTTATATTTTACGTGAAAATTACCTACATGTTACCAGTTAATTTATTGCCGGTATGTTATCCTTTTAAAAAGTGTGAAAACAGGGGTTTTTTATGTTTCAAAGAAATGCTAATAAAAGATTAAATTTGTATTTAAAAAAGGGTTTTTATGTTTTAAAGAAGCAGTAACAAAAGATCATTTAAAAAAACTTCTATCAAGAGTATAAAAGTGCATGCATTCATAATTTTACCTTCATTATTGTTTAAACAATGGCTAAGTTCAGTTATAAAGTTCTCGCAGATATATATTTTCAACAGAAAGATGAAAAAGATTTTGTGTTACACATAATGAATAATCCATTCTTTAAATTATGCAACGAACAAGAAATCAAAATTCATAAGATAAAAATTAAAAATTTTTCATTAACATTAAGAAAACGGTAACTTAAATGTTCTAGAAACAAGAAAACGTTTTACTTACGCAACGAAAAATGGCTAACAAATTATCTGATTTTTAAGAAGCTGTCAATAACCGCTAAGGAAACTGGAAAAGTGGGTCGGCCCGCAAAACAAATTGACAATTGCAGTAAAAGATCACGAAGACGCAAGCTTGCAAATATCAAAGAAGAAATTTCTCATAGTATGATAAAGGATTCATTTCTGCATCAAATTCAAAGAGGATTTTAAAAAGTATGCCTACACCAACTGAAGAAATGAAATTTACTCCAGAAGAAGCATTTGCACTATTTTTGGATTTAAAACTGACAAAAAATCAGTATACAGAACTGCGAAAGCGAACCAATGAAAAAAATTGTGGAATCTTTCTAGGATATCGAGATTTAGTTTTTGTCAAAAAAGAGTGCTTATCTTCACAAACGGCTATTAGTGTAACTTTAAGTTCAGCAGAAGTAAAATTGCAGGCTCTTCTCGAACACACTGCAGAACGATTATTAAATACACTTGATGCTGACTGTTTAAAAAAACTTAAAAATTGCAGCATCACTTTATTTTCTAAATGGGGATGTGATGGAAGCTCTGGTCAGAAACAATACAAGCAATGTAATTCAGAAAACTCATCTGATGCTAACAAGAAGCTAAACAACTTCTGGAAAATGAAACCCAAAGCTATTTAGAAGAAATGTTTACTAATATTGTTTAATTTAAAATAGTTTATAGATTATAATTTGTTTTTGATTTAAGTATACATTTGTATTAATATATAAAAATAAAATACACATACATCTCAAACCAAAAATAAAAGTTGAATTACCTAAAATGTTATCGATAGCCAATAATGCTATTTGGGAATTTTTTAAAATATTCCTTTTCAGTTTTATCCTTATAACAACTCGTCTTTCCTAAAAACGCCAACCTTTGGCCCCTGTGAATATTGGGACTAAAAAATTTACAGGGGCCAAATATTGGCATTTTCTGACAGGATCTAAGTTATACAATAAAAAATAAGTATCAGTTGTAAAATACAAGAGAAATAATCATAAATTATAAAAAAATCATATTTGAAATATTCAACTTTTACACCGAAATTCAACAAAAAAATGAAAATGCATTTTGAACTCCCCATAACTTTTGCGATGTTAGGCTTTAATTTGCGCTATAAAACGTAAAATTCGACTGATAGAAGCAAAAGTTATGGGGAGTTCAAAATGCATTTTCATTTTTTTGTTGAGTTTCGGTGTAAAAGTTGAATATTTCATATATGATTTTTTTATAATTTATCATTATTTCTCTTGTATTTTACAACTGATACTTATTTTTTATTGTCGAACTTAGATCCTGTCAGAAAATGCCAATATTTGGCCCCTGGACTCCTATTGGAGTTCAAAATGCATTTTCATTTTTTTGTTGAGTTTCGGTGTAAAAGTTGAATATTTCATATATGATTTTTTTATAATTTATCATTATTTCTCTTGTATTTTACAACTGATACTTATTTTTTATTGTCGAACTTAGATCCTGTCAGAAAATGCCAATATTTGGCCCCTGGACTCCTATTGGAGTTCAAAATGCATTTTCATTTTTTTGTTGAGTTTCGGTGTAAAAGTTGAATATTTCATATATGATTTTTTTATAATTTATCATTATTTCTCTTGTATTTTACAACTGATACTTATTTTTTATTGTCGAACTTAGATCCTGTCAGAAAATGCCAATATTTGGCCCCTGTAAATTTTTTAGTCCCAATATTCACAGGGGCCAAAGGTTGGCTTTTTTTTGGAAAGACGAGTTGTTATAAGGATAAAACTGAAAAGGAATATTTTGAAAAATGCCCAAATAGCATTCTTGGCTATCGATAACATTTTAGGTAATTCAACTTTTACTTTTGGTTTGAGATGTATGTGTATTTTATTTTATTTTATTGGTTCGCTTTCGCTGTTCTGTATACTGATTTTTTGTCCGTTTTAAATCCAAAAATAGTGCAAATGCTTCTTCTGGAGTAAATTTCATTTCTTCAGTTGGTGTAGGCATACTTTTTAAAATCCTCTTTGTGCGTTTAGGGCTCGCTTCCACTCTTTTTTCAATTATTGCAATTTTTGTTTTCTTATTTTGCGTTGGTTGAATTTGATGCAGAAATGAATCCTTTATCATACTATGAGAAATTTCTTTATTGATATTTGCTAGCTTGCGTCTTCGTGATCTTTCACTGCAATTGTCAATTTGTTTTGCGGGCCGACCCACTTTTCCAGTTTCCTTAGCAGTTATTGACAGCTTCTTAAAAATCAGATCATTTGTTTGCCATTTTTCGTTGCGTAAGTAAAACGTTTTCTTGTTTCTAGAACATTTAAGGTACCGTTTTCTTAATGTTAATAAAAAATTTTTAATTTTTATCTTATGAATCTTATGAAAGAATGGATTATTCATTATGTGTAACACAAAATCTTTTTCATCTTTCTGTTGAAAATATATATCTGCGAGAACTTTATAACTGAACTTAGCCATTGTTTAAACAATAATGAAGGTAAAATTATGAATGCATGCACTTTTATACTCTTGATAGAAGTTTTTTTAAATGATCTTTTGTTACTGCTTCTTTAAAACATAAAAACCCTTTTTTAAATACAAATTTAATCTTTTATTAGCATTTCTTTGAAACATAAAAAACCCCTGTTTTCACAATTTTTAAAAGGATACCATACCGGCAATAAATTAACAGGTAACATATAGGTAATTTTCACGTAAAATATAACTGCGTGCTAGTTTTTTTACCATTTACCTGTTCTTCCATTTTTTTAAATTAATTTGCAATTTTCAGGTAATTAAACTATGTAGTTTATGTTGCGGCTATTTACTTATGTTTAACCTTTTAACTTACTCAGAAATCTAACGTGTTAGTCTATTTATGTCGCCTATTCGTTTTGCAGCATCCGTTCACCCACAATAAGTTCATAACAATGGCAATACCTTTACCATCTCCAAATTAATTGATAACCTGACGTGCTAGATAATTTATGTGGCCTGAACTGCTTTATTTGTCGAAAATTCTTTAAGATTCACCTTCTTTAATTTCAGTAATGTTTCCTTGCAGGACTTATTTTTTGAACCGAATATCTTACCTTGGGTCACAGAAATTGCTGTAGTTCGCAAGGTCGTATCCAGACGTGCGTACAATGGGGTATAGAAATGTAGGTTAGATTCTGGACTACAAGAGAGTATAGGTTTTTTTTTGACGCATTTTGACGCTCAGGACTTATGCTCTATAAAGTAGGAAATTTCCGGGAAATTTTGACATAAAAAAAAAAAAAAAAATTAAAAAGTTCTAGAGGTCGCAGAGTTTAATGCTTTAAACCACGTATAGCTAATAAAATAAACTAATACACAAAACTTATTCTGTCAAAAAATCTTAAAAAACAAAAAAGTTATGAGCATTTCAACTTCAAAAATTGACTCAGAAATTCAAAACTATAACCAAATATTGAGAAAGTCCATTTCGGACCACCCTGTTCTCAATGAAATAGTTGAAATAGGGTTTTAATTTTTTGGCTCCCGAGGTTCACTAGTATTTACTTTCACATGAATAAAAAAATTTTAAAATCGGAGAACAAAAAAAAAAATAATTTTGGCCGCCTTCTCAAAATATGAACCAGTGTGCGTCGTGTGACATATGTTTAGTAAAGATTTTATTATAAGGTGACCAAATTTGTTAAATGTCCCGTCCATTATAGCGATTTTCTCAATCAGACATTTCTTTTTCCATTAGATAAAATAATTCCGGCCTTCATAAATAAAAATAATCTTAAGAAAATGGAGAAAGAAATATTTCAATTATATTTATGAAAAATGTGAAATAAAACCAGGGGAAGAAAAAAAAATCGCAACATGTTTTACACATCAGAATGAACGCATAATTTCCTCTCTGCTGTGGAGAGTTTCACAATTTTGAATATTTTTTACTTCTTTGTTACAATTAGCGATTTTTAATCAAAATTTAATTTGTTAATAACAAAAACAATTAAGAGACAGTGGACGATATAAATTGAACGTTAAAAAGACGCTTCCTTATTTATTTTTGCATAAATATTACCTCAGACGGCTTGACAAAAACGGGCCAAAAAATGTTCGCACAAACACTTTGCCTTGTTGATTACATTGTTTGACTGTTTGCGCAAACATGTAGATTATATGTCAAACTATAAATGCTGTCTAGTGTTAACCGTTTGTGCAATTATTTGCGCTTAATTTGATTTTCCTGAACCAATGGCAAATTATTTTTGCTAAATGAGAAAAACCTTTAGATTATTTTTCGTTAGAAAATGCTTGCTTGGCAATAAACCATGTAGTGCTACTGTGCTGCTAAAAATATCCATGTATGTACTGTGAAATCTCTCATGGCTGGACGCCGCAGGGACCATTCAAATGTGTCCGTACAAGAAAAATGGCCTCTCAAAAGAACTTAATGCTTTCCTTCAGAACGCCGCCGAGAAAAGGGAACAGTATCCGCTGAAAGGGGCTACGTTTTCGGAAGGTGACCGTTATGGGAGTTAACTTTGTATTTATTGATGCATTTAAAAGCATTTGTTGCAATCTTAAGCGTTTGCTGTATTCATTTTGATTCAAGTGGTTTCTCATTCTTAAAGAAATTTTAATTACTATAACAACAATTAAATCCACGCACCTTGTGGAAAAATCAACATCAAATGTTTTAATTAAAATTTTCAAGCGTTCCGGCTTATTTGAATGTGTTTAAAGTTTAAATTAATTTAATCACAGTAAAAATTATTAGTATTTTTTTTTATCAATTAAAAAAAAATATTTAAAAAGTATTTCAATTTAATTAATGTGATAATTGAATCAATTATTTTTTTTGTTGAAAGAAAATTAAAAATATAATTTTGATTAAATAACCATTTTAGTTGTTTTGAAATAAATTTTGAATTAAAATAATAATTAAATAGCAAAAAATTATTTCGTTTAAAATAAAATAATTTAAACTTGTGAAATTGTTATCAAAGTTTTTCTTGGGATTCAAAAATATAATTAACAAGGTTTCGTTTAAATGTGCTAAATTCCCATTTCATACTATTGATAAACTGAAATTTATTGTTGAAGGGATAAGCTATTCCTATGCGCATTTCACTGGTTTTGTTGGAAATTGTCAAAATCAATCAACACATTGTTTGAAACGGCCAAGTTTGTTTTTGTCATTTTTTTCATTAAAATAAAAATAGCATTTAATGAAAAAAAAAAAATATTCAAAATATAAATTATAATTTTTTATTTCAAAATGCATTATACAGATGGAATTCTACCAGGTATTTACCCATAACGGTTTAATAAAAAATTAAAACTTTGAGCTAATACCCTCTTTATTTTGGCTGGAGCGCACAACTAAAAAAATCAACGAAAAAAGGAACACCAAAACCAACAAGTACAGACGTTGTAAGTTCAAATCTTAGCTCAGATATATTGATTTTTCTTCATTTAAATTTTTCTGGTAACAAGAAAGTGGACATTCCTTGTAAAACTAATTAATAACTGCACTTGGTGAATACACTACTTACCTTTCAAGAAATTTCTCACTGCAATATACTTACGTCACTTGGTAAACCAAAGAAGTTTTCTTATAAGAGAAATTTCTTTGCTGGGTTCTTTTCGTAATTAAGAAGTTCGCACAAGTAAAGAAATTTTGCCAATTCGTAAGAAATAACTTGATTTTTTTAATACTAATGGCACGAGTCCTTAATGCCCTAAAAAGGAATGTGCACGATTTACGTATTTGTTCTACAGTTCACTTAAAAAAAAACACTTTTGTTTTTTTTTTTTATTATTATTAATTCTTTATTTATTCATACAACCGTAACCAGCGTCGCAACAAGACTAATTCTACATTTGTTCTTATGTTTTACATGATACCTTTTAATCGTTGCGTTAACATGATTTTAGTAAAGTGTAAAAATTGTCAATTCTGCATTTTTGTTTCATTTAGCAATTCTTATTATTTATGGGAACGGAAATGGAAATTTACTTAGTTAAAATTTGTTAAGTGCAAAATTGTCAATTTTGCATTTTTATTTCATTTAGCAATTCTTATTAAATTTATTGAAAATTATTTATGGGAACGGAAATGGAAATTTACTTATTTAAAGTTTGTTAACGCATCGATTTTACATTTTGTTATGTTTTACTTGCTTATTGATTCTAAGAAATTATCTATTTTATCAGGAGAAGTATTCCTATATGTAACTCACGTCAATCCTGAGATACGTAAAGAAAATATTTAATTTATTTGATTCATAATAAATATTTTATTTAATAGATAACTAAAGTATGTTTACAACAAGTTTGTATTTATCCTACTTTATAGTTTAACTCCCAATTTCACCAAGTTCAGTTAATACTAACTATTACTTTCAGTTAACAATATGTTTTAACAGCTATAACTGATAGTTAATATAACTGAACTTTGTGATTGGGGGTAAATAAATAAAATCAACAATAAGATAAATTTCAATAAATAACACATTAACAAATTAATTAAATCTATTTAGTTAGTTAAGTAATTAATAGAAATAATTATAACAAATACATGCACATACATCAAATTATTATTTTTTTAATTACGAGTTAAAAGTGGAATAATAGAAAGTAAATGAGTTGTAAACGAGCACAGTAGTGGCATAATAAATATGAAAGGCTCGTTATTAAAATGAACCGTTTATTTATAAAAAATTAGAGTTAGCAATTTTACATATTGTCAATTTAAATGCATACGGTCGTTACTACACAAAAATTCAAAATACTGTTTTGGATTGATTATGGTTCGCTTTATTAAAGTAAATGTTCAGGCAGATTTTTAGAGCTCTGCGATGAAAAAATGCCGACGTTTTTTCACGTGCCAAGAATACTTTATTATTATTGACTTTGCAAAGTTTTTTGCTTCTTCTGTAAAAAATAGTGTAGTGGAGAATGTAAGAAGAGATAAACTCACTGTTGATGTTTTTGTTTAAACTTTGATATTGTTACAAGTAGAACTGTTGCTTATGATTCTTATACGCTTAACAGTTTTATTTGGTTTAATATCTTTAGTTTTTCTAAAATCTTTATGGATGAAGTTTCCTGTTGATCTGGCCTAAGCAACCAGTGAAATGCGCATAGGAATAGCTTAGCCCATCAACAATAAATTTCAAGTGTTTTTATCAAGAATAAAAACTGGGAATTAAGCACGAATAACAAAATCTTTTAAATTAAAATAAATAACTTTGTAGTTACGTCCTTTTGCATTTGAGATGATGATATGTAGAAAAAAATCAGATTCATTTAGTATACATATAAGTGAAATAAGGTAACATTTTGTTCACATTAAATAGAAAACTAATAGGAGAGAATTCTTGAAACAATTCTTATACAATTTTTATTTTTATTTTTTATTTCAATTGATTTCAATTTTAAATTTATGATTTTAATTAACAAATTTGCACCAGTCAACAAATTAATAGTATCAATTAAATATTTTTTTAATATTAACAATATTTTCTGCAGCCATGTTGTTGATAGGTGTAAGTAAGCGTTTAATTCATTTGATTACATTTAATTGAATGAATTAAATTAATTGAATGAATTAATTTAATTGAATGAATTAATTTAATTGAATGAATTTAATTTATGGTTTAATTGAAAAATAAAATTGGAGAGAAATTTTTCAGTGTATTGTAAACGTTATAAACAATTTCCAACAAATTATTGCAGAAGTTAATGCGACTAAAGCCTCGTACACAATTCTAGCACCAATTTCAGTTGGTGTTCGAGCAACAATTTTTTTCACAACCACACACATTTGTAATTAAGAATCGTTTCCAATTTTGCCTACAACAATTTAACGTATTTATTATTATTTTTCAAAACATTTTGTTAATATTTTTATTCAAAACTAAATAAAATTATTATAAACGTCATATACAATTTAATAGAAATTATTGCTGAAGTAGAAGTAGACTCAACTCTTAAAAAAAATGTTGTATTTACTTTTTTGTTCAAAAGAAAAAACGTAAATGTTGCTACCATTGTCGAAGAAGACAGTAAGCAAAAAAAAAAAAAAAAAAAAAAAAAAAAAAAAAAAATCGAAAATGATGTGTTTGATACATTTATCCATTTGGCACTATCCGCCTACGATATGGCGTAAAAGCAACAAATAAATAAATCCATTAAGATCATTGACAAGATCAAGAATAACTCGAAAATGAAATGTTAGTCACTAAAGTAGCAACTTCGAAATGTTTTAAAGCAGCGCAGGAAATTGAGTAAGAAGTGCGGACGAATTAACGCCATGGTGCAAATTCAATGATGTGAACTTAAAGGTACCAGTAGATTTCCCTAAGCTATGAGTTTCTGAAATCGGAGACAGACGACTAAGGGGGCTTTTATCAACTGATTCATTTGAAGCGAGCATTCGCCGAAAAGCTCACCTGACAACTATTGCTTTTAATCGATTAGAACTTTCTCACTATAAAACGCTTCACTTCGGAACGGGGTATCCGAAATTGGCTTAAATGGTTCTCGGCTTCTGAAAATTATAAATTATTTTGGCGCGGAATTTATAATATCAGAAAAATAAAAAAGCTAACGTTGACCAAAAAACATTGTATGCATAACTGTTTGACGAGAATATGCCAAAACTTCAAAAAAATCTGCTAAA
Organism: Pollenia griseotomentosa; assembly: GCA_963931875.1. NCBI lineage: Eukaryota > Metazoa > Arthropoda > Insecta > Diptera > Polleniidae > Pollenia > Pollenia griseotomentosa. The sequence goes on from OZ007563.1 coordinate 86,420,302, forward strand.
TCTGAAAATGGAGAAAATGTGCTAAGATTAAAAATATGTTAAATTTGTAAAAAAAATATGCTAAAAATCTGCTGAATTTTTATAAAAAATATTATGCTAAAAATCTGCTAAAGAAAAAGGAATGTTAATATAAATTTCATTTACAATTAAATTTTTTAAAAAAAGTATTATATTAATAATGCGAAAACGAAGAAGTAGTAATTTGAATATGAAATGTTTTGAAAATGCATAGTAAGTTTGTTTGAATCAAAATTTGCTAAAAAATTCGGCTTTTCTAAAAAGTAAAAATATGCTAAATAAAAATCTGCTTTTGGACCAGGAAATATGCTAAAAAGCAGTTAGCATATTTTTTCAAAAAAATATGCAATTTCCCAACCCAATCTGCTAAATCTAGCAGAAAATATGCAAAAATGGAAACAGTGTCGAAAAAGGTATAAAATTTGTTGAAAACGCCGCATGTTAAAGTAACACACCCAAAAGCTCGAAAACCCTGGTTCATTTAAATTTTTTTTGTTGTTTTTTAAAATACCTTCCTTTTATCCCTAGACTAAACTGTATGCTTAAATAAAAAAAATAAAAAATAATTTCTATATAAAATTTTCTCTTAAATTATTATGCATCTCAGTCAACTGGGGTGTTGACATCAATAAACAATATAAATTATGTTGGATATAAATGTGCTTAAACACTTTCTCATAGAAACACTGCAGCATGTGGTGAATGGAGCTTAAACATAATGCTGACATTGACGACTAAGACGATAAACTTTCTTATGATAGTGCAGTTGTTGTTGTTGGCTCTGTTGCTGGTGATGAAGTGCAAATAATTTACGCGCTGACGATAGGGGTATTACATTGCTTTTGGTTGTACTCCCCGTAGATGTTACGGCTTCGGCTACAGATGGTGAAGTAATGACTTGTTACATGGGATTGGTAGCTGTTTTAATGTTCCTTACATTAATGTCTGCATTGCTAATCATGGAATTACTTTTGCTAACAAATTGCAAATTATTCTTGATGCACTATCAATTTGTGGTATTTGCTGATTATTTGTGGTGCTTTGTTAGTCATTTAAGGCTGAAGTTGATGTGACAGTTTTACAACACGTATCATTTTCGTTTTTGATTTGTGCACAGCTTATAGCGACTGTAGTTGTCTCTTCGTACTCTTCTTCATACTCTGCCTCTTCTTCCTCCTTCTTATCCACGGCATCATTTTCAAGTTGCCGATTAGACTCTTTTTCGTCTTTTTCATCAGCATTATCCTCAAATTCAACCTGCGTGGATTCAAATTCATCCTTAGTTTTTTTTAAATTTTTTTCATCGTTGGAAGTAGATTCATTGCTTTTAGATGCATTGGCCGAATATTCTTTTTAGATAGTTTCATTTTTTTGCATATTCAATTCAAAAGCAGTTGCCATAAAAATTCTGGTAGTGGTGGCGTCATTTGATTTAAATATTTTTTCTGTTGTTATCGCTGTTATTCAGTTTCATTGTCGTCTTCATCGTCGACCTCTTCGCCCGCATCATCATCATTATTTCTATTATAGTTTTTGCCTACGCCATCATTGTTGTTAATTAATGCTACTGCCACAGTTGGGATTTCATCGGAAATTGTTGGTTTATTTGCCTTAGCCACCGTAGTTGTTGTTGTGGTCATAATTGTGGCAGTTGTAAGACTATGATTTATGCTATCGATATTACTTTTCCACTTGTAGTTTCTGCATTTTGCGGCATTGTTGGTTTTAAATTAGCTGACATTAACGGTTCGGTGCTGGTGTCCATTGACTGTTGGATCATGTTCAAAGTTCACTATCATTTTTGCTTAATTTAGTTGTTTTTAATGCATCACCCCCTTTGGTTATTATTTCGAGTTGTTCGATGTCTTTTAAATCAAGATCTTCAGAAAGGTGTTCGCTGACAGGTTCCTCTTTTAATAACATGACAGGTTCTTTATTGGCATTATCACTCTCTTGAGCAATTATTTTCTGCAGTAAATAACATGTCACTGCTCTCTTTAAAGGCCACTTGAATTTGTTTTGTGTTCTTCTCCACTTGCATTTCTTTCCCCTCGGCATTTGCAAACAATTCTTCCAAATGTAAGACGTCTTTGATAGCAATATTTGACAAATTTTCTCTGTTCTGGCTTTCTTCTACAATATCGTTAGATTCATCCAATTCTGTTTCACTAATTGCACTTTCTTTTAAATTGTTTATATATTGCGTTTAAGATTGCGTCTCTTTTTAGAGAATTCATAAGATTTTTTTATGCTCTTTGTTTTCTTCTTCATTTTCAAAATCTTTTTCAGTTTGTTTTATCTTTTCGAAATCATATGTTTCTTAACTGTTTCCATGTTCTCTATATTAACCTCTGCAGCCTCCATAGCAATTTATTTATTTTGGGGTCTGCTGATACGCTGAGATCTGAAGATTCTTCTATGCTCTGCATAATATATATTGAGTTTTCATTAACTTATCAATCTCTTCGGTAGCATTGCCTTTGCTTACTCTATTCATTATATCTGTAAGGCCGGCCACTCACGTACAGTTTTAACTATCAGTTTTAACAGTTCAGTTAAAACTGACAGATTTAACTGTTAACTGAGATGCACACACCCGTACAGTTCAATACTTCAGTTTTTAACATGGATTCGAACGAGCAGGACGGTTTGGCCATATACGCACTCTCGCTGGACACAAATTGAGCTGAGAACGGTACAGTTGAACCCACACACAAGTTGAAACTCTCAGTTAAAAATAAAAAAATTTTATATTTCTCAGTTAAGCTGAAACGTGGAGTTGAACTGCCATGCCAGTTAATTCCGACATAAGTTCAGTTTTAACTGAACAGTTGAAACTGACAGTTAAAACTTTACGTGAGTGGCCGGCTTAACAATTTCTTCAATTTTTGTATTATCTCATACTGGACTCACGCCCTCTACTTTATTCTCTTTAACCAATTCAGCGTTCTCTTTTACAGCTTCTTCTCGCTCTTGTTCCTTAACTATATTCATTATTGTCTCGGCTATATTATTATAATTTAGATCCTCTTCCGTTTAATTTAAATCCTCTTCCTGCATATTTATAACAACATTGTCCTCATTGGCGCATATTCATATATCATCACTTAAGTGTTAACTTTTTTAAATGCCATTTTAATGATTTTCACAGTTGGTTACTTTAAGTTACAAAAAGTCTGCACTTAATTGTGGGTAAAGCTTTAACTAAATGCCAAATAACTGATTTATTCCAAAAACCGCTCGTTAATTTCTTTGTATAATATATTTGAAAAGTAAAACATTTTTGGCGACCTATTTGTGTCTCTCTAAAATACAGAAAACAATAAATACTTTTATAATTTCCTTAAAATAACTTTACCTTATTTATTTTCTACTTGCGTCCATTTTAACTGCGTCCAAAAACATTCATACAAAAAAGAAAAAATAAACTAGAGATGTGTTTTTGGTCAATAAAATTGTATTGAATTACTTTATTTTTGCAAGCCTGTATATTAATTGATTTATATTCAAACTATATGACCAAAAATAATACTTTTTTAAAATTTTACAATAAATATTTTTTTAATAGTTTCATAAGCTTTTTAATAAATTACAGTATACGTATATATCGTTCAAAATATTATCGGCATTTTGCTTTCTCTACATGTAAAGAAGCATGGTTGCATTTCTTCTATCAGCTGAAATCGGTAGCAACGCCAGTTATGAATTTTGAATTAGATCTATAACTTCCGACTTTACTTATGATTTCTGAATAGGCGCCATTCTTTTCCTTCGATAGCACTACATTCTTTTCTTTCATCTCACTCTCCTCATAGTACTCCTCTGGTTCATTTGAACCTTTATCCTTAAGTTTACCCTCATTAGCGGGTGTAGCCGGTTGCTTCTACCCAACTAGTTCCCTGAAGACCGACTTTTATACATTGAAAGTACATTTCAAAGAGTTCTGTTGATGCCAGACGTACCAGGAAATCCATACACATGTTCAAATTATCCCCCTGTACACCAATCTTGGGCAGATGTGAACACATTGACATGGGTATACCCATCATAATGGGTACTCAGAGAGGTGAAGGATTACGAGCAGCAATGCCACATTTTGCTGTGGATTTCATCTTTCGGGAGGCCATAGGACACATTAGCACACACTGAAAATAGAAAAAAAAGTTTTTGTTGTCATTATAACCGCGGGAATTTTAAATTATTTAAACATTATAAAAATAAATTTTCGAAAATTTGTATGGGCTTAAAAAACCTGGGATATGAAAAACCTGGGAGTCTATCTTAAATCGAATTTAGCATATTATCCTCTTTTTCTACTCGTTAATATCTAAGTTGGGCAAAAATAATAATAGAGTCACCAGTTCTGAACCAAATTCAAATTGTATAAAAAATATTTGATTAAGTTTGAAAACCTAAAATGCAAAACTTATGTTCGAAATTCGACTAATGTCGATTTTTTTAAACTTAAATAAAATTGTTGAGTTAAAGAAAAATTTAATTGTAATGAAATAGTTATGGTTAAAAAATTATAATCTATTTTCGAAAATTCGTGCAGGTCTTTTTTATCGTTTGGGTTTTTTTGAACGTCATCGGATTTTTTGGAAACTAGAATTTTTCAAAATTTCTTGTTTAAATTATATTCGAAAATTAAAGCTTTATTATTAAAAATTGTTAAAGAAAATATGATATTCGATTTTTCCTATAATTACAAATTTTAAAATGTGAAACTTTGCAGGAAATAAAATATTTATTGTATTTGAACGACAATTTAAAATATGTAATTTTTTATCATGTTCGAAAATTCGAACTTAAGTTCGAAAATATGTAAAACCCTTTAGAATAATTATTGTGGCTTAAAAATTAAAAAAATACTTTTATATTTTAAAAATATTGCTTAATTTAAATATTCGAAATATGAAATATAATTTTAAAACGAAACTTTAAAATTCGAAGTTAGAAGTAAGAAGTATTTTATTGAAACACAAAACATATATACATTTATAAAATTTGCACTAGTTTTTAACTTTAATTCGAGTATTAAATAATTTTAATATAACCTTCACTACAGGTACATAATTCTGTGTTTACAATATAGATTCGTTCCTCGAAAACTCGCGTTAAAAATTTTTTGGAAAAACAGCTGGAGTATCCATATCAAATAAGGGGATTGGTTACACGTACGTATTAAATTTCAGGTCAAAAAAGATAAATATGTAATTCAAATTCATGTTGCTTATACAAATATTCTATTTTAACATAAAGCAATAGAAAAAACCCGCATGTCTTATACAGTCCAGAATAGAAAAGTTTCTTCCAAGAGCCTGTGACTTTTTAATTCTTATCATCTATTAAATTACATATTATGTTCGTTCCCGTATTCTTTTCCAGAAAAGGCCTATTTCATCCGCATTCCACACCTCATGCGGAGTGAAGCTCCAATTATTTTAGACAGTTTTCCGGGAAATTCTTTCGGTGATCGCTCATCAGAAGATGCTATTTTACCCTTAATTTTAATATTATGAACCGCGTGTCTTTGCAGAAAACCTGTTATCCAACATCTACCAAAAATGGCTAATCGGCCAGTAATCGGTGTTCAAAATTTATTTGGCCGATTTTTGCAGAAGGCCAAACTTTTTGTACCCTTATATGGGAATATAGAAAATAGAAAACTTAGAATATAGAAAACAAAACTTTTCCTAGCATTTTTTTTTGCGATTCGATAGCATTTTGTAGCTCTATGTTAAGTGCAAAAGGTGGATTTCATCGAGGTTAAGTTTTCATAATGATCGTTATAAACACGTGGTTACGAACGTACGTAAAATGGAAGTCAACTTTGGGTGACAGAAGTGAAATGTAAAAATCTGGAATATAGAACTTAATATTCAAAAGTGAATAATTTATTTTGAAATTATCAACTTAATTGATCAACTAAAACATTTTATCAAAAATTCAGTTGTGGTAAATTATATTGTTTCTAAAAAAACGTAAACAAGCCAGTAATATCGGACGAAAACAAATTAAAGCTTCTATATGGGAAATGCAAGACTTAATTCCTCACATTGCAGTGGAAGAAAATAATAAAAAAAATTTTTTAAAATAAATGCGTTCGAAAATTTTTCCTTGTTGTGAATTAGGATAAGTAAAGTTCGGCATCGGCTTCGGTTCGGCCGAATTTATCCAATTGGGCCGAACTTAAGATCAGAATCGGCCTAAAAAAGTGGCTTCGGTCAGACACTAAAAACTTTATATCTTCCTGGACTGATATTTGCGGTACCCCAGAATGAAATCTTTTTTTGGAATCGCGTTAAATTAAATTCGAGTAAAAAAAGTGGAGGAAAACAGAATTATGTGTATATTGATCTTACATCCTATAAAGTTTATCTATTCTGGGTCTTTATATGTAGCAAAGTTGATTTCACGATGTCCGCCTGACCGTCTGTCTGTGTGTGTTGAAATATATATTTCTCAGTTATGACCCAATAAAAAAAATAGAGCTTCCAACGAAGCAAGTTTGTAAGAGAGAAACAAAAGAGTTTCGCTTACCATTGCGCTTACGGAAGACATGAATTTTATAACATTTTTGACACATAAAGCGCATTATTCAGCGCATATAAAAATTGTTAGATGTAACGATCAGCTTTACACACTGAATGTTTTGATACCGTTATTTTTAAATATTCTCCCTTACAGACCTGCTTCGTAGTAAGTCTGCTTTCACACGTTTCATCTTTTGATGCTCAGCTCCTATGTTTTTAGGTGAAGGAAGATAGAAGAACGGGGGTTAGTACGGAGATGCCTGTACTCGGTCAGTACGCTTTGTGTTTTTATTCGTTGGTATATGCACAACGATGGCTGCGTGTAATTTTTTCTTTTCTTTTTCTCTTTGATTTGCTGTTATTAAAATTATTGTTGTTTTGAACCGTAAAAAGTTGAACCCCCTTGCTGCGTGTGATTATATTGGCATCTTTAAAAGGGAATTGAAAAGAAGTTGAGCATCAAAAGATGAAACGTGTAAATTCAGACTAAGGGAATGCCGTAGCACTTGAAATGTTATTTTTTTTTTATAAAAGTTGTTGAGAGTTCTTTCACTTACATTACTGTATTTCTGTATGGCTTATTGCGTAGCGCATAATTGTGCGCTTATTTTTTTTAATGTACCTTTAGCACTTCGCAAAATGATAAAATTTTTTACTGGGGATGTGGTTGTTTCAAAATTAAGTCAAAAATGCTTTGCTAAATTTTGATGTTGATGTACTCAACTAATTTTATTTAAATGCTGTGATAATGTGGCTTAGCGCACGAGTGGTCTAACGCACTAAACCATGGAAAAGGGCATGAGGGATTTGACAAAGCCGAATAAAGAATTGTTACTCTTTTAATTTCACTATTATAATTAATAACACTGTGCTAGAAACTTACACTTTTTTGTGACCAGCGGGGCACTTGGCGTTTTAACCTAATTTGGGTACGCTGAATCCAGTGGTTCTAAAAGCTCTTGTTGCACAAAAACTGTTTAGTTTAAATAATAAACTAAAAATAAAATTACCTTAAAGTATACCTTTCTAGTATGCGCAGTCGTTTTAAAAACATAATTTTTTTTTGGTAAAAAAAAGTAATTTTTTTAAGCAAAATTTCGAAATTTTTGTTTTTTAAAAATTTAAAAAAAAAAAATTGGAAAATGCAGCTATGCTTCTAATTTTTTCTACACGTATATAAAGTCCCAAACAAAACAAGCTGTAAATGATTAACATCTGTCTACAACTTTTGATTTTATTCACAAAAGATGAAACATCTTAATTAATCCAAATTTTAATATTTCCTCATAAAAATAATTTAATGAAAATTCAATTTAGTGAACTTAAGCCTAATTAAAAATATTAAAAATTTGGATTTAAAACCACAAATAGTTCAACAAAATAAACACAATACTAATTATCATTTAAATTAAACTTAGAATTTCATTAAACGCCATATTTCTATGGGAGCCCCTTAAGGGGCGGAGTTAAACGGCAAGTTTGTTTTGAGAAAATGTTAAGGACTCCAGTTAGAAATAAATGATAGAGATGAAATATACATTTGATCCGTCTAGGAAACTCTACGCGCAGGGGCAAAATACAAAAATTTTAACCACAGAAATATGGCATATTAATGAAATTCTTAAATTTGGCCCCTGCACCGGAATTTCGGTTTTTTTAGTTTGTTCAATAAACTAAACCGTTTTTGAGTGAAAGGTTTATCTCGACAATTGGAGCTAACCTAAAAAACAGTAAGCACCACTGGATTAAGCGTACCCGAACTATGTTAAATTTTTTTTACCCCTGTTGCCCTATTTCACGCCTTATTCCCTTTTTCCTTTCAGATGTAACGGTGTCTGCATGCCAAATTTTAAGAAAACTGGTTGATAAGATAAGAAGATATAGGAAGGGAGAGCTTTTACGTGTTTTATCCTATTTAACGCCCGCTAGCAATAAGAAATATACCCAACAACCGATTCTCTTACCAAAAAAATTCACACACAATACACACATTCATAAAAATCGGTCAAGCCGTTTCGGAGGAGTTTTATTAGAAACACCGTGACACGAGAATTTTATATATATAGATTTACCCCAATATTCATAAAAAACATTTCAGGTTTATAAAAGGTTTTTAAAACGGATTTTCTATGAAAACTTGTTTAATAAACCTTTTATAAATAAAAATTTTTTTTATGAATATGGGGATTCTTAACATTAAATTTGTTTTCGATTTACTATCAAAGTAATTTTTTGGAATACATAATTTTTATTTAAAAGGATTTTGTTTGTTGTGCAGATTTCCCAATTTTTATTCTTGATAAATACACTGATATTTATTGTTGGAGAATAAGCTACCAAGAGCCTGATATTAGTTTTGACTACCTCAATTCTTCTGTCAGTTAATTCTTGTCTGTCAGATTAAATCTTAGTTCCTATGCACATTTCACTGGTTGCTTAGGCCAGATCAGAAAAGCTAGATTTAGAAAAGCTAAAAATATTATGCAAATATAACTAAAAAGTGAATGAGAATTACACAAATTAACATGAAAATTCAATTATATAAAATAAAAAATTTTTAAATTTTTTAGAAAAAACACATGAAAATTTAATTATTATTTTTCAAAAATTTACAAATTTTTTCAAAAAAATACTCAAGTTTTACTTGCAAACGATATCAAAACTTAATTTTTTTGGTCAAATGCAAATAAATGTTGGCCATGTGTGCTTTTTCAATTGCAAATGCCATTAGTTTTGCCAACGCAATGCCTTACAAATATACAGCATCATTGCCAAGGTCATTAACAGTTATTTAACCCTTTTGAACATAAATTTGAATGAAATATGCGCAATTAAAGAACAAATAGTAAAGCAACATAAAAAGTTCGTAATTACAGATTTGCTTAAATTAATTGTAACGAAAATTCATTATTCATTAGATAGATCAATGGCAGAAACATCAAAAATGGGTAATTGTCATTAACATGAGAGTACTATACCAGTAATTGAACAATGTTTACACTACTATTATGATTACTTAACATTGCCATTGATATGAAAACTTTAATTACGTTAAATGAATTAAAAATAAAATATATAATTTTTATTATTAATAATTTTTAATTAAGATAAAATACATTGTAACTATTTTATTTCTTTGACATTGTCATTGAATGTTAAATGTTTTATACACATCCCATAAGTTGAAAATTTATTGCATTGCAACCATATTTGAATATATGTATTTAAATTTATTTAATACATTTTGCATACATTTGTTTATGTATTTATATTTTTCGATCATGCTAATTTTATCTTACATATGAACAAACATTTTTTAAATATTTTTTATCTAAAAAATAAAACAATGGAAAAAGTGTTTGCACTCAGCAGCAGATTGTTTGGTTCGTGTTTACAAACTATACACTATTACTTGCATGTGTGTGGTTGATGTATATGTTTATTTTTTGTAATTGGATGTTATAAAAATTTATTTACTTAAGTGTTAATTTAGTTTGAAAAAATTATTTAGAAATTTTTTTTTTGAAAACGCCAACACTTTGCCATCCTATAACTCGACTAATAAACATCATAGAAAAAAATATTTCGCACACTCATTCATATGTACTAGAACTATAGATATGCCAAGTATAAAGGAATTCCAACAAAAATTTTTTATGAGTTTTCTGCTTCACAATAATGTCCCATATTAAAATTTAATACCGTTTGTTCAAACTTTATCGAGTTAAAGAAATATGTTCTAATTTTTTTGACGTGTAAAGAAGACGTCTTGAAAGTTGTAGGTTCGAAAAAACTCGTTTATTAAAATTCAAAAATCCGTATTAAAAAAGAACAAAAAAAAAAAAAAAAAAATACAATATTGTATACAAATAAGTTTTTATTACTCTTGCTTAAATGGTTAATATTGATTTAGGCAAGAGTTTATTGTTCCGTATAAAGTTTTTAGAAATTATGATTTTTCATTCAACTGTTGGTTTTTAAATGAAGATATTTCATGTTCTTAATTCCTTCCTTCACTTTAAATAATTTAATGAAAATTAAATTTAATAAGTTCTAAGAAATATTAATCAATAAAAATAAATACAATGTTGTTCAATAATTAGGATTTAATGTATTTGCTTAAATTGTAGACATTGACTTAAGCAAGAGTTTATTTTTAATTTATTTTTGTATTTCTCTAAGCTAATCCCATGGAGCTCTACTCATGTCTGCTGGAAATAAACCAGAGTCTCTGCCGGGAATCGAACCCGCAACCCCGGCGCTGATAAACTAGCTTACTACCAGCTTGCTTATTTGAAACTGTATTTAAAACTCTTAAGAATTTTTTACACTCTGGAGATTAGACTGGTCGCATCTTTTATGGTATTTTTTTTTTTATTTCTTTGTTTGCGCTGCGTGAAATATGAGGTTTGGTGTAAGAAATAATGTCCTAATTTTTCAGCTCAATCCGAAGGTGCCTAGTCGTGCCTAGTGGGGCCCAAAGTTCCCCATAATTTAAAAAAAAAAACATCTATTCAATCAGATCTTTTTAGTTATATTGAATAATGTGCTTCAAATATAAATTTAATTTAATAATAGTTTTGAAAGTTAATATAATGATACAAAAAATGTATATATTTATTTGATTAATTTTATTGAGTTGATTAATTTATAAGAGAAAATTTGTTGTGAGAAGGATATAAATGACGATAGTGTTCAACAACTTGGAGTGAGTATTGCTTATCTTTCTCATCGTATGTTAACGATTTATTGTAGTCCGTGATGAGTTTAATTGCTCTTTCTGCTGCATCGTTCACAACATTCAAATGTTGACAGACAGCTTTTCCAGCGCAATAATCATCCCTCTGCTGCCATTGAGAAGGTTCCGATTTTAAAAATTTGGATCTATGGCTAATCGAGAAAAAAATTTCTTTGTCAGTGGAGAAACGAAATCTGATATATCTCTTGACGCGTAAGAAAAAATTTCATCCGTATTGACAACATTCTTTTTCGAAATTTTTTCATTATTTCCGTGTATGTCAAGTTTTTGGACCATCATCTTTTTTTATTTTCAACGGCACGCTTTCGTCCAAAAATGCAAGGCCAACAGTTTCTTCTGACAAATACCACAAATAGTTTCTTATTTTTTGCAATAATGCGGTCGAAACTTCTTTATCAAAATAAGATACATACAACGTTTTGAATGTATTCAAGATCTAGTTTTGGCGCTTCTATAGCATTCACACATCGGAACCAATAAGGAAACAAAATAAGCAAATGCTCCGAAGACTTTTCAATTCCGCTGCTGTGAATTTTAACTGTTCGCGAAATAGAAATATTTTGTAACAATAAATGCTCTTTGGCATAAATCGTGCATGCGATGTTGCACCAGGCAAACGAAATTGTGAAAAATCTTGTACCCACTCCCCAAAAAAATGGAGTGTGAACTGAAGCAACTCTTTATAATCTCCACGCACGTAATGAAACTTTAACGCATTTATACAAAAATTCTTCAAATATTAACGTGCGATGTTCTTAAAATTTGTGCCACTTCTTCGTCTAAAATTCCACTCATGAAGGTGCTAGCTTCAATGTGTTTCCAAAACATGGCAAATCTGTTGAAAATAAGAACTTCTGGCCCGGATGTTTTCCCAAAATTTATTTCAAATACAGATTTGACAAGCAATTCACTTATATGGTGGCGACATGAAAGAAAAAGTCGATTTTGTCCTAATTTTTGTTCGAGAAAATATGCAACGCAATTGTGGCTGTGGTATCAAAAGACAATATTTCTACCAATCCATCAAGTGACTATTGTTGCAAAAAATCTTTCGTTCCTATCATTCTAAAATATTAAATAGCAAATACTTTAAGCAATCTATACAATATATAATTTCTTAGTATGTCCGGATGTTTGTTTGTATGTCCTATTCGTTCCGCAACTTTCTGAAGTCATCTGATGACATAGGAAGCGGAAATTTGGCATACTTAAAGTACTTTCTCTGCGGAAGATCGAAACGAAGCCAGATTACTTTATTTTTGGTCTATGGGACCGGCTTTTCAACTTTTATAACTATATAGATTGAATTGAATAGATGTTTTTTATAATGTGGGGGACTTAAGGCCCCACTAGGCACGACTAGCCACCGTCGGATTGAGCTGAAAAATTAGGACATGATTTTTTTTTCTCTAGCAATATTGTTTATTTTAATTTGTGTTTAATATTGTTTTTTTAGAAACTATCATTCTTCGAAAAAATTTAACGATTATCGTTTTTATCATTGACCGGGCATTGATTATTTCTGTTATTTTAGCCACAATTATATTAAAATACCACCATGTGGTTCGATAAATGCTGCCCACAAACATGGCTTTGCAGTATTAGGTAAATACATAAATTGACACCCTCATTGAGTTCATTATAAATCTAAAACACACACATTAAGTGAAAAAATAAAACACATACCAAAAAAGATTTCAGCAATAAAATATCCATATTTTATCTCAAAAGAAATAAATACTCAAGCTCGAGGTCATATGTTTTTTAATAAATGTTTTTTGTTTGACGATGGTAGTAAACACTACATAGCTAATAAGAATTTTTGTGTAATTTTTTATTTTTATTGCAAGTTTAACTATCCCTGATGATGATATTCAAGGAATATCGAAATATTGGAGTTATTTAAATTAATAAAATAAAAAACATTTATTAAAAAACCTATGACCTCGAGCTTGAGTATTTATTTATTTTGAGATTCCATTAAGAAAAGGTCGAATAAAAAACCCATCTTTTATTATCCATATTTTATTATAAAAAAAAGAAAAAACAAAACGGTATATATAAAAACATATTAAAGCATAAAATCGCACTTCCTTACATGGCCCGCTACCCTGCAGATAATATTGCACTACGTGATCCATTTTGATGAAATGGACTACTCCCTTGACTGGTCCAATGTTATGCAAGCATAAACCATGTCATTGTTAAAAAGAGTTTGTAGTGAAACGACATGTCTTCGTTTTTAAACGAAATGTTTTCGTTTTTAAACGAAGTTTAAACTAATCCTCTGGAGTATACCATGGAGTAGTTTCAAAACTAGTCCACTAGAGTATGTATGAACATGCAGTTGTTTTAAGACTACTCCGTTGCAATGCAAAACTGGGTTATATGGTTCACTGCTAGGACATCGTAATGTTAAATCAACCACCTTTTAACCATATATTTGGAGTATTTTTGGAGTACTCCTACTTCTTTATGGACAATTCGTTACATGCATGTATGGACTAGTCTCGGTATAAACAACAATAATATTTGCACACAATCACACATAAACGGACATAGAGATGTATGTATGATATATAATAAGGCTGCAAAGAATGTTCGGTTTCGCATTTGCAAACTTTTTGCTTATTTTTTTATTTGCATACGCTTTTGCATTTATGTATGCGAATATTAAAAGCGAATATCTTATAATGGCAATATCAATAATACCTGGAAACTTAGTTAAGAAATAAATTGTAACAAACCAATAAAAAAATGGAGCTTCCAACGAAGCAGGTTTGTAAGGGAGAAACATAAAAGTTTTGCTTACCATTCCGCTTACGGAAGACATGAATTTTATATGGCGAGTTCCCACTTTGAAGCAAAACACTTTTGACACATAAAGCGCATTATTCAGCGCATATAAAAATTGTTGGATGTAACGATCGCTTTACACACTGAATGTTTTGATAACATTATTCTTAGTATTCTGCATTTCTGTATGTCTTATTACGTAGCGCATAATTGTGCGTTTATTTTTTTAAATGTACCATTAGTCCTTCGCTAAATTATAAATTTTTTTATTGGGAACCGTCAAAAATACCAAAATTCATACACCTAAGCATGCATCAAAAAGCTAACTTACGCTAATTTAATTTACAATTCTTTATTTACTGCTCTTAAGAGTGAGTAAATATCAAAACTTATTAGTATTATTATTTAATTAAGCTTTAGGTCTCTTTTTTTATAAAAAATATTAATTTTATTTAATCCAATATTTCGGCACTGCGTTGTGTGCCTTCTTCAGGGTTTTTTTCTTGAATTTTTGAAAAATTTTTAAAGGTCGAATAAGATTCAATTTATATATCAAAACTTATTTTTATTAAACACACATTCGGCGCACTACTAATAGAAAGTAGAGGTCTGCATTTAAATAGTTTAAACGAAAGTTAAGAATTTGTTTGTATGACGGTATGTATTTTAGTTTGGTATGTTCTACTATTTAAGACCATTAGTGTTTTTGCATCTTTTACTAATGTTAACGTTTTTCTAATTTTTTGCTTTTGTTCTTCTTCTACAGGTACTTTTATCACAGAGTGCTCAAATTGTTCGAAACTATTACATGAAGTTTTACAATCGACAGAAATGGTTAACAATATTATCAATTCTATGGTTTAATTATGCAAATGATCCAGAATCTATGGAGAATTTAACGTAAGTATTATCGTTGGTGTATAATTCTATTGTTTAGCACATGTGTAAATGTAAGAGTAATTGATATGAAATTTGTGTTAAAACAAGTATATTGTATGTCTTGTTTGGAATATTTAATAATTTTGAGAAGGAAAATTGATTCGAATACGATAATTCTATTCATGGTTTTGTATAATTATTTTGAAAAGATTTATAAATTATGTAGTACCAAGTATTTTTTGCACAAATGTTAACTATATTTTTAAACATTATAAGTTAGGAAGTAATTGTGTTTAGCATTTTTACAATTACCTTTAATTGGTATTTGAAATCCAGTAGATTTGTATACCACTTAAACTTTTCCGACACCGTTTCAAAACTACAAACTTAGACAACTATTTTCTGCAAGTCTATACACTGATAGAAAAGGTGTCATAACGCTGATGTATTTTCACATCAGTACTATGATAAGTGTCTTCGTTTTTGACCTCATGACACTTGTCATCATTGTGATGTCAACCTTAACATCTCTTGGCCAAAGTGTCATCAGGGTCAAAATGAAATTATGTCATCAATGGGCTGACGCATCGGCATCACAGAAATGACGAACATGTCCTCAGTGCGATGACGCAGTAACATCGGGAAAAGGACTCATTAGCATCAATTTAATGACAGTTTGTCATTAAGTCAAAGTCATTGGAATTGACTTAAGTCAAAGTGAAAGAATATTATGATTTACTTACCCGTTGCATATGTTTGTTTCACGTTTGTTGAATTACGACCTTTGTTTACAGCAGAACTCTCAATAATAAGACATCATCGTAATCATTCTACTTTAAAAATTTCATGTATTTAACTAAGTAATTTAAAAAAATAGAATATAGGAATTCTTGCTTCTTATAATACATTATAATCATGAAAATAATGTTAATAATACACAAAATGTGGCATCGAATTGATGTCACTATAGTCATAAAATAGATGACACGTAAAAAATTACAAAATTGTACGAACGCGTTAGTCATTGGATTGATGTTAGTTTTTGCATCATTGATGCCATTTGTAGTAACATTGATGTCACATTTCTGATGTAAGGGCATCAACAATATCTGTGGCATTTTGACAAAACATCTGAAGTCAAATTAAAAAAAAAAAAAATGTTGGTAATGATACGAATTTTCCTTCAAAAAACATTTTTGTTTACGTTTTTTAAATTTTGTATAATAAACGAAATTTTTCTTTAAT
Source organism: Pollenia griseotomentosa (assembly GCA_963931875.1). Classification (NCBI taxonomy): domain Eukaryota; kingdom Metazoa; phylum Arthropoda; class Insecta; order Diptera; family Polleniidae; genus Pollenia; species Pollenia griseotomentosa. Next base: position 86,436,535 of record OZ007563.1, read on the forward strand.
TTTTTATTAACTAATAAAAATGAAATTTTCACCGAGTATTTTTTAAAAACTTTTTTGCTATCTTATCTCAATTTAAGTTGTTTTGTCAAAATGCCGCAAATATATGCCCATTAGTTATTAATTCAATAATACAATATGTATGTACCCGTTGGAATACAGAAGTAAATACATTTTGAAAGATATAAAAAATTGACTTGTCATAACTCTTTTGACACAACTTAGTGTAAGTATTCTTAGAAAATTATTTTTCCCCTTTTTGTTTATTTATCTGCATAATTTATTTAAAACTTTCAAGAATGGCAGTCAAGAATGAACAATTACCAATAAATTTTAATAAATTTCATGTTGTAAAATTTATTTCTTCATAAAAATAATTTAATGAACTTTAGCGTATATAAAAATATCAAAATTTGGATTAAAAACTTTTACACAACATTAAAACCATAATCACACAATTTAAATGCAATGCACTTTAATAGAACGTAATAATTTGGGTATTTACTATTTCAAAATATATTATATGCAAATTCCAATGTGTAATGTCTATCGAAAACTGTAATTTTAGTATTTATAAAAAAAGCTTTTACGGATCTTTTATTATTTGTGTGTTTTTCATACTCTATATTTGTGTGTGTTACTGTGTATCTGACTCAGTGATACCAGGAGAAATTTTAAAAAATCCCTCCGTGTCTAAAAAATTCCCTTTTTCCCTACAACAAAAAAAAAATTCCCTACACTTTTCCCCACGTTAAAAATTCATTGTTTTTAGCCACAGGCAAACAAACTCATGTTTTGTACATATTGTAATAAAAGCATTAATTAAAAACAAAAAAATCCAAATCCAAAAATCCATTTATTGTTGAGGGAAAGCTAGTTTCTATGCGCATTTCACTGGTTGCTTAGCCAGATCATCAGAAAACCTTTTTCCTTAAGAAAAGCTTAAAATATTGTTCAAATACATAAAAAATAAGAGTTATAAACACTTAAAGTTTTACCTGTAACAATAAAGCTTAAACAAAACACCAACAATAAACAGTGAGTATCTTTTCTTAAATTTTTTCTTTTTGGCGGAATCACATCTATATATCCTTTAAGCTGGAGGCAAAACATAGTCAAAGTTCGTATTTTATTTTTCTTTTCCTCGTCTTTAATCTTTTTTAAAGAGCTAAATATGTTTAAAGAATAATTATTTTAAATAATTGTTTTTGATGTAAGTATCTATTTATTTTTAGCAAACTTGGAACCAAATAAAAGGGAAGGCTCTGTAAAATTTTAAATATATATTTTCTTCAGTTCCCTTGAACTAAAATATAAAAAAAATTTCCTTTTAAAAATAAATCCTTAAAAGTTTTCATTACAAATTTTTCAAAAATTCGAAATCGTATTCTTTTATTTTTGTTAGTTTAGAAGGTGTGAATGGATTTTTATAAATTAATTTCTATGTTGAAATTTCATTCATTAGATATTCCATTTTAATATTCGCATACATTTTGGCGAATGTGAGTGCGAATGAAATAAGCAAAAATAAGAAACTTTTTATAAATAAGGGGCGCCACGAATTTTCGGGTACACAGCTGTAAGGACTCATAGTATAGGGTTTCTGTTAAAAAAATACTACATTTGTACTTAAATGCTATTGTGCATAAAAATTTTAATTTTTAAATGAAAATAGTTGAATATTTACGTATTTTTTAGACGATATAATCAATATAAGATAATATTTTTAAGATTTCCTACATTTGCCTTTAAATAAAATATTTGTCCTTTTTACCCTACGCTTGAGAGTTTCCGAAAAATCCCTGCAAAAAGAGAAAAATCCCTACTGTTGGCATCACTGATCTGACTATAGCTGGATAGGTATTTATGTCGGTTGCTTGGTTTAGTTTTGGTTACAGTTCTAACAAAAAAAAAAAATTAAAGACCAAAAGTAAACATTGGATTTGTGGGTGTATGTGAGTAAAAAATTTTTCCTAGTATTAGTGTTGTGTGTTTTAACGGTCCAGAGTGCCAATAACAAATTCTAAATGTACAAAAACCAATAGAAGTTTGTTTACTTAAATATGGATGATACGAAGTAGAGGACTGCATAAATATATTTGCATTCGAGTAGTACGCATGTAGCGGCAAGGCATGAACACTTACACAAAGTATCAAAACAATGGAAAGACCAAATTTTTTCGAACAACCAATTCGTCGAATAAAAATAATTGTGTTATTCCTCTTTTTCGCCAGATTTCCGTTGACGACATCGTCGTCAGTAATATATGCACGACTTGATCTTAAAATTTAACTGCTATTAAACTCTATGTGGGAACAAAAAACTGACAATATCTTATAAGTTGTATTGCATAAAAAACTATTGACGACACATTTTTCTTCTACCGTAGTTGAATGCTTTTCAATTACTTGGTTTGGTTTGCTTAAAATTCTCACATTCTTTTTTTTTAATTGTTGCCTACATAAAATTTACGAATTAAAACAAACCAGTAAATCCGAAAACATGCTGATGAAGGTAGTCGCAGAATGAAAAGTGGATTACATACAATTTATACTTCACTGTCAATTAAAGAATTGCTTAAACAAGTCAAATATTTAACATACAGAAACAAAACGAGCGAAATTAAATTTCAACTATACTTTAAAAGCACGTCAAGAAATTGTCTGAAAATATAACCATGTAATATGATTTTTGTCGTGGATGACAAAATAGATGATATTGCTATGCATAGAGTCAACAAAGTAGGAGATTTTATCTTGTATATAGTATAGAATATATTGTAGAGTAGATATTGTCTTGTATATTGTCGGCGGTTTATCGCTTCTTGTGTGACCTCGCCGCCATTTGTATGAAAATCTCGTCGACGATTTGTATTAAGCTGACCTCAGTTTGCTTCTAAGACTTACTGTTGTCTTGTACCCGTCGTTAAATACGTGGCTAATTGGGATAACTTCAACGTTCAAACACATGAACACATATTCAAAGTCCAGAAAAAAATGTAACGAAAATAGTTAGATTTTCACCGCCCAAACTCTGTATTTGTATTATCTATTATTTGCATATCCTCAATTTTTTTCACAGTATTTTGTATTTTGATACCATTCGAGAGATAAAAAGACACCGAATAAACTAATGGCGATTTCTTTTCTGAGAAAAATGTTGCATTAATGTTACATGTTCTACATTTTGTGTTCGTTTGTACAAAAAATACAACTGTGGGAAAAATTTTCAAGTTCTTTTGTGAAAATGTTGATGAAAAACATGCAAAACATGTTACATGTTTTACCCTTACTTTTACTTAAGGGTTCATACTGCCCTGTTTTACAACTTTGGTACTTACTACTTTGTTTGTACAACCAATATTTTATTCTGTTTGTCATAATATTTTAAAAGTTTTGTCTAAAGAATTCTACATCTAAATATTCTTCGACGGCATACTCCATTTTGAATTAAATCGTTTTTTTATTTTGGTGGAAAATTCTATGTATTTATTATCGTTTTAAATATGTTCAAGCAATAAGTGATGTCAATGTCTGTTTCCAAACCGTAAAGTAAGTGTGCAGCAAATAGTCGAATAGTTTTAAAAATCGCTAATGAACTACATTAATAATAAAAGTGTAATACAGTGCACTCGCGATAATATGAACTAATTAAAACAAAGCCAGTTCACTTTTGCAAGATTGTTAATATTTGCGAATGACATCTTATTTCCTTTCAAAAACGTTTTTCCCATAAAAAAAAGTCTGCTATGTTAAAATTTTTTTATATATTGTTCATTGGGTTTAAAAAACTATTGATGTTTAAAAAAGAAAAACAAACTTGAAAGTTATTATGCGAAAAAAAGTCTGTGATTTTCTTCCGTTCGATCGCCTTAAAAATGCGCCTCTCTAACAACTGAAGACAATTTTAAAGCAGGTAGCTAGGGAAAATTTCCAAGTTATTATGCAGTTGAATCAAAATTGATATTGATTTAAAAAAAAAACCGTTTAAAATACAATTATGAGTAGTTCATATTTTAAAGCTTTTGCACAAGTTCATATTTTAGAGTAGTGAATGGAAGAAAATAAGTGTTCATATTTTGGGATGTTCATATATTAGGGTGTTCATATTATCGCGAGAGCACTGTAGTTGTAAATAAAGGCAGCTAATTCTGTTCGATTGAAGTTGTACAACATGTAACACTTCGAGTGACTATAGGTAACATGAAAAAGTGTTACATGCATATACTGTAGCATTTTTTTCTCAGAATAGAAATCGCCATAAGAAAAACATTTACTTGAATTTTGGTTTCAATAGAATATTTGAAAATAAACCACATATGTATAGGTTTGCTTCTTAACCTAGAAATAGAAAACATTAGAAGATTTTTGACTGCTCTGTAAAATTTGCTAGAAGTTAGTTAGCAGATTAACAGCCGTATTCATAAAAACTTATGTATGATTTATTAACCGTTTTTAAGCAAAAATTGTTAAAGTTGTATTCAAAACGAATAATTGAACATTTGTTGTTGGATTTGCCCTTCTTTAAACCAAAAATAAAATGAAATTTATGATATTATTTTTGTTAAATATGTTGAAAAATAATGACAAAAATATTTTATTTAATAATATGGACATGTTAAATAAATTTTACTAATTTTTTTTTATTTTAGACAACTAATTTAAAGTTATATTGATAATTATTTAAAAAAAAAATTTATATGATTTAAATGAATATGTTCAGGGGCAAATGCAGATATTCCCTTTAATTATTTATTAAATTAGTGCAACTAGTTGTTTTTTTTTTTTGTTTAAAACAACAAATTATTGTTCAAAAATATTAAAAAAAAAAAATAAAATAAACAAATCATAATAATAGTGATGTTAATAAAAATTAAGCAAACTTTTTATTCGAATACTTTCTTATCGTATATTTAAAAAAGGTTCAAACAAAAGTTTTTATGATACCTTTCGGAAATATTTTGTTCAGAAACTAAAATAATATGTAGTTTTATTTAATAAGAATAATTTTTAAGGTCTACAATTAAAAAAAAAAATTATAAAAAAATTTATATATACAATATCATGTGAACCGAATAGAAGTTTCATGCATCACTAACAATAAAATGGCAGTAAAATATAAAGAAAGTTGCCATACTTAAACTGAAAACTGTTAATGTACGTTCGTAAACGTAAACAAATTTTTGTAAGAGGTTTACAAGACAAAAAGCGTTTAATACTATAAGCTTAAAATAAGAACTTTTTATGAATATGGCTGTAACACTCTAAGGCGACGATGTGAACCAGTCAGTCAGTCAGTAACCTTACAATTTTATATAAATGTAGATAATTTAAGTGAATCAAATAATCCCTCTGACTTTTGTATATTTAACTTATATTTCGCTTTTTTAGTTATCAGCATTTCTCGTAAATGTTAAGCAACAAAATTTTAATTTTTGTTCATGAAACACAAGCTTGTGTTACTAGTGATTTATTGAAAATACATTTGTATTAGGGTTTGCAAGCCGATTATGATCGTAATCGCATCTTTTAATCTTAAATGCACAACAATTTCACATTTAAATAAATTAAAAAATTTAAAAGTTTTGCTTTGACAAAAAAAATCTAAATACACGCAGAGAAAAAACATGTTTTATTATGGTCACAAAAATCAAAACTATTTTTATCCATAATATGGTTGTCGGTGACAATGATTTGGTTAAATTAAACATAATATGGTTAACATTTTTTTAAAAAATTGTTTTGTTGTTTTTTATCTGGGTGTATATAATAAATATATAACGAAAACACTTTTGGGCGCAAGGATTTTCTCCCCTATGGTATAACAAATACCGGATGCGCTTAGTAAGGCCGAGGAGGAGGCCGGCTATGCTTTCGAGCTTATAACTAATTTGGAAATTTTAGCTCTTGCTGTTCTCCAGATTTACAAATTTCTATAATGTATTTGTATGGTTAGTGCCACGCCCATTTTCCAATCCCGCCCACATTTTTTCGGAGGTTGTGAATTGATAACCAAGATGCTTGTACCTAATTTAGTCTATTGCCGTTCTCCAGACGCAAACCCTTTGCTGCATATTACAGCAAATACACATACATACATACATACATACATATGTATGTGATTCATATATAAGTTTTTACATCGCATTTTTGGAAAGGACATGTGAATAAGTAAATGTATTAAATTTTATTTTTGTGTTTGTTGAAGGTAAAAGGTCTTAAAAGCAAAGTCAACAAAATTCTACAGCGATTTCAATATTGTTTTAGCATTAATTTGATTGGATTTTGATCATAAATCATGAGTGGTTTTATAAATATTTTTATTTTATTTTGTCATGGCAGAAGTTTAAAAAAAATTGTTGCTTTTACAAAAATTACAACAAAATTACAAGTGTCTTACGGCCAATTTTTAGGTTTGATATTATATCACATTTATATTTAAAATCGTTTTAAATACAAAATAAGACTCTTCAAATACAACTCAAAAATGCAATCTGTATTTGAATACGATCTAAGTTTATATGAAACTTAACTAAATATAGATCTAAATAATATCCTCAAAATTGGGTATTACTTGCAAAATTTTTAAGTTTAAGGTCAAACTGACGTTTCCTTAAATCAAATTTAAATAATTTTTTTAAATGATTTATTGAGTTTTGATTATTTGGAACAAGTTTTCCGAAAAAAGGGGTTTAGGGTATAGAACACGTTATTTTGAACAAAGCAAAAATTGCAACATGTAATGATATCCACCCAGCAAGATCTAACATTAAAACTTTATATATATTTGATGTGTTTATATCTGGTCAAACTATCATAAGAGATCAGCAGATACAAATTTGCTCTCATCACTGAAAAAAATAAAAATTTATTTGAATTAAAAAATACATTAATTATTTAAATTTGCACCAGTAAACAAATTTATATGTAATATTAATTATTTATGTTTTAATTAAACATTATTTTGTGCAGTAATTTTGTTGATATAAGTAAAAGTTTAATTCACTTGATTCAATTTTTATTAAAAACTGTTTTTATTTTTTATTAATGGTTTAATTGAAAAACAAAAAAAAAAAATGGCGCCAGTTTTTTTTGCGATTATGCAACTTCTATCAATTAAAGAATTCTTTATAAATAGTTAGAAAATCAATCCTAGTAAATCTATTATTTCCGTTGCTCATCTTTCTGATCACATTTTACAAGCTGTTTTGTTAAAAATTTGCAATGTACTTTAATTTTGGAATTTAAATTAAAAGAAAATTTCTCTACTTAAGTTTTTTTTCCAATTTTATATTTTTGCTTCTTTCAATGACGACATTTAGGCTACTCTTGAACAGAAAAAGAAACAAGGCACTTATGGCAACAACAGTTTTTGAATACTTAAAAGTTTAAAACAAAAATCATATTAAATTAGGAGACAACTTTATGAAGTAATTTGTTTCATTGGAATAAAGAACAAACTAACGATAATTTACTATTCATTTTACTGACTTTTTTTAGTTATTTCGTCTATATATCCCTTAATATGCAAAAGATTTATTAACAAGGTTCTATATTTTTTTTTGTCTTACGGCAAAATTTATGTTTATGCCAAAGTTTGGTTTTATTGATGTTTCTTGCCTTTGCCCCTTTTTTAATAATTTCCAAGTGTGAGCCATTATTTTAATTAAAATTTTTTTATCAGTATATAACATATATATTATTTATATATATTTTCCGGTTTTATTTTTGCTGTTGTCTTATTTTTGGCTTTAAAAAAGTTATTTTATTTGAGTGTAATACCCTAAAGTGCACTTTTTGTTTACCATTTGTTGTACGTACAATTTACACAAGATTTTTTTTTTATACTTCGGGCTATTGAGACATTAAATGTACAACAACCTGTAAATAGGATTTTCAATAAATTACAATTTCCACACGAAATGCTAGTTAAATGTAAAAAGCAGCAACTTTGGCTTAAGTGTTTACATTAGTTGGCGTTTTACAGTGCCTGTTGCAAAATTCCACCAACTTGTTTATTCTATTATTTCCCGTTAAAGATAATTTCTGGCATTTAGTTTTTAAAGAATTTGGTGCAATAAAAGCAAACACTTTTTTAAGTTGAAAAAATATGGGAAAACTCTGTATAACGGCGTAAGGCTATTGCGGTAAGACATTTAAGTCTTTTGAAAACTATAAGGATATAAACCACGTTTGCAAATTTTCGTCTTAAATGCTGGCGGTTCTATTCGGAAAAGTTTGTTTTTTTGGAAAAATTGTTTTGGACTCTAAACCGAATTTTTTGTCGGCGTAATTTGCGTTTAAAGTACTACGTGATTTCTGAAGGGGGATCATTATTTACCAATTCATGGTTCCAAATTGGATTTTATCGCTTTATTTTAGCAATCCCTCTAGACGAAAAATTACCGTGAAAATCGTACCGGTGGCTATGTAAATAAGTTGCAAAATAACTAAGTACCTAACCATAATGTACATAAGCTGGCTTAAGCAAACTGGCTCTTGCATGAGCAAAGTTCGGAAATAATCGCACATTCCGTACGGAATTAAAGTTTTATGAAACTGTCACTTGCTTAAACAAAGTGCGAAACATTCGAACGTAATCTTTGATTTTGTTGAGGTAAATGCATTCGATGGGCTTTTGGTTTTTTTTTTTGAAAGTAGCTTGAGCTACACGCATAATACGGTTGGGCCTTTACATTTTGGTACCTTAATGCAATAGAGTCGTAACGCAAAGTTTGAAGATTTTGAGTTAGTAATTAAAAAAGTTTCGGAATGACTTTTACATACATTTATTACATGCTGTACATTTGTCTGAATATTTTGTATTGTTTTATTAGTGCAACTTTGAACCATGTTTGCAAAATGCGTAACCTTTGTGTTACAGACATTTCGCAAAAGCTTTGAAATTAAATATTTTTTATATAAATACTATTAAAAAAAATATTTGCAAAAAATTTCAACTATTCAATGACTAGTTTTTAAAATAACAAGCAATTAAAACTGTTTGTGCATGTCAATTTTAAGCCTTGAATACAGGATTGGGGTAAAAATGGGTACTTAACCCATTTCAAACCTCTCTGAAGTTTTGACACAATAGTCTACACAATTGAAGTTTTTATGTAGGGTGTTTTTTTTTATGTTATAGAATCTTTAATTGAAATAAAGAAAAAAAAGTATTCTTAATATCAAATAAACTGTTTTGGGCTATGTTGCCGTCATGGCTGGCGTGTACATGGCACTATACGGCACAATCTGGATCTCCAATTTGAACACACATTTCTCTGGATTTCCGTCCTTTTTTCGCCAACAACTCGCCGAATGTTCCAGTTTTTCAACTATTTATGGTTTATCGGCGTTAAAATCAGGAGCCTGATTCTGGCAGACGTGATCGAGTACTTTCTCGATTCGAAAGCATTCTAATATCTTATTATTTCAGTCAATACTGTACGAATCGAAATTATTTTTTCAGTGTTATAGAGGAATAATTTGAGCTTCACAAAACTGAAAAAATAATTTCGATTCGTTCAGTATCAACTGAAATAAAATGGCTTTCGAATCGAGAAAGTACTCGATCACGACTGCCAGAATTAGGCCTCAGGCTAAATAAGTCACACGATCTTGGCGGCGAATTAAAAGGACCATTACGTAAAATTATTCGTTAATCAAAAGTTGCTTTGCAAAATGTATACTTTGTAACAAATGGTCATTATCTACATAAACCTTTAGATAGTTCTCAAAATAGCTGTCTTTTCAAAACACATATATTACAAACACTATTTGGAAAAATGGAAATAAAACAGCAGTTTTTCAACGGATGTCTGATTCTCGTAAATTTAACATTTTACATTTCCATAACATAACGTGCTTAAGTTTTAAATTTTTATTTTATTTTTTATTTAGCGTATGGAATAATATAAAAGAAAGAACGTATCGCACCCTAAATACTAAAGGGTATTAACTCAAAATTTTTATTTTTTCACTTTTTGGAAGAAATCGACACATAATATTCATATCTATCCGCTGTAAAAATATAAAATGCTATTTTGTCTACTTTTTGCTTATGAAGTGTTTGGTCTTAAAATTCGTTTTTCATATGCCTTTTATGTAAAGTCAAAAATTGTCTTGCTTCTACTGAAAATTTCAAGATTTTGAGTTAATACCCTTTAGTATTTTGGGTGCGACGGGGACTCCACATGGACATTTGGGATCATCTACTTGGTTCCATTTGTAGAGAGTTTTTAGGGTCCTGCGGGTACTAGCTCGCAATCTTTTCAGGTTACATCATGCTTTCCTCGGTAATTGAAGGTCTGCTTCGTTCTTCAAATAATGGGCTGGCTCTATGTGAGTTAGACCATAGAATAGTCCAAGCAGCGTTGAGATCAAAGTTTTCGATGAGTAGGTTCTTGGCGAGGTCTAGTGGAGCATGTCTGGACTGAAGCCTTCGGCTGGGAGGGTTACGTAGGTCGTTATTAAGAGGAATTTAATTGTTGCTTTGTATTTTGTTATACTCTCGTAACAATGCCTGCTTTTTCTTTAATTCTGGTGGGGCTATATTACACATTTTTGGCTGCCATTCTGCTGAAGTCGGACGGAGAGTTCCAGAGATCAACCTAATTGTCGTGTTAAGTTGAGTGTCGATTTTTTGTGTGTGGCGACTATTTAGCCATACAGGGACAGTGCAGATATGCGCAAACAGTTTGGGTTAACTCCCCACGTAGTTCAAAACTCAAATAGGAATAAACCATCTTCCAGAGACATATCACATTTTGCCTTAAACGGACCGCCCTTTAGCTGGAAGGTTATTTTACAAAGTCCACTGTATTTTAATTATTAATCAAAAACTCTCTTCACACCTGTATTTATATAGCATGCAACTTTAGTTATTTAGTACATTTTAATTGCAATTTGTAAAAGTTTATTTATTTATGTAGTTTTAAATGAAACGAAAGTAATTAATCATTTTACACAATTGAATACAAATACTCTTACATGTGGGCTGTGTTAAAATAAATTGACTTAAGAATCTATAAAAAAATCAGAAGCAGATATTAAGCTTTAAAGATAAAAAAGAGAAAATATTTTTTTTTAATTAAAAATGTTCAATATTTTTTTTAAAAAAATCAGCTTGTTGACACTACGGTTAACATTCCGGTCAATATATAAGAAAAAATGTAAGCAGGCAGACGTCAAAAAATGCCAATACAAATTGTATTTAACGAATAGGAGACAGATTTGTGTGCAAAAGCATGCTTCTTTCGAACCTGTTCCTAAAGGCTAGTTAACACTATTATACTTTGTATTAATACATGTAAACAACTCAAGTAATATGAGAAAGTATGATAGTGTGAATGCAATGTGTCATGAAAATGACAAGTGTTACGAAAAACCATTTGACGTCCCGTACGACTTCATCATTTTTAAAAATTTTTAAAACAAATATACTTTTCTTTTGATCAGGGTTGCATTTTAACAAAATCATGTTCATGTGTGATAGTGTGACTACAAATTGTAATGTTACATTCGATTTTTTGACAATCGCAAAAAAACTCATTCGATTTCTATCTCACAAAGTATTATGTAATACGTAAGACTTGTCTGATAGTGTAAACAAGCCTTAAACGGGTGTCATAAACAGTGTTGATGGAAGACATTTGACTCGTGTTCCCAATTTTATGTCCCTAAAGTTCCTCAACTCAAGATTTTCTCAAAATAAAGGACGGGCATCGTTAAAATAACTTCGCTACTCATAAGGACCCAGAATATACACACATAAATGAGTAGGTGAGTTGCAAAATTAAAAATACGAGAGGACAGATGATTCACAAAATGATAATAGTCGATAAACCCTTCACCACAGGTAGAAATTTTTAATTTTTACAATTTTGATCGCAGACCTTATAAAGTACATACATAAATATGTATATATATGTATATATATATATATATATATATAAATTAAAAAAATATATCCCTATACGCAAAGAAAAAACATGGTTGTGGTAAACATATTCTAAGAGCAACATTTAGATAAGAATTATGATTGTAGTCACCATATTAAGATTATTATTGAAACATATTATGACTCTATATACTCGTAATATGTCATCATATTTTCCCTTAATCATATTATTATTCTATTAATCATACTAAGTTAAGAAGTAATCATATAATTGTCATGTTAATCATAATAAGCTAAGAAATTAATCATATTATTGTCATGTTAATCATAATAAGCTAAGAAGTAATCATATTATAATCATGTTAATCATAATAAATTTATAAGCAATCATATTATGATACAGCACCTTTCATAGCTGTCATAAAAATACAAAATAAATTAAAATTTTTTTACATCGATTTTTTATTTTGTGGCTTTTTACAATTTTTCTTAATGTTAATCAAATAGCGGAGTTCAATATAAGGCTTGCAAAAGAGTAAATGAAAAATCTGTGGTTTTCATGGGCAACCGCGTGTGTCCATTTTTTTGATTTTAAGATGCTGATGCCATATTGCCTAATTTTTAACGCTCTTTATATTTTTTTGAAAAAAGATGGATCAATTCCGTTTTGTAACGTAATGACAAAGTTTAAAATGTGCAATACCTAGCCCATAGTTTGATCTAGAATGGGTTTTCGGCTTTCCTGAACAATTTGTTTTAAGATATACGCGGTTGCCCATGAAAACCACAGAAATATCGTAGCACTTTTATAAAATATAACGAAATCTCTATGTGTTTTGTTGTTGGATTTTACAAAAAACTATGATATTTTGCATTTGCACTATAACATTACTAATACTTGAATGAACTCCGCTAATATTTTAATTTTTTAATTTCTTTAAACTTATTTTTTTTATGGAATTTTATCTTTGAATTGTTTAACCGCTCACAAATAAAAAAAAAACGACACAACTTCTTCAAAATTATTTTACAAATGGCGCTAACATAATATGATTAGAGTAAAAATAGTTTGATTGCATCTTTAACATAATATGATAAATGTATAGAAAGTTATCATGTTATGGCTATTAAATATCATGATATGGTTGTGAGAAATATAATATGTTTAGAAAGTTATCATAATTAAGTTGTTAGAAAAATAATTATTTTTCGGTCAACAATACTCAAATTCATAATTGCGATAAACATTGATTTGTTTACAGTAACTATAATATTGTTGATATTTAATAAAAATAACAATTATTTGTGTACGACAACAATATATTGTTACATTAAACATAGTGTTGTTGCCGTAACCATGCCCAACCATATTTTTTCTCTGCGTGTACATTTCGCAAAATCTTTTTTCATTACCAAAGAAAAGACCAATCCTTTAATCTTGGGAACAAATACCAATATCGAGCAACACTGGTCAACACCAAAATCGTAATTTAAAACAATCTCTACAACAGCAAAATTCTCGTTAAGTATGGAATGATTAGATTTTTTAGTAAAATTTTAAAATATAATTTATGTGTTATATAATTATAATGAAATTACAACCTTATTTGGGCGAAATATTGGTCAAGCCTATAAAAACTAGACGTGATAAAATAAATTTGTTTACAGAATAAGTCAATTAAAATTACATAACAAAGTTCATCCTTCTGCCTTTTTTGCCGTCTAGTGTTATAGAAAACTTAAAAAGTGTGTACCCATAAAAAAAAGTTTTTCTGTTCAACTAAATTTTATAATTAAAAAAAACTTTTTCATTTATTTCTTTTAGGCGACTTTTTTGTTAATTAAATTTTATATCTTTTTCTTCTATTTTCTGGTCTTTTGTTATTTTAGCTATAAGAATTTTTTTTTCAAAATTAATATTAGATGGAAAAAAATAAACCTTGAAAAAAAACAAGAAAATGTGCACTAAAACTGACAAGATTAATTTCAGACAAAATAAAATAAAAAGTCTATTTGGTTGGTTGGATAAACTAAAGTAGCTCGTAAACAAATTTGCAAAAAAAAAAAAAAAAAAAAGAACAAATTCCCAAACCAAAATTAAAGCCATGTGAAACACTAAAACAATGCACCATAGGCCCAATGACTGGGTTTTGAGACAACAATTAGGTATGGGCTTTATATATTTTGAACACCCCCTCTCTGAATTCAAAACTTGTTTTTTATGGTTTCTGAAACACTAAGAATTAGTTTTGCTTCATATCAACTATTTTAAAGTTTCTTAAGTATTGTTTTGCTCCACACGCCACTGATTAAGAAACTCTGCACATTCCTCATACAAAAACGTACAAAGTAAGTTTCATTCTTGCTTTGCTTCATTGCCGTAAGAAAAAAGTAGTAAAAGCTAAATAAAATGTCAACAACTCAACACACAGCAAGTATGCGCACGTATGCAGCACAAAAAGCTATTTTTTAACAATTAATTTAGAAAAGTGATGTATGCGTCACAAAACATTAATTTTAAATTTCAAGAAAATGCTTTAAACTTTTAATTTCGTTCATAAATGACCACAAAAAATTTGCATGTTTCTTCAAAACATATGCCAGAAGCAGTTATAAAAATACAAACAAAATTATATCGGGTATATTTTCTGAAAACTGCATGCAAACCTTAATTGTAGTTTTTCTCCATCATGACTTTTTGGACATATGCGGCAAACCAATAATTAGCTGACGATTTGTGTATTCCTAAATGCTAGGTACAGATTGCCATCATTACTTTTCGAAACTTCGACACTTCAAATATGTACTTTTTGACTCAAAAACCAGTCATTGGGCCTATAGTGCAATGGTTTTCTCATTTACATTTATGTAAACCGTAAGCAATTACACTGTTGCCAAAAAAGTTTAAAAAAAAAACAGTCAAATATTTTTTGGAAAAGAAGAAAATAATGATTTCTATCGGCATTCCATTAAAGCCAATTCATGAAGTATTTATCACAGCAATCCGTAAAAAGTTCATTTAGTTTTGAAAGACGTAGAAAAATTATGTAATTTTTCAGAACCAACATTTTTAAGGTATTGGCCTCCTTTCGATTTGAGCCGAACTCTGTCGCTATGATCAAGACAAAATTAGGCCTTCACCTAACACTTTAATGATTCTCAAAAATAACTGATTTGATCGATCTTTATAAACGAATATAGAACCCCACCCAAGCATGTGTGTTTATCAAAATTTTTTAAATACGATGTGATGAAAATGACCAAAAAATTTGGCATTTAGTTAATTTATTTTAAAAGTTTTACCGGGAAATGGTGTTGCTAATAAAAAAATGTATTTGTACAAGAAAAAACTTTATGAAATTATTGTTTGCTCTAAATATCTTTATAACTTATCTCTTATTTAAGTACTGTTTTATGTGTCTAACGACTTTTCTTTTTATTGTTCTTTTACAAATATTTTGTTAAAAGACTACGTGAAGTTGTTGAACAAGATTTGGATTCGGGGTCAGTGTTTTGGTATGACAGTATTATCGAAGGAGGTCAATTGTTGTGGCAGAATGAGATCAATGACAATAATGTGCGTTTCTTTAAGTCTGGCAGTGGTGCACTAGTTAACTGTAAGCCTTAATGTGTAGCGTACGGTTTGTGGACAAGAACGAGAACCACTTTTTTTGAAATTAAAATTCATTTCCATAGGACATTATTGAGGCCAGTTGGCAAGAAACTAAAAACTTAACAATTTATACAAATTAAAAAAAAAAATAATAACATTTTCATAAATATTAATAAAAAGAAAAGAAAAAAAAAAGAAAATGAAAATAAATTTTTAATGATATTATTATAGTACGTTTTACTACATAAGAAGCAATTCTAAATATTCAAATAAATATTCCTTAATATTTTTCTTAAAAACAGAAATTCTTTGGATATTTTTTAAAGCTTCCGGTAACTTGTTGTATTCTAAACTACCCATGTGTTCCATTCGTTGTTTTGTTTTTTCTATGGGGCAAATAGCCACTCTAAAGCTACGGTCACACTTATTAAATATTTGATCAAATAAGCGTAACGCCTACTTTTGTTAATAGTTAGTGAGATTTAAAATGGTCTTAATATTACAAAATAAACTAATTATTCTACTAGACATAGCAAAAAACAGTTTTTTGTAAGATGTGGTATTTAAATCAAAATAAATATTGATATTAAGCGAAATGATTTTTTAGTTTGGTTGTTGGTCCCGTTTTTTTCGTCAAATATTTGATAAGTCTGACCGTAGCTTTAGATTACTCGCATTTCTTCTATTAAAAGCATATTGATTCCTGTAGAACAGAATGGTGAAAATGTTTTCTTTGGCATTGATGTTTTTGGACGCGGGCAAATTTCAAATTAAACAAAGATTGGCACGCATTGTAAAGCATCTTTTTTCTACGGGCATTTTTGCTTCCGGCTGGACGCATGAAACTTTACAGCAGTATGGTTACAATATAAAAAAGCCGTTGCGTGACGACCAAGTAAATGAGGCTTTCCTAATGTGAAATGAAAAGTTTTGGTGGCTGTTATAGGAACATTTGGCCACACATCCCTACATAACGATGCCATTTTATTCGGATTTTTGTTTGGGTTCTGGCAAGAAAACATACGTGTGTGGTTTAATAAAATCAACTACAACACCAGCAGCAGAAACTCCAACAACTACAACCTCATCTGCCACTGACATGGAAACAGACCAAGAAACGGAGCACACTGCTGGAAGATTTTTTAATTTATCACGTCAATCACTGCAGCCATCCGTGCCATTACACGATTTAGCAACATGTTACTACGACGATGCTTTCAATGGTGGCTCTTGCCTTCGCAACCAACAATATGACACCAGTTTCGTATCTTTTCATCTGACTTTAAAATGTTACGCGGTGGTTTAGTATTTGCCTATGCCTACAAATTGGATCAAAGAGATGGAGAATTTGATTGCATTTTACGTTTTTGCACAGGCAATAATTCACGCGATTGCTACCTCTTCCTGGGAGACTACTACGATACTGTTAGCTTACAACGTGGTCGTTGATACATTTCACCATTCAAACCCAAATACAATGAATTGTTGACTGGTCCCCTGGAATGCCCACAGATTCCCAAAGATATGGCATTTCACGATTTTCAAGCAAATGGTTGGCGTGTGCGTTATTATGTAGTAATATTTGATGGTGCCATACAGGTGAAAGATATTGGTGTGCTGTATCGTAAATCAGCCGAAGCTCAGAATACCACCTACTTGGGGGCGTTGTATATCAATGAATTTGATGTAAATCAACATGATTTTCCAGCTGATAGTAATATCGCTTTGATAAGTATACGGGGGTGATCTTTTAAATTAGTTAAGAGGGGTAGTTGCAGAAATAAGAAGAATAGTAAGACAGAAATGATTGGTATATATTCAGGGTTATAAAAATAGTATTACAGAATTGCGTAGAATGTCAAGTATTAAATTTAAATTATATTTTTAAGAGATGAGTATTAGTGACAATTCCGAAATTAAGAACAATTTAATATTCGTATATATAAATTTAATTTTGTTGATATTTCTCTAATATCGATAAATATTTAACAAAACCACTTATATTTTTTTATTCATTCGATTTGATTCATTTAAGAAATATTTAATAGTTTTCTAGCAAAAGCCCCAGGTATAGTCCAAATGAAAAAATTACTTAAAATCGTATGTTTAATGTGTCTAAAATGGATGATTTAAACTTAAAGATATAAAAAATTAATTTTATTAATTCGAACAAATTGAAAATCTTTAAATAATTTAATTTAATTTAAAAATTTCTTTGATTTAACATTACTTGGTTAATATTAAAAATATTAAGTTTAATTGAAGAATTTTGTTCTTTTTTAAAAACGAAGTTAACTTATCTTACGGCCAATTTCACCAAGTTCAGTTAAAACTTACTATAACTTTAACTTCCAGTTAACAATATTTTTTTGACAATTAAAACCAGGGAAAGTTAAAAATGGAAAAACTATCAAAAATAAACAAATTGTAAAAAATAAATAATCTCCTGTTACCGCATAAAACAGTTCAATAAACGGAAAACACTCTTTCAACATCGCAAGATGTAACTGAAGCATATTTGAACGCAAATAGTTCAGATAAAGAAAGGCTGTCAATAAATTCATCCGTCTCACTTTCATTAAAATATGAGTAGTCCACTTGCAAACACCGCTAAGTTAAATCGATTAAAACAGTTTTCTAAATTTGAAATGTCAAGCCATATTGAGAGTTTTGCAGGAGTATTGCTTAACCAGAAATTGCGCGTTTTGTACGAGATTAATAATGGCTTAGGGAGGCATTTTTTAAAAACAAATAAAATGGCGGCTTTTACAGAATTTTTATTTTTCAAAAATACCTACATGTAGGGATTTTTCCCTAATTCTGGCAACACCGCATGGGCCCCTATTTACAGCAGTTGAATTTATTAAACATATAAATTTATGTTTAGTTCAAAATAAACAAGCGTTTAAGCATTCACTGATTTATTAGCAATTCGTCACTTTTTACGTCCGATTTTTGTAACATTCATTAAGCGTTTCGAATAGATTCTGCCTCATATTCGCTAACCTTATTTAAAAATCTCTTTTAGGTTGCAAAAAAAGGTATTTATTGGCAAGCTGGACCAAAAACGAAATCACTGAAGAAATTGCAAAAATGGCATATGCCATAAAAAACTTGCCCTGGTTATAACTATTAGTATATTTAAACTGAACTTGGTGAAATTGGCCGTTAAAGGAATAATTTAAATTATCAATAATTCCTGAAATTTTATTAACTTGATTTATAAAGTAACTAAAAATTAATAATTTTTTTTACTGCTGCATTTAGTCAATATGGAGAAATTTTGTTAAATCAAAAAAATTTCAAGTAATTTGAATAAAGTCCATCATGAAGTCTAATGGGAATGCTTTTCGTTATTGTAATAATTTAAAAAAATCGGCCATATTCTGGATATCGAATTCGAGTGAAATTGTAATCAAACAAATTTTGAAAACTATCCTGCTTAGAACATTGCGTACCACTTATCTTTACCAGAATTTTTTCTTAAAACAGGAAAAACTACGGTCATTTAAAATAAAAAGCAACCCAAAAATCTGAAATCTTTAATTGCACTTGATATCGATTTTTAGAACATATCCGAATATTTTTAGTTTCGAATGAAACACATTTGTTAATTAAATTCAAATTTCTTTAATTATCTTTTATCAAAAAGAAGAAATTTTGTTAAACTGACACATTTAATGAATTTGAATAAAGTAAACCATAATAATATTAACCAAAATTCTTCATTTCACTTAAATTTTTTTTTTATTTACTTAAAAACAGATAATTTTAATTCTTCCAACGTTTTATAAATTTTAGATTATTTTCAGAAATCTAAAAAATTTATTTAAGTTGAACCAATATTTTTTAAAGATATTCGGTTATTCTTTTAATGTGTTTTTCTAATACAGAATACTTTTCATGTTGAAAGAATAAGCGTTTGTTTCTTGTATGAGATGTTCGTATATTCGTTATTTACTGTACCGCTATTGCAACTTCTGGACATTTATGGGACTTTTTCTTCAATATATTTCTAGTCTGCATTTAACATTTTGTATGGGAGCCCCCTTAAGGAATGGGGATAGCGGGTAGGTATGTTAGAAATAAATAATTGAGATGAAAAATAAATTGGGGTTGGTCATACATTTGACCCATCTAGGGACATCCTAGGCGCTGCAGGGGCAACATTTAAAGAAAAAGAAAGTGCAATCTTCTAAAGCAAATGCCAGTTTCATAAAATTATCCAAAAAGTTTTTTTAAGTTCAATATGGTTCGACACATATATATCACATGTATTCGCACAATTGCTTAAGCCAACAGCATATTATAGTTGGGCCTTTATTTTTTTTCATTTACCTTTAAACTATTCATCACTTAGGTTAACCTTTGAAAAAGAAAAATTAAAAGAAAAAACTGAAAACTGAAAACAAGAGAAACAAGTTCTTCTTTCCTAACATGCAAATTTTTGATTTGTTCTTGGAAATTCCTTTTAAAGCTTTTGTTCGTTCGTGCTGCATGTTTGTTTAGTAATTGATGGGAATTGATTTATAAAGTCGATTATGTTGTTGCCAGTGCTGATGCTATAGAACAAATCGGACTTAAATAAACGCACACATATGAACACTTGTGCTCGTACATAGCCAAGATTAATTAAGTTTGAATATTGAAAAGTTGATGTGTTTAAAGTGGAAACATGATTAAAGAAACTGGATTACTTCTATGCATATATAACTTTGCTGAATCTAATGTACCCTTTAACTGCTTTGTGCAAAATACAAGAATTAGTTAGAGTCTTTTAAGAAAAAAGCAATAACATTCGATACACATGCATGTGCTTTTAACTTTGGCTGGACAGACTTGACTTTAAATGTTTGTAGGATGCTAAAACGCATGAGGGGTAAGTACACAAAACTAAATAAAAATTCATTTCAATTAAAAAATTTGTGATATTAATTAAAAAATTAATTAAATTTGCACCAGTAAACAAATTAATAGTATCAATTAACCCAGTTAAAAGTATTAATTAAACGTTTAACTCACTTGATTAAACGTGTAATTCACTTGATTAAATTTTTAATTAAAACTGATTATATTTTTGATTAATGCTTTAATTGGTGAAAAATTTTGGATAATTTTTTCTGTGTAGATAATATCTTTCAAATAATGATAATCCAGTCGTACACTGAAAAACCCTGCCGTCCAGTTTGCGAACAGGATCACACCACATATTTAAATGCCAATCCTGGCGTTGGCTGTAACAACAATTTTTTTAAAATTTTTCTTAAATAAAATACATTTTTATTATTTTTTAATTATTTGATAATTTTTGCGATTTTATAATAGTTCTCATTGCATATTTAAAAATTTGGATCAAAGCGATTTTTTACGTCGAAATAAATAACTGCCCGTCCACGGTGGGAAAATCCGGCCGAAAATTTCTTTTTTTAATTTTTATAAAATTTTGATGTGGGCCCAATTGGGATTTTTGTGTGACAATTTCGGAAAAAACTTTTTTAAACTTTATACATATTTTATTTTCTTTTTAAACAAATTTTCTATTAATGATTACAAACCAAACGATAAACTTACACACATCCATCCTTATTACCGAAAGGCATCTTATAATAAGGTCAAAGGAAATGGAAAGAAAATGTTTTGTATTTAAGTATTCAGTTGAAAAAAAGTGAGAGTTTGTGAAAGGCAAATGACTATTGATAGATTTTAAAGGGATAAAATCTCAATTTACCACAATTTGTGGTTTTTAGTGAGGCGCAAATCTTAAATTTTTAATGTAAAAAGAAGAGATCACAAGAGCTTAATTGCGTATAAAGTTTTGAAAAAGATAGTTTTAGTAAATTGATTATTCAGCAAAGGGAAAATATGCGTTAAGAATCGCTTAAAAATATTCATAATAATAATTTGGGTAAAATAATTTTATGCATCCTAAAGATTTTTTTCACCAGGTTCATAATGTAACAAAAATGAACACTAGAAATTGGAGACAAAAGTTGCAAAGTTATAAACATACCTTGAGAATTTTTAATAGAATGAAAGTTTTAATTTGCTTTTACTTCTAATCGCACAAATTATCACAAAACTTTATTTTCTTGAACTCTGTTTTTTTTCCTTTTAATTCTTATCTTCCTGTCTACTTGTTAGCTCTTCTAAAACCCAACTCTCCTAATTTCTAAACTATGCGACATATTTTTATTTCAATTTTGTTAAACTTAAAAACATTTCATATTTTAATTTTGCCTTTAAAATGTTTTTGTTTAATTCACATCCTTTCCAAACTTATTTAATTAGATTTGTCAGTCATATTCTCAAAACTAAACCGGTATTTAGTTTAAAAAATAATAAAAGAAAACTCTTTTTTTTCTTGAATTCCCATAAAAACGCCACACATCCAACTGTTTTTTAGTTAGAAAATTTTTTTTTTTAACAAATTTAAAATCTGTTATCTTGTATACCAAGATATGTATGTATGTAACAAAATAAAACAGGGGTGTTATTGATGAACAATTTCTTTCTTTCTGGATAGGGCATACATTGAGGAAGCCTGAAAGAAATATTGAAATTGTAAGAGTTAAGCAGAAGTGATTGGAACAATTATGCTCCACCTAGGAACTTGGGTAATAATAAATAATATTAAGACTATCATAACGATAACGAGAAGTAACTTTCGGGTTCACATTCGAATTAAGGATAACTATCAGGCATGTTCTGACAATCGCAAACGCTTAACAATTGCGATTCTGACTTGAAATCGAATAATAGGTGTTCTGTAAATCGCAATCGCAAGAACTTTTGAGATTTCAAATAGCAAAAGTATGCTCAAGGGAACTAGAATATGTGTACGACACTTTCGCAAGCACAGCGCACGAGTTTCAGAACGCCACTAACTAAATCTGGCGTTTTTGATTTCAAATTGTGCGATTGTCAGAATATGACCGTATTTCATGTGGAAATGGTCAGTTTATCGTATGGGGGTATATTGGAGTCGTGTATTTAATAGAGAGTAATTCCGAAAACACTATCTTGTAGAACACCAGGTTTGTAGCCTAAATAAGTGGTCCGATAAGCAACTCTCTAGGTTTTTGTGCGTGCCTGCTGGCAGCAGACATTTAGTTTAAAAAACCAAACTTTTTTGCCCTCTCCAAATCCTAAGCAACATCCAAGAACGTTGCCTTTACACCAGCGTTTAAAAAACTGCACTCAAAGTAGAAAAACTGCCATTTCATCCTTTTGCTTTTACTTCTAATTCATTAAATGTAAACAGTCGCTGTCAAAACAAATCAAAATGTGAAAAATTTTAGACATATTATGCTTTTATTACATTACATATTATCAACAAAAAATTTTTCGAAATAATCGAATCTCATGTCATTTGCTTTTCTGTTTACACATGCCAAAGTTTGCTGCCACTGAAGCTGTCATTGTGAAAAGTGTGATTGCATTAGTAACATTCGTAAAAGTATTGAGTTTTTCGAACTGACAGTGACATGTGTAACCGCTAAGAAAGGCCATAATACTCTGTGAGATAGAAATCTAATGAAATCTAATTTAACATAACAGTTTGTGTTCACACCATCACACAAAGTATGTATTAACACTCACACATGAAACAAAATACAACCCTGATCCAATGAAAAGTATTATTGTTTAGAAATTTTTTCAAAAAACGATGCAGTCGTATGTGATGTCAAACTTTTTTTCACAATACTTGTCATTTTCTTCACACATGCATTCACACTATTAGACTTTTACATATTACTTGAGTTTTTGACATGTATTAATACAAAGTAAAATAGTGCAAACTAGCCTTAAAGACTTTTTTTTAGTTCAAAAGATATTCTTATTTCTTCTGTCCAACGGCTAACCTGTTCTATACCAACCAAATTGGTGTATTGGGATAATATTTCTGTTAATCAAATAAGGGAAGCTAAGTTTAATACTAAATTTTTTTATTAGCAAGTGAGAATTAATGACATTAATCAAATTTTAACATTGAAATATAAGTAAGTTACTAAATACATTAGTCATGTGTAAAAAGTACGCCATCTGTTATGAAACCCGCATTTTTCGGTTTTTCTATCAAATAGCTTTAATAAATCTCAAATTATTTAATTTAAATCCAAAATATGAAATAATTTTTACCAAAATTTTTTAAATATTAAGAAAAATATTAAGAAAATATTAATGGGTTTATTACGGATGGAAAGACAACTAAAGTTGAGCGAAATTAGGCAACGCCGCTTATGAGCAAACTGCAGTCACAAACCGAAATTTGAATCTTATTTGGTTTTTATACAGCTTTATCACAACCGCCTACTGATTTTAGTTTAAAATGCAAGTGGTTCTATTCTGTTGCATCAAAAAATAAATGTAGGATTTTATACTTGAATATAAAAATAGAAAAAGAAAAAAATACCGTTGTAATCTACCTCAAAACTTATCAACATACTCATGTATGCTGATGATGTACAAATTTTCAATTCGTTTAACAATATTATTGATCAATCCTCTTTGAGGGCTGACATTGAACTTTTCTCTCAATGGTGTAATTACAACTTATTGGATTTAAACTTAAAAAAATGTGAACACATGTCCTTTTTCCGCTTATTAAAACTTGATACTAGTTATTATCTAAATGGAACATTACTGGATAAAGTTCATAATATAATTGATCTCGGTTTTATATTAGATCATAAACTGAAATGGAGTACTTGGCTTTATGAAACGTTCAAAAGATATTTCTGATCCATATATCACTTAATATCTATATACGTCTCTGGTTCGCCCTATTCTGGAATATGGTTCAATTGTATGGGATCCTTACTTTAATACATATATCAACAGCATTGAATCTGTACAGAAACAGTTCTTTTAAGTTACCGACGTTAAAAAGTCGAAGAGAAATGCTTAGTATTTCGTTTTTAATGGGTCTAATACGCGGTGATGTCGATTCTGATTTCTTGTTGAGTAAAATTAGCTTAAATGTTCCAGCTAGGCCTTCACGAAACTTTCAGCTGTTAAATTTAAGGTATTATCGTTCTGTTTACGCTAACAACGACTCCTCTCGTTTGCGTAAGATTTAATCATCTAATTGACTTTTCTGATAGTAACGATGTTTTAAAACGAAAAATTATTGTTTATTTAAATTAATTAATAAAATAATTCTTTATTTACTGTAATATAATTTTAGCACTTATGTCTGTAAGGATTTTTAATCTATAGATTGAAATTAATAAATAAATCCCTTGTCATACTAATGCTTGTATTTTAATTGTCATTGGAAGGATGAATTACATTTCTGCATACCAAACTATTTTCTATCCGTATTTGCAATTTATACAGTTTTTTTTTTTCAAAATGTGTTGGTTCTACCTTGATGAACTACAGTGTATGTACCTGCACAATGTACAGGTACAGGTACATTTCTGAACGAAAATGTTTATTTTATGATTTCATTAATTTTTTCTTGCTATTACCAAGAAAATTCCTTTAAGCGCTTGCTTAACTTAAGGATAACAATAAAAATTAGGGTTTATACATGTTCCTTCTTTATTTGCATTTCCTCAATTTATTTTATAGTCTACAATCTTAATCTTACAAATGAATAATAATCTAACAGGAGCAAATAAAAATTATCTCTAATAAAATTTTCTTATGAACAAAATCTGACCCACATAAGTATTTATATTGTAGTATATTATGCCACAAGTAATCAGAAAGGAAATGGTAAGTGTTGCTTTGTATGGAAATGATCTTGACATGAGTAGACAAAACAAGATAAGAAAAAACAAAGATAAAAAAGAAAATAGGAAGTAAGATAATACTTGTAAGCATGTAAGGAGCATAAAAGTAAGATGGAAATCATCATTTCGTCCGGCACATGACTAACAAACAGTAACTTTTATGACAATGCAGACCAGGGTTGGCAAAGTTGGTATAATTGGATTTTTTTGCTATTTTTCAGAAAACAATGGTACGCACATTTAGAGCAAAATTCCATCTATCATACAAGGCATTCTAGGCACATTCATATGCATGTCTTTAACCTGTAACAGTTTCATAAACGAATTCTAGCACATGGACAAAATTATATACTTAGTTTGAAAACTAGAAAACTGAAATAATCCGACAATGTTCTCGGCTTTTTATAATCACATCAAACATCCTTTTAAATGGGATATCAAATAAAATAGGGGTTTCTATTCGGGAATTCCCGGGAATAAGTTTTTTAAAATATTGAAAATAATATCACTCCAGCTAGCAAAATAGTCCGACGTCTTCCAGATATCTGGAAAAACGTCGACAAAAAATTTGGAATTGTATACGAATTCCGTTAAATTTCTGACAAAAAATTTATGAAGTGGTTAACACAAATTCTGGCAGAAATCGTGAGGGAATTTAATTTTTTTGCCGGCGTTTCTGACAGAAATCTAATGAAAAAGGTATGGGAAATTCTGATGTGTTAGCCGACATTCTTATTATTTTCTGACAGAAAACTAAAAGAATGTGGAACAAAATTCTAATCTTGTAATCGCTCAGATTTCTGTTGCATAATTAAAGTTTACAATTACAAATCTTTAATGTATCTACATAGGAACATACATACATATGCACCATTTTTTTACTCTTTTTTAAACACGTAAGTAAATGAAATATATTTTAAACTTAATGAGAATTGTGATTATTTGCACAAAAAAAAAGAGACACAACAGCTTTGACAAATGTATATGAATTAGATCAGAAATCTATTAAGTCATATCGGTACATAATTTGCCCCGATATATCCATGCGAAATCGATCAGAAAGCGGTCAGACAATACTTATATTCAATGTCTGACAGTAATCTAAACGAAGTCTCTAAGAATGAAGTCAAACATTTGCCAGAAATTACTTATTCAGAAACTTCGGAGTATTTTGCTGGCTGGGGAACTGAAAATTTTAAAAATAAGTTTTGGTACAATGAAAAAAGTACTATTTCTGAAGCAAGTTTGTTATAATTTTTAAACTTTTTTTTAGCCATCTCTCATACACACACTTAAGGACTAACCCAACAAACATGCATGTTTGTTTTCAAATTGAAAATTATTTGCAATCAAACCACTTCTCAAACGACAAACGTTTGAAATTGATTTGAGAATAATTTAAAAAGTAAATCATTTTTAACAACAAGTAAGAGTGCTATATTCGGCTATGCCGAATCTTATATAACCTTTATCATAATGAGATCAGAACAAAAAGTTATATACATAAATAACGTTCTTTAGATAGGTATAAATAAATATTAATTGAGCCACGCCAACTTTTCATTTCGCCATGCCGAAGAATAGTAATTAATTTTTTACTGACAAATTATTTAATATTTTTTCAAAATTATTTAATATTTCTTCATATGTTAATTTTTAGACATTTCGTGCGCTTTTGTTTTCACCTACCGGCCATTGAAAAAAAAAATTGAGTTAGGTATGGTGTATATATATTTTGAATACCTTCTTTCTAAATCAAAAACATGTTTAACGAAATTTTTTAAAGTTTATGTGATATTAAGCATTTTTACTTGATGTCAACGATTTTAAAGCTTCTTAAATATTGTTTTGCTCTACATGCTTCTGTTTGACGAATGCTCAAATTCCTTATACAAAAACGTAAAAATAAATTTCACTCTTGCTTTGCTTCATTGCCGTAAGAAAAAAAAAATAGTTAAAGCTAAATAAAATGTCAACAAGAAAATAAATTTCGCTTTTGGTTTGCTTTATTGCCGTTATAAATAAAATAGTTAAAGCAAAAGTAAAAAATAATATCAGCAACTCAATACACAGCAGTAGGTAGACGTATGCAGCACAAAAAGCTACTTTTAAAAATAAATTAAGAAAAGTGGCGTATGCGATAAAAAAAAAAATTTGATTTTCACTCCCAATAAAATGCTATTAACTTTTAAGTTCGTACATGAACGTTCACAAAAAATTTACATTTTTCTTTTAAACATATGCCGGAAGCAGTGGTAAAAATACAACAAAATCTATCGGGTATATTTTCAGAAAACTTCATGTTAACCTTCATTGTCGTTTTTCTGCACTGCGACTTTTGGGCATATACGCCAAACCAATATTTAGCTGACGATTTGACGTTAATCAACTTGTTTAGATTTATTTTTGATTTAACCTTTAATTAGGCGCATGGGGTCAGGAGAAATTAAAATTGAAAAATTTATACGTTAAAATGTTTGGAGCGAACTTGTTTTTTCTATAGCTTCATACATTTAAAAAGAGAACATAATTTAGTTGCGATTAGATCGTTAAAGCGTACACACGTGTCGCTTTACTAATACGTGGTGACCCCATGCGACTAATAGTGTAACTTTTTTTGATCGTGGTAAGTATTTATTTTTTTGATTTTATTTACTTTTTTTACTTGTTTCTTCAAGTGTTAGCGTAACAATAATTATATTTTGTCCACTTTTTTGTGTTCAGTTTTGAAAATGGCTTCAGAGAAACAGATACTATAATGGATAGAAGAAGTGTGCGATGATGAGTTGGATGTTGCTGGTTCTAACTCAGAAAACGACGATGTTAGTGTCATAGAGGAGGTTATGTCACAAGATTCGGAGAGTGAAATAGAAGACATGGCAGAAGGACATGTCATTGTTTCTCAATTATCAAAAAGCAACTATTTTTTATCCAGACATACGCAAAAAATAGCCAAAAATTCAAGTGGTCTAAACTTCCATCATCAACATCTGTTAGAACACGTGCGCATGATAATGCTATTGATGAAACAACAGGTTTTTCTAAAAAACCTGAAATTGTGACATTTTACAATGCCACAAAAGGCGGTGTTGACTGTAATGACAAACTTTGCGCGACTTATAATGTTAGATGAAGAACAAAACGATGGCCGCTAGCTTTATTTTTTCATCTTGTTAATGTATCCAGTATCAATGCTTTGGTCATTCACCGCTCAAATAATGAAAAGAGTGACACATACGTAAAACGAATTTTTTTGAAAAATAGTCAACAGAGCTTGTTCAAGAGCACCAGAAACGTAGAATTCAGCAGCGCGCTGCATCTAGCATAGCAAAAAAACGTATTCGTGAGGTTCAAGATATACAGGACGAGGTATATCAATCAACATCAAAGCGTGGGCGCTGCTCTTTATGCCCAAGAAAAATCGACAAAAAAGTTTCCACCAAATGTAATAAATGTGGTAAATTTATTTGTCAGCAACATGTTTTCATGTTCTGCGCTGGATGCTGAACATCACAACCTGCTGATGAGTCTGACTGATTTTTTTTAAAAATAACTTTTAAAATAGTTGTAAGAAACCAGTACTGAATTTTATTTATGTTTTATGTTTTTAAATGAAAAAATGTTATGTTTTTGTTATTTTTTATACATTATAAAAATAAATAACTCTGAAAATTTAACAAAACATACTCATTTTTATTTTTTTGTAGTCCAACTCCAAAACTTTGGGGTCACGCGAGACCCCATGCGATTAATTGTGTGATTTTCTTAATGCGCCTAATTAAAGGTTAAGAACAACACTTAATCAAACTATTAAAAATGTTTGGGAATTGAACTCAAAGAAAATACATGGTTGTGGTAAACATATTCTAAAATATTTTTTCTCTGCGTGTGTGCTCAAGATCAGATAATGAATTAATTTTGTGTCAAAGGTTGACTTCGTGTTTGTTGGGAAACAGCATTCTTAAACACTCCTATGCCCACAACAAAATAAAAATGCAAATGTATGTGTTTGTGTTTTTCCGAAAGTATGTGAAATTTAATACACTTGAATTTTCCTACCAACAAAAGTGCTTATGTTAGTATTAAACATTTTCTTCTATATATTATCTAGAGTATCCAATTATTTGACTTTTGGTTTTGTTCGAGTAAGGAATTAATCGATTTTCGAATTTTAAATTTGCTCCATTAATCGAGTAAGGTTTTTAAATTGTTCGAATTACTCGAATAATTCGAATAATTCAAATAATTATATCCAATGGGGAAAAACCATAAATCTCTACATTAAAACAATAACACAAACATGTAGTTTAACAATAAACAATAAAATAACAATTCATATCGCTCCTTTATTGAACATAGTCATACTTAAAAAATCCAAAATTTCAAGTTACTTTAGCAAAAGTGTTCATTTATAGTTACCTTCTTTATATTTTAAAAATAAAATCAGTATCTCAAACTGGACCGAAGTTATAGCAAAATATACTTCATTAAACCTGTATCTAAAGATTCAGTTTGAA
Source organism: Pollenia griseotomentosa (assembly GCA_963931875.1). Lineage (NCBI taxonomy): Eukaryota > Metazoa > Arthropoda > Insecta > Diptera > Polleniidae > Pollenia > Pollenia griseotomentosa. Next base: position 86,466,301 of record OZ007563.1, read on the forward strand.
AACTTTAATCGCATTTTGCCAAGTTTCATTTTTTTTTAGATATGACTTTGTTGCAGTAAAGGAGCGATATGTTCTATAAAGATAGTTTTAAGATTTTTAAATTAAATAAATAATTTAAAAAATTAATACACCCGGCTGCAAAAATACAGTTTTTATGCATTAAAAAGACTGAAACAAGATTAAGGAAAACAAACTTAAATTTACACTTATTCGGTTTTAAAGGGTCTAGACACGTCAAGTATTTCTTATGGTAGTATTAGTGAGCATGTGTTTGTATGTGTCACACCGATGATGCTGGATGGAATATTAAAAAATTTAGATATGACAGCGAATATTACGTCCACCACACGTACATACAGGAGTAAATTTGCATGCTGGACAAGCATTTGAAATGTGTATTTGGCCCTTAACAGACTATAAAATAATCTGAAAGCCAAAGCTTAGTACAGTTATTTTTTAGAATTTTTTTCGGTTTATAATTTGCAATTGTGTCCCGCCTGCTTAACTTAATGCGGGAATTAAATTTAGGCTGGAGCTCATATTTTTTAAGACAATTTTTTACTTCTTATATTTTTATCTTTTTAGTACCGGCATATTTTGTTAGAGGTGCCAGTTAGTTATGAAAAGCTTTTAAAACCAATTTATTGTTCCTAGAAATCGAGTGAAATTGAAGTCGATGGACATTCTTAGTTAACATTTTTTAAAAATCTCCTAATTTTTTATAACTTTTTATAGTCTTAAGTTTTTAAAATTACTTTGATTTCAATTTCACTGGTAACTTATTAAATGTTTGTAATCTTCTTTAATTTACACATTTTTTTTTACGATAAATATTAAGCTATATATCGTCTTTTGTAAATTATTGTGTTCAATAATATATGTAATAGGCCATTTACATTACAACGAAATCTAGTAGATTTCATTTGAAATCTTCCTCAAAATCTAGTGCGTTTACATTATACCGTTTTGACATTAGCGAGATTTTGTTTTTATAACAAATCAATGACTTAAATATTTTTGTGTAACATATATAAACACAAAAAGAAATTTACATTAAAAAATTTGCATTATCTTTAGTTTATAATCAACATCACTTTTTTTACCAATTATTTGTCCTTTTTTTATTTTTTACAAATTCTCAATTTTTTTTTTTTTTATTTTTTTCAACAGTTTTTGTTTTGTTTTTAATTAAAATGTCATATTTTTGTTATGCAGGGAAGTATTTTTTAGTGCTATATGGAAAAAACCATAGTTGCCAAACTAAGTACTACTAGATTTTGAGTAGATTTCGTCGAAATCTAGTCACAAAGTAGATTTTGTTTTGTATGGGAAATCTAGTCAAAAACCACTAGATTTGGCTCGAAATCTAGATTTCGTTGTAGTGTAAATTGGTTATAAAATATAACCATATAGAACACAATAATTTACGAACGACAATGCGAAAATGTGCTATTAAAATGCTAAATTTCTAACGTATAAAATTTGGTGTTTATAATGATTTACACAATTTGTCTCTCACACAACAAAAGCGTCTGAAATATGCTCAAAAGTTTGTGTAAATGAAATAAATAAAAAAGTTAAGAACATGTTTTTTAGTTTAAATAATATTAAACAGTTAGAAATCTAAAAACAAATATTTTATTTTAAAAAAAGTAGATTTTTTAAAGATATTCATCTTAATCGATTAATTGATATAAATTGTTCGAGTTATTCGTTACTTGAAATTGGCTATTTTGATTATTCGATCAAATAATGGCTGAATCGTTGTTCGATGGAGTGTATACTCTAATATTATCTCATTTTGTTTCACTTTTTGTAGTAGTGTGTGTGTTTGTTAGTTTTTTTAACCCTTAAGCTACATCTAAATAAATTGTTTACTACAATGAGCTACAAGTACGAAGAATAGTTTGCTTAAGTTATTTTTAAATTTAATTTATGTTGATCACATACAAAAATAATAATACTTTATTGTAACAAAACAGTTGCATTTATTTCTGCAGAATTTTCAATTTCTGTTGATAGAAACGAATACATACACAAACTTTTTATATCTTTGTATGCAATTTACTGTTGTTTTGCCATTCGATTGCTTCTAGCAAGAAAATCTTGAGCAATTACTTTGGTCAAAGTAAATGAAGGTAAGTGGAATGCAAATGTATAAAAGTAAAGGTTTAACGAGTATATTTTGTAAAATTGTTTCTGTTCGTTGAATTTTAAAGAGTGGGAAAGAAATTAAGTTTGTGAAATGGTAGCAAATTATAATTGAAGTAAATGAATTAAATTTAAAAATTAAATAAACACTTAAATAAAATTGCAAAATTATTATTATTAATACAATTTTTTTTATTCGATCTTGATTATTTAACTTTATATACATTTGTTTGAGTTCTTTTTTATATAAATATAAAAATTAGTATATAACAAAAAAAATATTTAATAAAAATTAATATTTTTATATAAAAAAGACCTCAAACTCAACAAATTAATATACATTTAAATAATTAAGTCGACTAAGAATGAATTGATATTAATAAAAATAATTTTTGCAAGATTTTTCAAATTATGAGTTAACATAAATACGTGTTCCCATGCCTTATAATACATAAGCTGAGCTATTATAAATATTGCTCTGTTATTCTGCCGACATTATTGCCAACTAGCTGAGATATTTACCTTTAGTGTAGACCTGGGGCTATGTAACCATGACGTTTTAGGCGATGATGCAAGTGCTGCCAATGAAGTCATTTATTAAAAAAACGAAAATTGATTATGACGTCGCTTACGTTATTTTCGCGGCTAGGGCTCAATATGTATGTACTTATTTGTATAAATGCAATTAAAAGTAAAAGAGTTTGGGAATAATTTTAATTGTTTTCTCAGCACGAATTGAAACGTACTTTTTATGGGAGCATAGTAAGTTTATAAAATATGATGTAGTTTCTATGTGGTTAAGCAAACTGTTTATGGGGCTTTAGTCCAAATTTGATTTCTTTTAAATCAGGCTCCAGTTTATCAAATTCAGTTTTCCTAAAATTAATTTAAAAAAAAAATTTAATTTTACGACATGAAATAAATTGAAAATTCACGCTATGAAATTTTTCTTTCAGAGAGTCTAAGTTTATTGATAAGAGGCGAAGAGAACAAGTTATTCTTCTCGTCCCTCTCACTAAAATCTCAGATTTTCTAAAAAAAAATTTTCCTAGTGTCAACCCAGACTATATGAAACATTGATCTTAATAAAAATGTTAAAAAAACAGAAAACAAAGGACTCGTTCTTATTTTTTTTATATAAGCTCTTGATGTAAGTAACTGAGTTTTTATATATGCATCGCCGACGGAAATAAACGAGTTTTTCTTTAAAACATTGTCGATGCATATACCCGAGTTTTTATGTATGCATTCCCCGTTTATAAGCACTAAAAGTCGTGCATATTTAAAAATGCATTTAAGCGATAATTATTTTAATAAATTATAAGCATAATTAATTGCAGTAGGTGGTAAACTAATCAAACATTCGAAGTCTCATTTTAAAGTTTTTAAGTTTTAAGTTTAAATTTATCAAGCTTGGCTTGAGGTTTCAACATCAGTGCTTCGGGATTCCTGGGCGAAATTGTTAAATTGGGAATGTGATGTACGACAGGGATGATGATGTGCCTCTAGTTCAGTTGCTGAAATCTGGAACCGTCCCAAATTCGACAATTTTGTTTGTTCACGTACGCATTCACCCAGAAATAGACCTCAAAGCTGAAGATGATTTTTCGGTCAATATTGGGACAACCATTTTGATAAAACAGTTTTATTAATTGAACGTGTTATTAAATACTACATTCGTCAATGGGGATTTGGCAAAAGGGACTGAATAAATGCCAACTAATTTGACAGATGTAGCTTCAACAAGATGACCGTTATCAACTGTCAAAGTTCGGAAGACCCTTTAGTATTTAACTAAAGTCAAGTCTTTTGTAATATATAAATTTTTAAAAAAATTTAAGTCGCTGTGAAAGACATAAGACTGATGCAATAAACAAAATAAGAAAATATTAACAAAACCAACTTTTCTTTCATTATGATTTTTAATATATGGCAAATAATTTAATAATAAACTAACACAGTTTAAGTACTAATTTCGAAATCAAGGACATTACTCAAATAACTTAAAAAGTTTGGCTGCGTTCTTTAGGAATTTTTTGCTAATAAGAACAATAAAAGCAGTAGGAGGAGTCATAAAAAGTTGAAAACAAAGAAAGAAAACTTAATGATGTAACTATAAACTAAATTAAAATCATCTATTTTAAAAAAAACATTAGTTTGCCAAAATTCTTAAGAATATTTTTTCAATAAACGTTGTCTGTATAATAAAGAAACGACCAACTATTTCAAGGAACATCTATTTCTAAAATAAGTATTGGCAATTACTTTCAATTATTTAAGCTTGAGGTCTTTTTATTTATAAAATATTCTATTTATTTCTTCAAATTTGTTAATTTCCTGACGATGCTAACCAAAGGTTAGTGAAATTTTGAAGAAATAAATAGAATATTTTATAAATAAAAAGACCTCAAGCTTAAATAATTGAAAGTAATTATAAATAAAGGTCAAATAAGAAAAAAGAACATTAGTATTGGCAAAAATCTTTGTTTTTCAAAAAAGTGTTCTAAATATTTGTCATTTGATTCAAGATAGCAAAACTCACGATTGATATAATATTTACGCAAGTTGTACCCCCTACGTACTGAAAGTTACTTTTACCGTCCGACGATATCTTTAAATCAGAACCAGTGTTCGAGAAAAAAAAACTTAATATACTGTTCTTTAGAGTTCGGTAAGAGAGAAATTTATAGAAATGAACTTAAAATACCTTAAAAAAACATTTCCGCGCCCCCGGTGAGCAGGCACAGGTCTTATTATTGGTTAAGGCCCTCTTTAGTTTAGTAGCATTAATCAAAAATATAATCAGTTTTAATTAAAAGTTTAACCAACTGAATTAAACATTTAATCAAGTGAATTAAACGTTTAATTAATACTATTAACTGGTTTAATTGAAACTATTAATTTCACACAAAAAAATTAATAGGTAAAACTACCTAAAAATATGGTATAAAATTATCTAAGCGCAAGGGTAGCATGGCAGTATCAAAGTTTCTTAGGAATTATGACTATTAACTTAGGTAATTTCCATGTTGATTTTTTCACAAAAAATCCAATTAACAAAGAAAAAAAAACTATGTTAAATATTCGAAGAAGATACCTAACTCAATTAGGAATATTATCAAAAATTTTTGGCAATATTTATTTTATTAATTACCAATTATAATTGGTCAGATATATCTTTAACTTAGTTTGTTTTTGTTTTTATATGAAAATAAAATACCTATGCGCGCCTTGGTAAAACTACCTAGATTATTTTTTGGTGTGTTGTTTACTGGTGCAAATTTAATTAATTTTTTAATTAATATCACAAATTTTTTAATTTAAATCAATTTTTATTTTTTTCTGTGTACGACTATTTTTATTCATATTTGCCAAATTTGTTTACCATAATACATTTATTATAGTCCTTATATAACTTGAAAGCAAATTTGTTTGTCCTAAACATATTTATATCCACTAAAATAATATTATATGGTGTTTTACACCTAAAAAGTAACTCTGATCTAGCTGAACATATTAAATTATGTAAAATGTTTGCTACCATAATATAAATATATATTTTCAAACATACAATTTAATTCATAATATTAGTTTCAAATAAAAGCTAGGTTTAAAACCATAATTTTTATTTGGTTTAAAACACATTCTCTAAATGAACCACCATTTATTGTCAAAACAAACAGTGTGTGTTTACATAAGTGATTATAAAAGAATTAAGACGTTTTTCAGGGAGAAAAACAGGTAAGCGATTTATATATGTATAGTTATAAAAAAGGTATGTATATAATAACGTTGTCTTTCTTGCAGCCAAAAAAAACCTACAATATTGAAACCGGCAAATAATTGTTGACACAAAATTTTATCATTAGCCCCGAATAAATATAGAAACGTATAAAAAGTGGTTGATGCGTCGGGGTAATTCGTAGAGATTCGCAAAAGAAATTGTGGACTTACCAGAAATTCCACCAGGAGATGACAAAGAATTTTCTTAGGATGAGACTTTTAACAACATATCACCGATTTGCAGACATATGCGATTGTTGCAAAAGACGTTTTGTATGCTGACAATTTATATCAAACAGAAAAACTACCTTCAACAAAAGTAAGTACTTACATTTGAGGCTATCAGCGCATAAGTGGTGTAACCCACAATTCAAGTTGTTACGGTTCTGGTGTAAGATATGTTCTTTGCACTGTTCTTTACAGTGTAATAGTCGAAAAAGCCAATTGTTTGTATCCAATACAGATGGCGCTAGAAACAAAGACACAGGCCGTTACAACCAAGTACTATAGTGCAAGAGTAGTATTACCTCCTCCTCCCTACACCACTTCTGCGCTGATAGCCTCATTTATATATACGTACGTTTAAAACAAATAATAAAAATTAATTTTATATGTATTTAATTTAATTTTTTAATATAAGCCATTCTGTGTATGTATATACCTATAATACAAAGTTATGTACCTACATGCAATTTTTATAAAGAATAAATCTTTGAAATAAAATTTTTATTGGTTTTATTTGTGAGAATCATTTAACATGTTTAGATAGACATTTTGCATGGTGTTGGGAATATAGAAACATGGTTCGAAAGATTGTTTGCGTTTTTCTACTGAACATAATCATATGTTTGGGACAATAATATATATTTTTACCTAAGACGTGTTTGACACAATCATAACCGCAAACATTAATGATAGTTTGCAATTGTTATTGTATCAACCATTTTTTCTTTGCGTGTTGGTTAACTCATGGTTTGTCCCCAGTAGTTAAGATTTACCATGAAATTAAGCCATACACAGAGAAAACAGATTCGTGATCACAACCGAATTTGGCGCCAATCGAATTTCGTCGGTTGCATGTACTATCACACAATTCGGCTCCAATTACTGAAAATTTCGTTGCTTAGCATAATAGTTTTGATAGCAACATTTGAATTTTAGTACACTATTAGTCATAACAACAGATATTGTTAGTTGTTAGTATGAATATTAGAAACAAAATTGTGCTTATACCCGAATATATGATAGCTGCAACTGAATTAACACATAATTGGTGTTCATAACAAGAGATTTGATTGTCGTTATCAATACATTTTTTTTAACCGGTCAAATGTAGCCCATAAGTGGCAAGGACTTGTCCAAAGGTAATCCCAATGAATGGAAAAAATGGCTTATTTTACAGTACGATGTTCTAGGGCAGGACCATATAACCCAGCTTGCATTACAAAGGAGAAGTCTTAAAACTACTCCATGGTATACTCCAGAGGATTAGCTTTGAAAACGTTTCAAAACAAAAACATGTCGTTAAAAAACGAAGACATGTCGTTTCACTGCAAACTCTTTTAAATAATGAAATGGTCCATACTTGCATTACATTGGACCAGCCCAGGATCAAATAGTCCAATATAATTTGCATGTTATAAAAAAAATAATACATACATACATATGTACGTGTATATGTATGTTCATACCTATAAGAATACGTAAGTTACTAACCCCTATATATTAAGTTTTTGCACATTTTCCATTTTTGACAGCAAAGATATTTTTTAAATATAAAATTATAAATTATTTTAATCTATCAAATGTTTTGACAGAAAATTTAGTAAGCAATTGGGGCTGTTAACTATTTTTTGGTTGTGAATTCCGAATAATTATATTTTCATTTGTTGTAGTCGAATTAAAACTATTCCAATAATCAATAATTAGCTGCAATAAATGAATAAACATTTATATTATAAAATTTATTGACGAAAACAAATTATTGATTGCAATCACCAATATTCAGTCCTATATTCAGCCCTATATTAAATTCGGTTGTGATTCTAACCATTTGTACTAATTTTTAGAACTAAATTAAATTAGTTATCACAACTAATAAAAGAATTGAAGAAATCATATTTCAGTTGAAACATCGTTTTAATAATCAAGAGAATTAAAAATCACTTAGAACCATACATTTTTAATAGTTGCAATAATAAATCATGTAACTTGATCAATATTTTATTACTGCAACCATTTCCCAACCAATTTGTTTTCTGTGTGTATGGTAGGTGCTAGGGTATTCATTTAATTGGGCTTTTGATTTAATCGCTCGATTAAGCGGTTAATTTTATTATTGATCGGTTAACCGATTAAAAAAGTTTTTTTTTATAAACCATTATTGAACTTAAACGAGCAAACAAAAAAATAATTCATAAATATGTACATAATATGTATTTTTAAATTAATACATAATATCTGCGCCATTTTGACAAAAAAAATGTTGTTAATCATACGAATTTTCATTCAAGTAACATTTTTGTTTACGTTTTTAAAATTTTATATTATAAGCGAAATTTTTCTTTAATTTTAGTTTAGTTTATTTTATTATTTAATAAAAATGATTTTTTTCAACGAGTTTTTTTTTAAAACTTTTTTGCTATCTTATCTCGACTTAAAACTTTTTTGTCAAAAATTAGTTATTTCAATTTAATGACCCTTATAAAATAAACTTTTAGAGAAATAATTTGGTTTAATGGTTATGGATTTAAGCTATCCTTTTCTTTAGTGTTGATAAAACTAGACGTGGAAAAATTCTTTCACTTATCGTAGATTTTGGAGAAATCGAAAGCAGCCCATAATACAGAATAAATAATTTCTCAGTCCTTTTCCTGGATTTCTCTAAACATATAAAACCTTCCATTATGCCATTTGAGTCCTGTTTTAACTTTTTAAAAATTTAAACACTTCTAATTGTTTCGGTTAATTCTGTTAAGATTGTTTGTGTCTATATCGAGAGTTTCTTCTGTTGTCAGGTCATCATCTGACTCATCCTGGAAAAGCTCTGCACCGAACATTTGGCATTTTTTTTTTTACTGTTTTTTAAGAATGTGTGTAAATGAAATATATTGTATGAAAAAATATTTTCTAAACACACACTTTTTGTAAACGAGACGAAATAAATAAAAATTTTGTTGCATCGGTTAATCGTTAATCGACTGAAATTTAACGGTTTAATCGTTACTCGAAAATAGCCAATTCGAAGTTAACCGATCAGTTAATCGGGTTGTAATTAATCGATTAACGGTTAACCGAATGAATACCCTAGTAGGTGCTCATGTAAATCTGTTTCCAAATTTTTCACACACCACATGAATAAAAAAGGACATTTAACATATTAATTTAGTTTGTAAAAGTTTTTTAGCTTGTGGTTATTTTTTTATGAAAATATACTAACTGCAGGCAATATTTCAACATTAACTTAAAAAATTTTTTAGGTGCTTTGTATTTTTTTAATTATCTAATTGTTTTTTATTTTTTTTCGATATCACATGAATCAATTACAATCATTTCATTTCGACCACTAAGGTGATTTGTATTTATTCATTTCGAAGTTATTGTTCTATTTTTAGTCCTGGTCAACTGTGAAGACCAAGCCATTAACTAAATGAAGCAGACTGTAACACAGTAAATACCATTTTATAAATAAGCACGTGCACGAGAATTAAACAGCAAGAACAATGACAATCCTACCAGCAACAACAACATAAAGATAAGCATTAAAGTAATGCAGCAAGAACAACTGCAAACACAAAATTTTAACCAACCAAAATTAACGTTTAGGTTGCTTGATGACAATGGCTAAAGACAGAATTACAAACTGATATTTATGTCCATATGTACTATATGTATATGAAGAAACATATACAAAAAGAAGGTTAGTCAAAGAAGTAATTTAAAAAATTTTAAAAGTTTTTTTTTTTTTGAAAAGAAATATACATTCGGTAGCATTTGTGGAGATTAGACTGGCTGCTAAGAATTATTTTTAATAGAGTTAAGGTACAGCACTCGTTTAAACAGTTTATATACACGTGATATATTGGTGCTTTAAATATAATTTATTAAAGCTATTAATCTCAGTTGCTTAAGGTTATAAGTACGTTAAGAATACCCTGTCGCTTCTCTGTTTACATGTGTTTCTTACATGTACATGAGCCTTCATGTATGTGTGTATAAAGTGCTTTGCATGTGTTTTTTGTTGTTAACATACACTTAAGTAATTGTATACACATATGTTTAAAGATACATACTTAGATATGTACAGGTGTGTTTAGTGCGCCTACTAGCCAACTGACAAATTGGTAAAATCATTTTAAGTAAATTTGCACCTAAAGGAGGCTAATTAAACATCTTTCCTAGTAACTATAATACATATTTATTCGTAACGTAAAGATGTTGTACCTTTAATTATTAAGTTAATTAAGATTTACTGTGCTTCTTTAGTAAAATATGAAAAAATTAGTGCAAAATTAAGAGTAGGAGAAAGGATCATAGACAAAAAATGTTTTACTTTTTTAAAAAGGTTTAATGTAGAAATTTGGTTTTACACACCTTAAATAAAAATCTTAATTAATAAGGTTTCTGTATGACGTGCTAAATTCCCAATTTTACATATTTGATAAATACACTAAAATTTATTGTTGAGGGGAAAAAAATCTTAAAAATCAATTTTTAGTGGGAAATACAGGTGATCACAGATTTTCGCTATTTTTGCTATAACTCTTCTAGTTTGCCAGAAAAACGCATTTAAAGTTTTCCATATAAAAATCCTAAGAAAATCAATTTTTAGTGGGAAATACAGGTGATCACAGATTTTCTCTATTTTTGCTCTAACTCTTCTAGTTTTCCATATAAAAATCCTTAGAAAATCAATTTTTAGTGGGAAATACAGGTGATCACAGATTTTCGCTATTTTTGCTCTAACTCTTCTAGTTTGCCAGAAAAACGCATTTAAAGTTTTCCATATAAAAATCCTTAGAAAATCAATTTTTAGTGGGAAATACAGGTGATCACAGATTTTCGCTATTTTTGCTCTAACTCCTCTAGTTTGCCAGAAAAACCCATTTAAAGTTTTCCATATAAAAATCCTTAGAAAATCAATTTTTAGTGGGAAATACAGGTGATCACAGATTTTCGCTATTTTTGCTCTAACTCTTTTAGTTTGCCAGAAAAACGCATTTAAAGTTTTCCATATAAAAATCCTTAGAAAATCAATTTTTAGTGGGAAATACAGGTGATCACAGATTTTCGCTATTTTTGCTCTAACTCTTCTAGTTTGCCAGAAAAACGCATTTAAAGTTTTCCATATAAAAATCCTTAGAAAATCAATTTTTAGTGGAAAATACAGGTGATCACAGATTTTCGCTATTTTTGCTCTAACTCTTCCAGTTTGCCAGAAAAACGCATTTAAAGTTTTCCATATAAAATTCCTTAGAAAATCAATTTTTAGTGGGAAATACAGGTGATCACAGATTTTCGCTATTTTTGCTCTAACTCTTCTAGTTTGCCAGAAAAACGCATTTAAAGTTTTCCATATAAAAATCCTTAGAAAATCAATTTTTAGTGGGAAATACAGGCGATCACAGATTTTCGCTATTTTTGCTCTAACTCTTCTAGTTTGCCAGAAAAACGCATTTAAAGTTTTCCATATAAAAATCCTTAGAAAATCAATTTTTAGTGGGAAATATAGGTGATCACAGATTTTCGCTATTTTTGCTCTAACTCTTCTAGTTTGCCAGAAAAACGCATTTAAAGTTTTTCATATAAAAATCCTTAGAATATCAATTTTTAGTGGGAAATACAGGTGATCACAGATTTTCGCTATTTTTGCTCTAACTCTTCTAGTTTGCCAGAAAAACGCATTTAAAGTTTTTCATATAAAAATCCTTAGAAAATCAATTTTTAGTGAGAAATACAGGTGATCACAGATTTTCGCTATTTTTGCTCTAACTCTTCTAGTTTGCCCGAAAAACGCATTTAAAGTTTTTCATATAAAAATCCTTAGAAAATCAATTTTTAGTGGGAAATACAGGTGATCACAGATTTTCGCTATTTTTGCTCTAACTCTTCTAGTTTGCCAGAAAAACGCATTTAAAGTTTTTCATATAAAAATCCTTAGAAAATTAATTTTTAGTGGGAAATACAGGTGATCACAGATTTTCGCTATTTTTGCTCTAACTCTTCTAGTTTGCCAGAAAAACGCATTTAAAGTTTTTCATATAAAAATCCTTAGAAAATCAATTTTTAGTGGGAAATACAGGTGATCACAGATTTTCGCTATTTTTGCTCTAACTCTTCTAGTTTGCCAGAAAAACGCATTTAAAGTTTTTCATATAAAAATCCTTAGAAAATCAATTTTTAGTGGGAAATACAGGTGATCACAGATTTTCGCTATTTTTGCTCTAACTCTTCTAGTTTGCCAGAAAAACGCATTTAAAGTTTTTCATATAAAAATCCTTAGAAAATCAATTTTTAGTGGGAAATACAGGTGATCACAGATTTTCGCTATTTTTGCTCTAACTCTTCTAGTTTGCCAGAAAAACGCATTTAAAGTTTTTCATATAAAAATCCTTAGAAAATAATTTTTTAGTGGGAAATACAGGTGATCACAGATTTTCGCTATTTTTGCTCTAACTCCTCTAGTTTGCCAGAAAAACGCATTTAAAATTTTCCATATAAAAATTTTTAGAAAATCAATTTTTAGTGGGAATTACAGGTGATCACAGATTTTCGCTATTTTTGCTCTAACTCTTCTAGTTTGCCAGAAAAACGCATTTAAAGTTTTTCATATAAAAATCCTTAGAAAATCAATTTTTAGTGGAAAATACAGGTCATCACAGATTTTCGCTATTTTTGCTCTAACTCTTCTAGTTTGCCAGAAAAACGCATTTAAAGTTGTCCATCTAAAAATCCTTAGAAAATCAATTTTTAGTGGGAAATACAGGTGATCACAGATTTTCGCTATTTTTGTTCTAACTCTTTTAGTTTGCCAGAAAAACGCATTTTAAGTTTTTCATATAAAAATCCCTAGAAAATCAATTTTTAGTGGAAAATACAGGTGATCACAGATTTTCGCTATTTTTGCTCTAACTCTTCTAGTTTGCCAGAAAAACGCATTTAAAGTTTTCCATATAAAAATCCTTAGAAAATTAATTTTTAGTGGGAAATACAGGTGATCACAGATTGTCGCTATTTTTGCTCTAACTCTTCTAGTTTGGCAGAAAAACGCATTTAAAGTTTTCCATATAAAAATCCTTAGAAAATCAATTTTTAGTGGAAAATACAGGTGATCACAGATTTTCGCTATTTTTGCTCTAACTCTTCTAGTTTGCCAGAAAAACGCATTTAAAGTTTTCCATATAAAAATCCTTAGAAAATCAATTTTTAGTGGGAAATACAGGTGATCACAGATTTTCGCTATTTTTGCTCTAACTCTTCTAGTTTGCCAGAAAAACGCATTTAAAGTTTTCCATATAAAAATCCTTAGAAAATCAATTTTTAGTGGGAAATACAGGTGATCACAGATTTTCGCTATTTTTGCTCTAACTCTTCTAGTTTGCCAGAAAAACGCATTTAAAGTTTTTCATATAAAAATCCTTAGAAAATCAATTTTTAGTGGGAAATACAGGTGATCACAGATTTTCGCTATTTTTGCTCTAACTCTTCTAGTTTGCCAGAAAAACGCATTTAAAGTTTTTCATATAAAAATACTTAGAAAATCAATTTTTAGTGGGAAATACAGGTGATCACAGATTTTCGCTATTTTTGCTCTAACTCTTCTAGTTTGCCAGAAAAACGCATTTAAAGTTTTCCATATAAAAATCCTTAGAAAATCAATTTTTAGTGGGAAATACAGGTGATCACAGATTTTCGATATTTTTGCTCTAACTCTTCTAGTTTGTCAGAAAAACGCATTTAAAGTTTTCCATATAAAAATCCTTAGAAAATCAATTTTTAGTGGGAAATACAGGTGATCACATATTTTCGCTATTTTTGCTCTAACTCTTCTAGTTTGTCAGAAAAACGCATTTAAAGTTTTCCATATAAAAATCCTTAGAAAATCAATTTTTAGTGGGAAATACAGGTGATCACAGATTTTCGATATTTTTGCTCTAACTCTTCTAGTTTGCTAGAAAAACGCATTTAAAGTTTTCCATATAAAAATCCTTAGAAAATCAATTTTTAGTGGAAAATACAGGTGATCACAGATTTTCGCTATTTTTGCTCTAACTCCTCTAGTTTGCCAGAAAAACGCATTTAAAGTTTTCCATATAAAAATCCTTAGAAAATCAATTTTTAGTGGAAAATACAGGTGATCACAGATTTTCACTATTTTTGCTCTAACTCTTCTAGTTTGCCAGAAAAACGCATTTAAAGTTTTTCATATAAAAATCCTTAGAAAATCAATTTTTAGTGGGAAATACAGGTGATCACAGATTTTCTCTATTTTTGCTCTAACTCTTCTAGTTTTCCATATAAAAATCCTTAGAAAATCAATTTTTAGTGGGAAATACAGGTGATCACAGATTTTCGCTATTTTTGCTCTAACTCTTCTAGTTTGCCAGAAAAACGCATTTAAAGTTTTCCATATAAAAATCCTTAGAAAATCAATTTTTAGTGGGAAATACAGGTGATCACAGATTTTCGCTATTTTTGCTCTAACTCTTCTAGTTTGCCAGAAAAACGCATTTAAAGTTTTTCATATAAAACTCCTTAGAAAATCAATTTTTAGTGGGAAATACAGGTGATCACAGATTTTCGCTATTTTTGCTCTAACTCTTCTAGTTTGCCAGAAAAACGCATTTAAAGTTTTCCATATAAAAATCCTTAGAAAATCAATTTTTAGTGGGAAATACAGGTGATCACAGATTTTCGCTATTTTTGCTCTAACTCTTCTAGTTTGTCAGAAAAACGCATTTAAAGTTTTCCATATAAAAATCCTTAGAAAATCAATTTTTAGTGGGAAATACAGGTGATCACAGATTTTCGCTATTTTTGCTCTAACTCTTCTAGTTTGCTAGAAAAACGCATTTAAAGTTTTTCATATAAAAATCCTTAGAAAATCAATTTTTAGTGGAAAATACAGGTGATCACAGATTTTCGCTATTTTTGCTCTAACTCCTCTAGTTTGCCAGAAAAACGCATTTAAAGTTTTCCATATAAAAATCCTTAGAAAATCAATTTTTAGTGGAAAATACAGGTGATCACAGATTTTCACTATTTTTGCTCTAACTCTTCTAGTTTGCCAGAAAAACGCATTTAAAGTTTTTCATATAAAAATCCTTAGAAAATCAATTTTTAGTGGGAAATACAGTTGATCACACATTTCCGTTATTTTTGCTCTAACTCTTTTAGTTTGCCAGAAAAACGCATTTAAAGTTTTTCATATAAAACTCCTTAGAAAATCAATTTTTAGTGGGAAATACAGGTGATCACAGATTTTCGCTATTTTTGCTCTAACTCTTCTAGTTTGCCAGAAAAACGCATTTAAAGTTTTCCATATAAAAATCCTTAGAAAATCAATTTTTAGTGGGAAATACAGGTGATCACAGATTTTCTCTATTTTTGCTCTAACTCTTCTAGTTTTCCATATAAAAATCCTTAGAAAATCAATTTTTGGTGGGAAATACAGGTGATCACAGATTTTCGCTATTTTTGCTCTAACTTTTCTAGTTTGCCAGAAAAACGCATTTAAAGTTTTCCATATAAAAATCCTTAGAAAATCAATTTTTAGTGGGAAATACAGGTGATCACAGATTTTCGCTATTTTTGCTCTAACTCTTCCAGTTTGCCAGAAAAACGCATTTAAAGTTTTCCATATAAAATTCCTTAGAAAATCAATTTTTAGTGGGAAATACAGGTGATCACAGATTTTCGCTATTTTTGCTCTAACTCTTCTAGTTTGCCAGAAAAACGCATTTAAAGTTTTCCATATAAAAATCCTTAGAAAATCAATTTTTAGTGGGAAATACAGGTGATCACAGATTTTCGCTATTTTTGCTCTAACTCTTCTAGTTTGCCAGAAAAACGCATTTAAAGTTTTCCATATAAAAATCCTTAGAAAATCAATTTTTAGTGGGAAATACAGGTGATCACAGATTTTCGCTATTTTTGCTCTAACTCTTCTAGTTTGCCAGAAAAACGCATTTAAAGTTTTCCATATAAAAATCCTTAGAAAATCAATTTTTAGTGGAAAATACAGGTGATCACAGATTTTCGCTATTTTTGCTCTAACTCCTCTAGTTTGCCAGAAAAACGCATTTAAAGTTTTCCATATAAAAATCCTTAGAAAATCAATTTTTAGTGGGAAATACAGGTGATCACAGATTTTCGCTATTTTTGCTCAAACTCTTCTAGTTTGCCAGAAAAACGCATTTAAAGTTTTTCATATAAAAATCCTTAGAAAATCAATTTTTAGTGGAAAATACAGGTGATCACAGATTTTCGCTATTTTTGCTCTAACTCTTCTAGTTTGCCAGAAAAACACATTTAAAGTTTTCCATATAAAAATCCTTAGAAAATCAATTTTTAGTGGGAAATACAGGTGATCACAGATTTTCGCTATTTTTGCTCTAACTCTTCTAGTTTGCCAGAAAAACGCATTTAAAATTTTCCATATAAAAATCCTTAGAAAATCAATTTTTAGTGGGAAATATAGGTGATCACAGATTTTCGCTATTTTTGCTCTAACTCTTCTAGTTTGCCAGAAAAACGCATTTAAAGTTTTTCATATAAAAATCCTTAGAAAATCAATTTTTAGTGGGAAATACAGGTGATCACAGATTTTCGCTATTTTTGCTCTAACTCTTCTAGTTTGCCAGAAAAACGCATTTAAAGTTTTTCATATAAAAATCCTTAGAAAATCAATTTTTAGTGAGAAATACAGGTGATCACAGATTTTCGCTATTTTTGCTCTAACTCTTCTAGTTTGCCAGAAAAACGCATTTAAAGTTTTTCATATAAAAATCCTTAGAAAATCAATTTTTAGTGGGAAATACAGGTGATCACAGATTTTCGCTATTTTTGCTCTAACTCTTCTAGTTTGCCAGAAAAACGCATTTAAAGTTTTTCATATAAAAATCCTTAGAAAATCAATTTTTAGTGGGAAATACAGGTGATCACAGATTTTCGCTATTTTTGCTCTAACTCTTCTAGTTTGCCAGAAAAACGCATTATAAAAATCCTTAGAAAATCAATTTTTAGTGGGAAATACAGGTGATCACAGATTTTCGCTATTTTTGCTCTAACTCTTCTAGTTTGCCAGAAAAACGCATTTAAAGTTTTTCATATAAAAATCCTTAGAAAATCAATTTTTAGTGGGAAATACAGGTGATCACAGATTTTCGCTATTTTTGCTCTAACTCTTCTAGTTTGCCAGAAAAACGCATTTAAAGTTTTTCATATAAAAATCCTTAGAAAATAATTTTTTAGTGGGAAATACAGGTGATCACAGATTTTCGCTATTTTTGCTCTAACTCCTCTAGTTTGCCAGAAAAACGCATTTAAAATTTTCCATATAAAAATTTTTAGAAAATCAATTTTTAGTGGGAAATACAGGTGATCACAGATTTTCGCTATTTTTGCTCTAACTCTTCTAGTTTGCCAGAAAAACGCATTTAAAGTTGTCCATCTAAAAATCCTTAGAAAATCAATTTTTAGTGGGAAATACAGGTGATCACAGATTTTCGCTATTTTTGTTCTAACTCTTTTAGTTTGCCAGAAAAACGCATTTTAAGTTTTTCATATAAAAATCCCTAGAAAATCAATTTTTAGTGGAAAATACAGGTGATCACAGATTTTCGCTATTTTTGCTCTTACTCTTCTAGTTTGCCAGAAAAACGCATTTAAAGTTTTCCATATAAAAATCCTTAGAAAATTAATTTTTAGTGGGAAATACAGGTGATCACAGATTTTCGCTATTTTTGCTCTAACTCTTCTAGTTTGCCAGAAAAACGCATTTAAAGTTTTCCATATAAAAATCCTTAGAAAATCAATTTTTAGTGGAAAATACAGGTGATCACAGATTTTCGCTATTTTTGCTCTAACTCTTCTAGTTTGCCAGAAAAACGCATTTAAAGTTTTCCATATAAAAATCCTTAGAAAATCAATTTTTAGTGGGAAATACAGGTGATCACAGATTTTCGCTATTTTTGCTCTAACTCTTCTAGTTTGCCAGAAAAACGCATTTAAAGTTTTCCATATAAAAATCCTTAGAAAATCAATTTTTAGTGGGAAATACAGGTGATCAGAGATTTTCGCTATTTTTGCTCTAACTCTTCTAGTTTGCCAGAAAAACGCATTTAAAGTTTTCCATATAAAAATCCTTAGAAAATCAATTTTTAGTGGGAAATACAGGTGATCACAGATTTTCGCTATTTTTGCTCTAACTCTTCTAGTTTGCTAGAAAAACGCATTTAATGTTTTCCATATAAAAATCCTTAGAAAATCAATTTTTAGTGGAAAATACAGGTGATCACAGATTTTCGCTATTTTTGCTCTAACTCCTCTAGTTTGCCAGAAAAACGCATTTAAAGTTTTCCATATAAAAATCCTTAGAAAATCAATTTTTAGTGGAAAATACAGGTGATCACAGATTTTCACTATTTTTGCTCTAACTCTTCTAGTTTGCCAGAAAAACGCATTTAAAGTTTTTCATATAAAAATCCTTAGAAAATCAATTTTTAGTGGGAAATACAGGTGATCACAGATTTTCTCTATTTTTGCTCTAACTCTTCTAGTTTTCCATATAAAAATCCTTAGAAAATCAATTTTTAGTGGGAAATACAGGTGATCACAGATTTTCGCTATTTTTGCTCTAACTCTTCTAGTTTGCCAGAAAAACGCATTTAAAGTTTTTCATATAAAAATCCTTAGAAAATCAATTTTTAGTGGAAAATACAAGTGTTCACAGATTTTCGCTATTTTTGCTCTAACTCCTCTAGTTTGACAGAAAAACGCATTTAAAGTTTTCCATATAAAAATCCTTAGAAAATCAATTTTTAGTGGGAAATACAGGTGATCACATATTTTCGCTATTTTTGCTCTAACTCTTCTAGTTTGTCAGAAAAACGCATTTAAAGTTTTCCATATAAAAATCCTTAGAAAATCAATTTTTAGTGGGAAATACAGGTGATCACAGATTTTCGCTATTTTTGCTCTAACTCCTCTAGTTTGCCAGAAAAACGCATTTAAAGTTTTCCATATAAAAATCCTTAGAAAATCAATTTTTAGTGGGAAATACAGGTGATCACAGATTTTCGCTATTTTTGCTCTAACTCTTCTAGTTTGCCAGAAAAACGCATTTAAAGTTTTCCATATAAAAATCCTTAGAAAATCAATTTTTAGTGGGAAATACAGGTGATCACAGATTTTCGCTATTTTTGCTCTAACTCTTCTAGTTTGCCAGAAAAACGCATTTAAAGTTTTCCATATAAAAATCCTTAGAAAATCAATTTTTAGTGGGAAATACAGGTGATCACAGATTTTCGCTATTTTTGCTCTAACTCTTCTAGTTTGCCAGAAAAACGCTTTTAAAGTTTTTCATATAAAAATCCTTAGAAAATCAATTTTTAGTGGGAAATACAGGTGATCACAGATTTTCGCTATTTTTGCTCTAACTCTTCTAGTTTGCCAGAAAAACGCATTTAAAGTTTTCCATATAAAAATCCTTAGAAAATCAATTTTTAGTGGGAAATACAGGTGATCACAGATTTTCTCTATTTTTGCTCTAACTCTTCTAGTTTTCCATATAAAAATCCTTAGAAAATCAATTTTTAGTGGGAAATACAGGTGATCACAGATTTTCGCTATTTTTGCTCTAACTCTTCTAGTTTGCCAGAAAAACGCATTTAAAGTTTTTCATATAAAAATCCTTAGAAAATCAATTTTTAGTGGAAAATACAAGTGTTCACAGATTTTCGCTATTTTTGCTCTAACTCCTCTAGTTTGACAGAAAAACGCATTTAAAGTTTTCCATATAAAAATCCTTAGAAAATCAATTTTTAGTGGGAAATACAGGTGATCACATATTTTCGCTATTTTTGCTCTAACTCTTCTAGTTTGTCAGAAAAACGCATTTAAAGTTTTCCATATAAAAATCCTTAGAAAATCAATTTTTAGTGGGAAATACAGGTGATCACAGATTTTCGCTATTTTTGCTCTAACTCCTCTAGTTTGCCAGAAAAACGCATTTAAAGTTTTCCATATAAAAATCCTTAGAAAATCAATTTTTAGTGGGAAATACAGGTGATCACAGATTTTCGCTATTTTTGCTCTAACTCTTCTAGTTTGCCAGAAAAACGCATTTAAAGTTTTCCATATAAAAATCCTTAGAAAATCAATTTTTAGTGGGAAATACAGGTGATCACAGATTTTCGCTATTTTTGCTCTAACTCTTCTAGTTTGCCAGAAAAACGCATTTAAAGTTTTCCATATAAAAATCCTTAGAAAATCAATTTTTAGTGGGAAATACAGGTGATCACAGATTTTCGCTATTTTTGCTCTAACTCTTCTAGTTTGCCAGAAAAACGCTTTTAAAGTTTTTCATATAAAAATCCTTAGAAAATCAATTTTTAGTGGGAAATACAGGTGATCACAGATTTTCGCTATTTTTGCTCTAACTCTTCTAGTTTGCCAGACAAACGCATTTAAAGTTTTCCATATAAAAATCCTTAGAAAATCAATTTTTAGTGGGAAATACAGGTGATCACAGATTTTCGCTATTTTTGCTCTAACTCTTCTAGTTTGCCAGAAAAACGCATTTAAAGTTTTCCATATAAAAATTCTTAGAAAATCAATTTTTAGTGGGAAATACAGGTGATCACAGATTTTCGCTATTTTTGCTCTAACTCTTCTAGTTTGCCAGAAAAACGCATTTAAAGTTTTCCATATAAAAATCCTTAGAAAATCAATTTTTAGTGGGAAATACAGGTGATCACAGATTTTCGCTATTTTTGCTCTAACTCTTCTAGTTTGCCAGAAAAACGCATTTAAAGTTTTCCATATAAAAATCCTTAGAAAATCAATTTTTAGTGGGAAATACAGGTGATCACAGATTTTCGCTATTTTTGCTCTAACTCTTCTAGTTTGCCAGAAAAACGCATTTAAAGTTTTTCATATAAAAATCCTTAGAAAATCAATTTTTAGTGGGAAATACAGGTGATCACAGATTTTCGCTATTTTTGCTCTAACTCTTCTAGTTTGCCAGAAAAACGCATTTAAAGTTTTCCATATAAAAATCCTTAGAAAATCAATTTTTAGTGGGAAATACAGGTGATCACAGATTTTCGCTATTTTTGCTCTAACTCTTCTAGTTTGCCAGAAAAACGCATTTAAAGTTTTCCATATAAAAATCCTTAGAAAATCAATTTTTAGTGGGAAGTACAGGTGATCACAGATTTTCGCTATTTTTGCTCTAACTCTTCTAGTTTGCCAGAAAAACGCATTTAAAGTTTTTCATATAAAAATCCTTAGAAAATCAATTTTTAGTGGAAAATACAAGTGTTCACAGATTTTCGCTATTTTTGCTCTAACTCCTCTAGTTTGCCAGAAAAACGCATTTAAAGTTTTCCATATAAAAATCCTTAGAAAATCAATTTTTAGTGGGAAATACAGGTGATCACATATTTTCGCTATTTTTGCTCTAACTCTTCTAGTTTGTCAGAAAAACGCATTTAAAGTTTTCCATATAAAAATCCTTAGAAAATCAATTTTTAGTGGGAAATACAGGTGATCACAGATTTTCGCTATTTTTGCTCTAACTCTTCTAGTTTGCTAGAAAAACGCATTTAAAGTTTTCCATATAAAAATCCTTAGAAAATCAATTTTTAGTGGAAAATACAGGTGATCACAGATTTTCGCTATTTTTGCTCTAACTCCTCTAGTTTGCCAGAAAAACGCATTTAAAGTTTTCCATATAAAAATCCTTAGAAAATCAATTTTTAGTGGAAAATACAGGTGATCACAGATTTTCACTATTTTTGCTCTAACTCTTCTAGTTTGCCAGAAAAACGCATTTAAAGTTTTTCATATAAAAATCCTTAGAAAATAAATTTTTAGTGGGAAATACAGGTGATCACAGATTTTCTCTATTTTTGCTCTAACTCCTCTAGTTTGCCAGAAAAACGCATTTAAAGTTTTCCATATAAAAATCCTTAGAAAATCAATTTTTAGTGGGAAATACAGGTGATCACAGATTTTCGCTATTTTTGCTCTAACTCTTCTAGTTTGCCAGAAAAACGCATTTAAAGTTTTTCATATAAAAATCCTTAGAAAATCAATTTTTAGTGGGAAATACAGGTGATCACAGATTTTCGCTATTTTTGCTCTAACTCTTCTAGTTTGCCAGAAAAACGCATTTAAAGTTTTCCATATAAAAATCCTTAGAAAATCAATTTTTAGTGGGAAATACAGGTGATCACAGATTTTCGCTATTTTTGCTCTAACTCTTCTAGTTTGCCAGAAAAACGCATTTAAAGTTTTCCATATAAAAATCCTTAGAAAATCAATTTTTAGTGGGAAATACAGGTGATCACAGATTTTCGCTATTTTTGCTCTAACTCTTCTAGTTTGTCAGAAAAACGCATTTAAAATTTTCCATATAAAAATCCTTAGAAAATCAATTTTTAGTGGGAAATACAGGTGATCACAGATTTTCGCTATTTTTGCTCTAACTCTTCTAGTTTGCCAGAAAAACGCATTTAAAGTTTTCCATATAAAAATTCTTAGAAAATCAATTTTTAGTGGGAAATACAGGTGATCACAGATTTTCGCTATTTTTGCTCTAACTCTTCTAGTTTGCCAGAAAAACGCATTTAAAGTTTTCCATATAAAAATCCTTAGAAAATCAATTTTTAGTGGGAAATACAGGTGATCACAGATTTTCGCTATTTTTGCTCTAACTCTTCTAGTTTGCCAGAAAAACGCATTTAAAGTTTTCCATATAAAAATCCTTAGAAAATCAATTTTTAGTGGGAAATACAGGTGATCACAGATTTTCGCTATTTTTGCTCTAACTCTTCTAGTTTGCCAGAAAAACGCATTTAAAGTTTTTCCATATAAAAATCCTTAGAAAATCAATTTTTAGTGGGAAATACAGGTGATCACAGATTTTCGCTATTTTTGCTCTAACTCTTCTAGTTTGCCAGAAAAACGCATTTAAAGTTTTCCATATAAAAATCCTTAGAAAATCAATTTTTAGTGGGAAATACAGGTGATCACAGATTTTCGCTATTTTTGCTCTAACTCTTCTAGTTTGCCAGAAAAACGCATTTAAAGTTTTCCATATAAAAATCCTTAGAAAATCAATTTTTAGTGGGAAGTACAGGTGATCACAGATTTTCGCTATTTTTTGCTCTAACTCTTCTAGTTTGCCAGAAAAACGCATTTAAAGTTTTTCATATAAAAATCCTTAGAAAATCAATTTTTAGTGGAAAATACAAGTGTTCACAGATTTTCGCTATTTTTGCTCTAACTCCTCTAGTTTGCCAGAAAAACGCATTTAAAGTTTTCCATATAAAAATCCTTAGAAAATCAATTTTTAGTGGGAAATACAGGTGATCACATATTTTCGCTATTTTTTGCTCTAACTCTTCTAGTTTGTCAGAAAAACGCATTTAAAGTTTTCCATATAAAAATCCTTAGAAAATCAATTTTTAGTGGAAATACAGGTGATCACAGATTTTCGCTATTTTTGCTCTAACTCTTCTAGTTTGCTAGAAAAACGCATTTAAAGTTTTCCATATAAAAATCCTTAGAAAATCAATTTTTAGTGGAAAATACAGGTGATCACAGATTTTCGCTATTTTTTGCTCTAACTCCTCTAGTTTGCCAGAAAAACGCATTTAAAGTTTTCCATATAAAAATCCTTAGAAAATCAATTTTTAGTGGAAAATACAGGTGATCACAGATTTTCACTATTTTTGCTCTAACTCTTCTAGTTTGCCAGAAAAACGCATTTAAAGTTTTTCATATAAAAATCCTTAGAAAATAAATTTTTAGTGGGAAATACAGGTGATCACAGATTTTCTCTATTTTTGCTCTAACTCCTCTAGTTTGCCAGAAAAACGCATTTAAAGTTTTCCATATAAAAATCCTTAGAAAATCAATTTTTAGTGGGAAATACAGGTGATCACAGATTTTCGCTATTTTTGCTCTAACTCTTCTAGTTTGCCAGAAAAACGCATTTAAAGTTTTTCATATAAAAATCCTTAGAAAATCAATTTTTAGTGGGAAATACAGGTGATCACAGATTTTCGCTATTTTTGCTCTAACTCTTCTAGTTTGCCAGAAAAACGCATTTAAAGTTTTCCATATAAAAATCCTTAGAAAATCAATTTTTTGGTGGGAAATACAGGTGATCACAGATTTTCGCTATTTTTGCTCTAACTCTTCTAGTTGCCAGAAAAACGCATTTAAAGTTTTCCATATAAAAATCCTTAGAAAATCAATTTTTAGTGGGAAATACAGGTGATCACAGATTTTCGCTATTTTTGCTCTAACTCTTCTAGTTTGTCAGAAAAACGCATTTAAAGTTTTCCATATAAAAATCCTTAGAAAATCAATTTTTAGTGGGAAATACAGGTGATCACAGATTTTCGCTATTTTTGCTCTAACTCTTCTAGTTTGCTAGAAAAACGCATTTAAAGTTTTCCATATAAAAATCCTTAGAAAATCAATTTTTTAGTGGAAAATACAGGTGATCACAGATTTTCGCTATTTTTGCTCTAACTCCTCTAGTTTGCCAGAAAAACGCATTTAAAGTTTTCCATATAAAAATCCTTAGAAAATCAATTTTTAGTGGAAAATACAGGTGATCACAGATTTTTCACTATTTTTGCTCTAACTCTTCTAGTTTTGCCAGAAAAACGCCATTTAAGTTTTTCATATAAAATCCTTAGAAAATCAATTTTTAGTGGGAAATATTTTTGCTCTAACTCTTCTAGTTTTCCATATAAAAATCCCTTAGAAAATCAATTTTTAGTGGGAAATACAGGTGATCACAGATTTTCGCTATTTTTGCTCTAACTCTTCTAGTTTGCCAGAAAACGCATTTAAAGTTTTTCATATAAAAATCCTTAGAAAATCAATTTTTAGTGGAAAATACAAGTGTTCACAGATTTTCGCTATTTTTGCTCTAACTCCTCTAGTTTGACAGAAAAACGCATTTAAAGTTTTCCATATAAAAATCCTTAGAAAATCAATTTTTAGTGGGAAATACAGGTGATCACATATTTTCGCTATTTTTTGCTCTAACTCTTTTTCTGACAAGCTCTAAACTTGTCAGAAAATCTTAGAAAAATCAATTTTTAGTGGGAAATACAGGTGATCACAGATTTTCGCTATTTTTGCTCTAACTCTTCTAGTTTGCCAGAAAAACGCATTTTAAAGTTTTCCATATAAAAATCCTTAGAAAATCAATTTTTAGTGGGAAATACAGGTGATCACAGATTTTCGCTATTTTTTGCTCTAACTCCTCTAGTTTGCCAGAAAAACGCATTTAAAGTTTTCCATATAAAAATCCCTAGAAAATCAATTTTTAGTGGGAAATACAGGTGATCACAGATTTCGCTATTTTTGCTCTAACTCTTCTAGTTTGCCAGAAAAACGCATTTAAAGTTTTCCATATAAAAATCCTTAGAAAATCAATTTTTTAGTGGGAAATACAGGTGATCACAGATTTTCGCTATTTTTGCTCTAACTCTTCTAGTTTGCCAGAAAAACGCATTTAAAGTTTTCCATATAAAAATCCTTAGAAAAATCAATTTTTTAGTGGGAAATACAGGTGATCACAGATTTTCGCTATTTTTGCTCTAACTCTTCTAGTTTGCCAGAAAAACGCATTTAAAGTTTTCCATATAAAAATCCTTAGAAAATCAATTTTTAGTGGGAAATACAGGTGATCACAGATTTTCGCTATTTTTGCTCTAACTCTCCTAGTTTGCCAGAAAACGCATTTAAAGTTTTTCATATAAAAATCCTTAGAAAATCAATTTTTAGTGGGAAATACAGGTGATCACAGATTTTCGCTATTTTTGCTCTAACTCTTCTAGTTTGCCAGAAAAACGCATTTAAAGTTTTCCATATAAAAATCCTTAGAAAATCAATTTTTAGTGGGAAATACAGGTGATCACAGATTTTCGCTATTTTTGCTCTAACTCTTCTAGTTTGCCAGAAAAACGCATTTAAAAGTTTTCCATATAAAAATCCTTAGAAAATCAATTTTTAGTGGGAAATACAGGTGATCACAGATTTTCGCTATTTTTGCTCTAACTCCTCTAGTTTGTCAGAAAAACGCATTTAAAGTTTTCCATATAAAAATCCTTAGAAAATCAATTGTTAGTGGGAAATACAGGTGATCACAGATTTTCGCTATTTTTGCTCTAACTCCTTCTAGTTTGCCAGAAAAACGCATTTAAAGTTTTCCATATAAAAATCCTTAGAAAATCAATTTTTTAGTGGGAAATACAGGTGATCACAGATTTTTCGCTATTTTTGCTCTAACTCTTCTAGTTTGCCAGAAAAACGCATTTAAAGTTTTCCATATAAAAATCCTTAGAAAATCAATTTTTAGTGGGAAATACAGGTGATCACAGATTTTCGCTATTTTTGCTCTAACTCTTCTAGTTTGCCAGAAAAACGCATTTTAAAGTTTTCCATATAAAAATCCTTAGAAAATCAATTTTTAGTGGGAAATACAGGTGATCACAGATTTTCGCTATTTTTGCTCTAACTCTTCTAGTTTGCCAGAAAAACGCATTTAAAGTTTTCCATATAAAAATCTTAGAAAAATCAATTTTTAGTGGGAAATACAGGTGATCACAGATTTTCGCTATTTTTGCTCTAACTCTTCTAGTTTGCCAGAAAAACGCATTTAAAAGTTTTCCATATAAAAATCCTTAGAAATCAATTTTTAGTGGGAAATACAGGTGATCACAGATTTTCGCTATTTTTGCTCTAACTCTTCTAGTTTGCCAGAAAAACGCATTTAAAGTTTTCATATAAAAATCCTTAAGAAAATCAATTTTTAGTGGGAAATACAGGTGATCACAGATTTTCGCTATTTTTGCTCTAACTCTTCTAGTTTGCCAGAAAAACGCATTTAAAGTTTTCCATATAAAAATCCTTAGAAAATCAATTTTTAGTGGAAATACAGGTGATCCACAGATTTTCGCTATTTTTGCTCTAACTCTTCTAGTTTGCAGAAAAACGCATTTAAAGTTTTCCATATAAAAATCCTTAGAAAATCAATTTTTAGTGGGAAATACAGGTGATCACAGATTTTCGCTATTTTGCTCTAACTCTTCTAGTTTGCCAGAAAAACGCATTTAAAGTTTTCCATATAAAAATCCTTAGAAAATCAATTTTTAGTGGGAAAATACAGGTGATCACAGATTTTCGCTATTTTTGCTCTAACTCTTTCTAGTTTGCCAGAAAAACGCATTTAAAGTTTTCCATATAAAAATCCTTAGAAAATCAATTTTTAGTGGGAAATACAGGTGATCACAGATTTTCG